>CM033719.1:38341894-38486083 GCA_019671005.1 Hibiscus mutabilis
AAGCCAATGTATGAGATAATGTATCATGTGAAATGGATTATGTTTGTATAGTGAGACTTATACATGTGTTACTCTTTAAGCTTGTTATAAAGATGTTGTGGTGTGAAGCTTAAATTGAAGTAGAGATTGAATCCATGATACAAATTTTGAAAATGATTTAAATGTGCATATTTGAGATGTTGTGAAAAGCATGAGATGTTTTGCCATGAGATAAATACATGTGATTTGATAGAAATGGTTTTAAATGCATTGATGAGTGTTTTAGCGATTCCCTCGCTAAGCTTATAGCTTACGCTCTCTTTTCCTCATCAATGCAGAGAAATAGCTTTCTCAGACGACACGTGAGCAAGGGAGGATCCAAGGAACATTTCATTACAAGGTATGGTTTAATACACGTTAAGTTATAATAAGAAGGCAATGTGATCGGGTTGTTTCGGGAGATGTGTTTTGAGATACTCCCTATTGTAATAAGTTTGGATTGATGTTTTGATTTGGTACGATGCTTTTATACGTGGTTTTGAGGGGCTGAGAGACATTAAGCATGCCTGGGTAGAAATCATGATCTTAGGATATTGATTGAGTATGCCATGCTTAATGTAGCTTCAATATATGTTGCTATGGTTGATGATTGAATGTTTATGATGCCATATGATGATTATAGGTTGAATGGATAGTGTTAGGTTGAGCCAAAGTGTCATATGTTGGACCTAGAGGTCATCATAGGTCGCCCCGTACTAGTACAGGCCCTTAGGTTTCGGTACGCTGGGGACTCGTCCAGGCACAAAGTGTTCAAAATAGCCTAGGCCTACTGATACGCCTGGTAACCATACCGGTATGCATAGAGAGAAAGCAATGCTCGTTTCGGTACACGGGTTACCGTATCGATACAGTGTCTAGCTACTAGAATCTGAATTTTCAAATTATACAAGCCCGTACCGATACGCCTAGAGACCGTACCGGTATGCCTTTGTCTTTTTTTCTCTGTATCAAAACGCTAAGCACCTGTACGATACGCATACATTATTTTAGTTGTATGAGCATCTATAGTTTGAATTCTTTGCAATTTGGTCCCTGTTTCTTGAATGTGCAATTATATGCGTATGAATGATTATTTTGAGTTGAGATTCAGCATGGAGGCATGTAACATGACTAATTGAGGATTTGTAACTTTAATTTCATGAAAGTCCTTGTAAATATTGGAAATTATGTTTTAGTCCCTGAGAGCTAAAATCGAGCAACTGGAGGTCGAAATGACGCCTGATTAAGTTGTAATTTTAATAATGTCTAGTATGAGAACCATAGGACCTAATAATTTTAACAATGTCCCATATGAGCACCATAGGACCTAATAACCCTAATGTCACTCGCTCGGTTCAATCTTTCGGCTAGACCGGGTCAAGGGGGTTACATATTAATGATCATAATCATTTCTTGATCATCTCTTTTAATAACGTTTTCCTTGGATCACGTTAGGCCATGGATAGCATTGGACCGTGTTTGACCATATTGGTCCGTGTTACACATAGCACAAAGCAATGAGTAGTGTTTAAGCATATCAATGAATCTTCTTCTCTCTCATCATTTTCCTTGAACCCCACAACATTTCCATAATCATGTAACATATACCATGTACCATGCCAAAGTGTCCAAGGACTTCCATTTCATAGGCAACATATACATTTTATGTCTTAGCGTTAGGAAAACATTCTTATAACAAGATTGTAACATTCCCTTTTCATATCCGTACGACGAACATGAGTTAAGAATGTCACAACTTTACTATCCTTAAATATTAATGATACTTGAAACAAAAATTCAAGTTTTAATAATTTTGAACCCAAATCTTGAGTATTGGTACACCTTGTCCCAAAATGCACATTCTTGCATTTTTATATTTCTAATTCATCCTAATTAAATTCCCAAATGTATTCAAATGTTATGTATGCTTATAGGGAACAATTGACTATCATAAAACATACACGCTCTCAATTATCTTAGCATGCAACTCATCACCTAAGATTACTCTTAACTTTGAATCTTTCCAGAAACGCCAATTATCATGAAACCATAACGAACTTTAAAGGCCAATCACAACTCAAATAGGTTTAGTAAGTATACATGCCACTGTAATAATCAAACCTCAATTAGGATGTCATTACTATGATTACTTGTTGAGCTTTCCAATATTGATGCAATGCTCTTCTCACTCTCATCTTTATTTGCCTACGTGTGCACAATCAAACACGCGCTAAGTATAACTTAGTGAGGCCATAAGCGAAGATAATAACAATAATTTAAACTTATTAAACTTTGTGGCTACATTTATATAACATGATATATGCCAATGCATCAACTTTTACATTGCATTAGTAATGTTTTACTACATGCTAATGTCATAAGACTTTCATGCTAGTCCATTTGTCATAATATATCATCTATGCATCAATGCATGGATATATATACCATGATACAAGCTAATGAATATGCTTGTTCAATTCCTTTAACACCATATCAATACTTACCATTAATGTTAAGCTTTCAAGCTTAACTTACTTACCATTTTCATGCATGTTAACATAAGTAACATCACACGTACTAACATATATCAAAGTAGTAAGTTTAATTCTTACCAATACCGTTGCCATTTATATCAACAAGCTCTCAAGCTTACCATATTGTTTTCAATTTATTTAGCCCAAAGTATTAAAATAAGAGAATCTAAGTACACAAGTCATCCCCATATACCCAACCTTCCTTGAGTATATATGAAATTTGCACCGAAGTGCTTTAATATGTACCGAAGTACTCCCATATACCCAGCCTTGCTTGAGTATACATAAATGTTGCTCGTAGTGCTTAGAATATTTATACAGCTGTTTATGACTCTATGGCTAGCTAACTATACCTTTGAATCTCTATATCATACTTGGGCTTTATATCATCAAATATTTCATCCATGGCAATGTATATCAATATATATTAACATTGGGCAGTTCATACCTGAAATAACATTTCAAACTTACTTATGTAAGTAATCAAATGGTCAATGCATTTTATATTCCAAATCTTGACATATTTATATTATGTCAATCATATGCTCAATGACATAAATATAATGACAATAAACATTCAGGTAGGCTCATCGCAAGCCATCCTAATAATGTATAAAATATCAATGTATTATGATATGTATGAAATTGCACTCACCTTGACACTTCTTATCCCAAACTAAATTGAATAACTCAAAAGAACTTCAAGCATGATCCTTTGCCTTATCTACTAAATTTCTGATTTCTCGTGTTTACTTGAGTGCTTCACACTCATCCCTTGCATGCACAATTAATAATACCAATAAGACACTCATTTATAATCTGTCAGCTTGCGCTAGCTTCAAAGAAATATTTTTGTAAAATAATCTACAATTCAGAATTCAATTATGTTTTTTGTGACAGAAACTAGATTCAACAAGCTTTTCAACCATATAAACTAATAGCCCAAATTCAACTCGTACGATTTATGATGAATTTTCAAAGTCAAATTCCAGTGTTGAATTTCGGAGCAGACTGCTACTCTGTTTCTGACCTTTCATCACTTAAAAATTTATATCTTTTGATATACAAATCGAAATCAGTCACTTTTTATTCCAAATGAAACTAGACTAAACCACGAATACAATGATATAAGGATCACATTCTAATCAATTTTGTAGAATTTATGGTGAATTTCCGAACTCACTGCCAATGACTGAAATTCTGGACAGATTTTAAAAATTCACATCTATAGCATTCTTTAACCATTCCAACACCTCAAATTAACCTTCAATTTTGTTATTCCAATATCAAATTCCAACATTCATCCTCACTTAATCATCATCACCAATATCGCATTGAAATTTGAACATCAAATCCTTAGATTTCCTAATGTGGTCGAAATGGTCACTTAAGGATACAAGCTTCAAAATCTTAAATTTAAGCAATTTATGCATGCTATTCATCAATTCAATCCAAGTACATATCATTTCCAATCATAACAGATCAGCCACCAACTTTACTTAATTTTCGTTTTGGTCACTTAATGAAATTCAACATGATTCTTCAATCCAGTCACTAAATCAGCATGTACACGCATTAATCTTTCATAAACATTCTTAATTTCACAATTGAATCTCTAAACCCTAACCCTAGCTTGGTGACCAATTTAGGGTTTTGAGATTAGAGTTAATTTACAACTTAATAGCATGTAATTCATCAAAATTAAACTTAATCCTAACTTAATTCTTTAAACCCTATTTTCTCTCTCTTCAAGAACATAAACACTTTTTCATAACTACATGTAAAATTACTATCAAAGTATAGAGAATTGAACATAGATCATTTTTTCTTAAATAAACCATACCTTGAATCTTACTTTAAACTTTCCAAAAATGTCTTGAAAAATATTTTGTTTTCCTTTTCTTCTTTCTCTTGGAAGCTCACGGTTGCACAAGGAAAGATGAACAAATTTTTCCTTCAATTTTGACTTTAATTTTGCTTTATGATTAAACTTGCCACTTGTTTCAAATATAGATTTTTCCATTTATTTTATTAAATTTAACTTTTTAATCCAATGGTCATAATTTATTTTATCATGATTCAAGGACTAGGATTTAATCTTGACTTGTGAAATTACTAAAAATGCCCATGTCACCTCCAAAATATATCAAAATTGTCATTGAAGGGAAATGACCAATTCGCCCTCAACTATTCACAAATTCATCTACTTTGCCATTCTATACAAATTCTAACTAAATCTAGTTAGAATCCAACCAACTATAATAAAATATTCATAAAATAATAAGAAGGCAATTTTTCATGGCTTTTGGACCAGTCTTTAAAATTTTTCATTCGATCCGATTATTCAAATATTTTTCTGAACTTTATTATCTTCGTACGAAAAATTTGAATAACACAGAAACGTCATTCTTGGGGGTAAACTATTCATTTACGGGGTTAAAATCCATAACTTTTGAAAATTACACTTTGGTCCCTTAACTTTTCCAAAGTTTACACTTTAGCCACAAAACTTTCAAAATTCACATTTTGGTCACTATCCAAAAATTTGGATATTACAAAGATTAAGCCTTAGCTTTCAACATTGTAACTTCATAGTATTGTAACGCCCTCAACGTATATTTGATGATTAAATACACATTGAAGATGTTACTAAATTATTTAGCTAATTTCTTTACTTGTAATTTTTTTTAAAACATCTAACATAAAACTAGCTTGTAAAATAACCAACGAATAAATTGATACATGCCCACTAAAGAACACCATAAATTTAGAATGTCTTACTGATGTTTGGTAGATTGCAGCTTGATTAACATGCTTGACTCCTCTTCCGATAAGCTTCCAATAACCTATGTGTGAAACAACACACGCTAAGTATTCACTTAGTGAGGCAACTATAAATTGAAGTAAAGTATTTCCATGTATAGAAATAACATAAAATAAACTGATCAAAGTCATTCCCCTGTCAATTAATAGTGCTATACATTTCCTGCAAATTAGCAAGCAAATTCCAATTGCAGTTTATATCATAACATTAAACCTTTATTTTATTAATCAACTATACGTTAAGCTTTTTAGCTTAACTGCCTGTATAAATGCATTTCATGTATTATAGCCAAAAGTACAAAATCATGTCATTATTGTTCTATTTTCATCAGGTATTCACATGCATAATAATTTCTTTAACGTAAACATGCTTTCAATATGATTCATGTCATCTATCAATTCTGTCATAGAATCATGATATTAATGGTTCATGATTATCAAGTAGTCATGCTTTCATCACGTAATCATTTCCATATCATGTTCTGTAACATGGTCATACTTTCTTCGTGCAGTCATTTGCATATCATATCTTTTATTATAGTCATACTTTCATCATGCAATCATTTGCATATCATATGTTTTATCATAGTCATACTTTCATCATGCAATCATTTGCATATCATATCTTTTATCATAGTCATAGTTTCATCACGCAATCATTTGCATATCATATCTTTTATCATAGTCATACTTCATCATGTAATCATTTGCATATCATATCTTTTAATATTGCCCAAAGTAAAAAATCATATGATGCCATGGTACGCGAGTCATCACGACACCGTAGTGTCTATGACGCCTTAGCGTCTGCATTGCCGAAGCGACTGAGATGAGTACGTACTCGAGGATGCCCTTTGCTCCTCATACCTTCAGCACCGTAGTGCCTACTTTACCTTTAGCATTGTGGTGCCTACTTTATCTCAGCACCGTAGTGCCTATGTCGCAACTGCTAGGACTCTATGGATATCCAACTATACCAAAGATTCTCAAGTGAACCTATGGTATACGAGTCATCTCGATACCGTAGTGTCTATAACGCCGTAGCGTCTAATGGTGAGTACATACTCGAGGAGGCCCTTTGCTCCTCATACTCACACTTTTTGTGCTATGTAACACCGTAGTGTTTGAACTTGACTCCGTAAAGTCTATCTCGACCCCGAAGAGTCTATCTCACACCGTAGTGCTATGGCTCAGCTGCTAAGACTCTTTTTGGATATCCAATTATACCAAAGACTCTCACACTAGTACTTGGGCATAACAATATAATATTTTCTTATTCAATATCCAATCCTTCAATACTATTATCCATAATTCGATAATGGGCAGTTCATAACCAAATGTCTAAAATCTGATTTATCTTAGATAAATCATTATGCCATATCCATGTATCACATATGCCATTTAATATTTCATGCCATTTACATAACTTGATCAACATATATTTTCATTAATATCAAGGTTAACTTATTGCAAGTTTTTCTCGTATTATATATTTAATAAATAAAAATACACTCACCTAGGCCACTTATTACCATGCCTCACTAAATTCTACTCGATCCTTTCCTTCATAGTACCTCGAATCTTCTTTTGATTCGGATTTGACTTGATTACCCATCTTAAAACTGAGATTTAGGGCTTAAATTGAGCTTGGAAAGTTTCCTTCTTCTTTCTCCTCTTCACCACGATTTTGGAAAGTATTTTTGCTGATAATTCCTTCATAATTCATGTATTTATGCCACTTGTATTATAAAAAATGAATTTTTAATTCAATAAATTCCACTTTCCAAAAATACCCTCCAACTAGATCGATATTTCTAATTTTCCATTTTGTAAAATTCCAACTAGACTTATTTGGATTCTAATCAGCCACTATTCATCAATAAAAGAAATCTCAAAATTCCTTCATGTCACTTTTGGGCAAAATGACCAAAATGCCCTTTATCGATCAACTTATTCACAAAATTGCCATTCCATATAATTTCGATCGATTTAAATTTTTCTCAATCTTTTTAACATCCAAATATTCATAAAATAATATTTTATGTCTCTTCTAAGATCCATGGAACTATGTCTGAAATTTTAGCTCGATCTGATTTACCGATAATTATCGAGAATTTTATCGGCTACTAAAAATATTCCTTAATCAAAACAAATCATATGATTAATCCTGAATCGAACTAAAAATATTTCCAAAACTTGGGAATGATTTTTATATCCTTCTTATATCATATAGTAAAATTTCAAAATTTTCCAGTTCGATCCGGATACCCGAATTCCACTTAAAATTTGACTGTGATTTCCCAATAATCGAAATATCGGTTCAAACCAGAATTCCACATTCGATCCACACCCTTAGGTGATCTATCTATTTATGAAATGAAAACCTTTAAATTTTGGGAAATTACAACTTTAGTCCTTCAACTTTTCATAATTAGTCTTGTACCACTCAAGTTTTGACTGCTTATCATTTTGGTCACTAAATTTTAAACTTCAGTTCCCATTCCAATTTTCCTCAAATTTCGACCAAACTTTTCAAGTACCCTAATTAACTTGCCCTCTACCATTTGATGCTTTTAAATCTCATAAATTCCTTTTCCATAACCCATAATCGAAGAAACCCTAACTTTTGCATTTTAGTCACTAAGATAACTTTTAAGCTATTATCTTAGTACTAAATGATCCTTAATCAACTTAGTAAAATTTGGGGCATTACAAGTATCTTGTAGCATAAGTGAGCTTTTAACTCCAATGATCTATGTACTTATCAATGATGAGCACAAAGCTCCAATGATCCATATATATATATACACCAATGATGAGCACAAAGCTCCAAAGTATGGGAATTCATATCTTTTCATAGTATTATGTTTCATAGCATTCCATAGCATAGTTTCCATATAACAAAATTTCTTCTTCTTCATAATATCATTTCATAAACATACCATGTCAATGCAACAATGCAACCATAACGAAAAACATAATCAAAGAAGCTTACCAAGCTTTCTATGCCATAAATGTAGCCACCAACTTGCTCTAGGTGAGCCAATGCAGAATGATTCATGAACAACAAACATTATATATATAGGAAACAAAGATAAGGATGACACTGTGTCATCTGAATGCATAACTACACTCACCTCAATCCAAGCTTAAAGAATTCTTTTTCCTTATTCTTCCAATTTTTGATTTCCATCACTTCCATTTCCTCTAACTAAACATTAAGAAAACATAGCATTTAGTACACATGCAGTTTGTACCATGTTTAAAGAAATATTCCCATAAAATATTCTATAACTCGGAATTCAATATCATTTATTTTAAACGAAAGTAGACTGAATAAGTTTTCTATCCATATAAATTTCAGATTCTAAGTCTTCTCATGTGATCTTTAGTGAATTTTCAAAGTTGATGTTCATGCAGTTTACAAACTGCTACCCTGTTTTCTAGACCTCCGCTTACTCAAAAATAAGTATTTTTTATCACATAACTCGAAATTGATTTCTGTTTGTTGCAAATGAAACTAGATTCATACACGGTTCTATAAATATAAGTTTCATTCTCTAATTTGATCTATAGAATTTTTGGTGATTTATTGAACTTACTGCCACTTCATACATCTTAAACAGACATTACTATACTTGTGATTAAACTCATTAAATCACTTGAACGAACCAGATAATACATGGAACCTCTAATTTAGTCGAATTTGTTTTTTCCTAAGGACATATTCCAGATGACACAATTCAAATTTCCTTTCGAAAATAGAATCCTATGTAAGGCATGAGTTACAAATGATCCAAGGTTCATATGAGAGCTTGCTTCAAGTTTCTTATTCTTTTTCTATGGGAACTCACCCATAACTTCTTAAACTCACAATTCGATGAAGTAATATCAATTAATTATTAGGAAGATGACTTACCGAATTCAAACTCGATCCAGAGATTAATCTGGAATGACTGCTTAAAATTTAGGAAACTAGTTCCAATGGAAACATTCAATAGTGTGGGAGTGTTCGGTGAGGAAAATAATGAAAGACCATGTTCATTCTTTCTTTCTTCCTACCTCCCATACGTGGCTTTTCAAAAGCTAAAGTTTTGCTTTTAACTCTTTTTTTCTTTTTAATTAACTAAACATTAATACTCACCAAAATTTGCCGCCATTTGTTATAACATTATGACACCTATGCTATACTTGTCATCATATTCCACTATCATAACATTGTAACCCCCTCGGCACGACCTAGTCGCAAGATCGAACCAAGCAAGCTAATTAGGTTTACCGAAGTAAACCGTGAAGATACAACCCAAAATACGTCCATTTTTTTTTCTTTTTATCTTGTCTAGATGCATAATTAAATTCTTACATGTTCATACTGACAACAAGTTATACGTTAACTCAATCGGGTAATAAATTGACATCCAATTGAAAACAATTGCAATTGAAGGACCAAATTGCAATTTATAGAAATTACGAGGACTTAGCCCACTTTTAAGTTACCATCCTTTAATTAGATAGGTTACATGCTTACACGTCAAAATTCAGCTCAATATGTAACACCCTTACTCGTATTTAATACCTAATACTAATGAGAGTATCACAAGAAGATTAAACCGTATTTTTATACTGATCAAATTGGTCAAAAATGACAAATTTTAAATTTCTACCCTTTATCGCGTAAAATTGATTTTCAATTTTTAAACAATCAAATTGATTTCAATTTCAGGTAGCAACTTGGCAGTTTATAACTACACTCTATAAGTAACATAACTGCCTAAAAACGCCTAAAATAAAAATTCTTTCGAATGTTCTAAAAATTCGTTTTCAATTTTTTACTTGATTTTCATTACTTGAAAATCTATTAAACCATTACTAAGTTAACAAAACCATTCACTATCTGATATAATTCATTACAAACTTATCTATAATAGATCAAAAGAGCTACTAATAACCTATACATGCCAACTAGTAATATCAGAGGATGTCATTAATGATATTATTTAATTTCCTTCTTTTTATGTGATGCCAGTACTCCTTACTCCAATCCTTGTTTTCTACCTACGTGTGAAAATCATCACACGCTAAGTATATACTTATTGAGGCAACATATAAAATTCAATGCAATACATAATATTCATAATTATGACAATATTACAAAAACCATGCGTTATGATCACTATCCATGTATTTCCCTTATGTTTATCATATATTAACATGATATAAAACGGATGTAATATCCTACCAACATGTTTGCCATTTACCCTGAGAGTTCATCTACTCTCTATCCTGTTACCATTTATTATTCAATAAATTATTGCCAAAATTAAACTTGAGGACATCTAGGTACACGAGTCGAAACAGCACTAAAGTGCTAATAAACTGCACCTGAATGTTAAAGATCTGCACATAAGTGCTAATGAACTGCACTGCACCTAAGTGCTAATAAACTTAAGGTTGTCCCCACCTGCAAATAAGGTTGTGCACACCATCCGCACATAAAGTTGTGCTAACCATCCGCACATTACGTTGTGCTAACCATCTGCACATTAGGTTGTGCTAACCATCCGCACATTAGGTTGTGTTAACCATCTGCACATTAGGCTGTGCTAACCATCTGCACATTAGGTTGTGCTAACCATAATAGACATGAGGGCGTCCCCTCCTGCATGTAAGGTCGTGCTAACCTTAATAGACTTAAGGGCATTCCCTCATGCACTTAAGGTCGTGCTAAACATAATACACATGAGATCGTAATCACCATATGCACTAAGTGTCTCTTTTACACTATAGTGCCCGCACAAAGTGCTAAACCGCTAGACCCTATGTCATGTCAACCATACCCTCTCCCTCGATAAATTACTTGGGCATATATTCCATATTCCAAATTTAATTCATCCATGGCAATATATTTATATATATATATATATCATCACCATTTAAACTTGGGCAGTTCATACCTGAAATATCATGCATAAGCATATCATCATCGTATAATTAGCGAACATAGCATTTATAGTACTACCTTTGACAATTTCCATCATGCTAAATATAAGATATTAACATAAATATCATGCAATTAAAAATCATGGTAGACTTATCACAAGTCTTCCCTATGACTATAAGATATCCATGTATGTATTGCACTCACTTGGGCCATTTATTAGTATGCCTCACTAAGCTTCAACTTTGATCTTTATCCTTTCCTCAATTGTTAGTTTGATCCTTGTTTAAATCACGATCTATGTATACATCAATATGCCACCTTGATTCTAACTTTGGAGCTTTCAAAATTGCCAAAGAAAATTTTCCCCCCTTTATTCTCTTGTATTTCGAAATTCTTGTAGAAAGATGAAGAAATTTTGTTCATCTTTTCTCCTTTCTAATCCACATGTAAAAATTAAATGAATTTTAAATTCATTTAAAATAGTGAAATTACTAATTTAGCCTGCAAATCCAATGGCTAAATTTAATCTTATCAAAAATCAAGGGCCAAGATTAAATAAATGTGTTTTTCATCTTCTAAAAATGCCCTCAACATTTCAAAATATTTCAAAATTGCCATCCTTGCTAAATGACCTATTTGCTCTCAACATTTTAAAATATTCAAATTTGATCCGATATACCAATAATTACCGGGAATTTTTATTGGATACAATTCCTCTTAGAAATCTTAAAATAATATTTCATTACGAATATTATTAACTCATACTGAATCCTTTTTATCAGTCAAAAATACTGACATGGAACCTTCGCAAGAGGTCACCCATCCTTGTGCTACTCTGATCTAAGCACGCTTAACAATTTTTTTTATTCGATCCAAATACCCGAAAATTTTCTTAAACTTTAACACTTTATAGCTTTTAATACAAACCCCGTATTAAAAATTTTGGTAACATGAAAATATCATTCTTGGTGGTAAACTATTCATTTATGGGACTAAAATACATAAATTTTAAAAATTACGGAGTTTGTCCCTAAACTTTTTGAATTTTTACACTTTGTCCATCGAATTTTCATTTTATTCATTTTGGTCACTAACCAAAATTTTGAGGTATTACGATTCTCTCCCTTAAGAAAATTCGTCCTCGAATTTTCATTGTGTACTTGGTTCAAAAAGATACGAACACTGCTTTTTCATTAATTCCTCTGTTTCCCAAGTAGCTTCTTCAACTTTGTGGTTTCTCCACAAATTTTTAACTAGATGAATCTTTTTATTCCTTAACTAATTTTCTCCTCGAACTAAGATTTTCACAAGTTTTTCCTCGTATGTCAAATCTAATTGAATTTCAATTTCCTTAATATATCTTATTGCCTCATGGATGCATAGTTAAATGACTATAATGTGCCTCAAAAAGTATTTCTATCTTTAAATCCTCATCTTTAGGAACGTATAAACATCCCTTGTACTATAGGCACCCATTAGACTTTATTTCAAAGTCCTTAGATTCTCAACATTTAACTCGTTTCTTCTTTTCCAAGAATTTCTCATCCTTAGCTTGTAACTCTTTAATTCTCTCTATCAGAGTAGGTTTGATTTGAAATTCAGCCACTAATGCCCATTTTATTGTATTTTCAGTTGAGCATTCAAGGCTCTTAAGGTAGAAAATGTTTTTCGGCTAAGTGCGTCTGCTACCACATTAACCTTTCCTAATAATTACATCGTAATCCTTGATTAATTCTATCCACCTTCTCTGCCTCAAGTTATGCACTTTTGTGATAACAAGTACTTCAAGCTTCTATGATCCGTAAAAATGTAGCATTTTTCACCATATAAGTAGCGTCGCCAAATCTTTAAAGCAAACACCACTACAGCCAACTCTAAATCATGAGTAGGATAATTTCTCTTATGAGTTTTGAGTTATCGAGAAACATAGGCTACCACCATTCCTTCTTGCATCAATACATATCCCAAACCATTATGGGATGTATCATTATATATTACATAATCCTTTCCGAATTTTGGTTGTACCAAAATAGGAGCTTTTGTTAGTACCTTCTTTGCTTTTGTTAGCACCTTCTTTAATTTATCAAAGTTTTCCTGACATTTCTTCATCCAAATGAACGGTACATCCGTTCTTAACAGCTTGGTTATTGGAGCGGCAATCATTGAAAAATCTTTCACGAACCACCGATAATAATTAGCTAATCCCAATAAGCTTCTTACTTCAGAGACATTCTTAGGGACTTTCCATTCAAGGATTACATGAACCCTTTTAGGATCAACTCGAATTCCTTCGGCTAAAACTACATGCCCAAGGAAAGTTACTTCCGATAACCAGAATTCACACTTTGACAGCTTTACATACAATTTCTTTTCTCGTAGGATCTGAAGAACTACTCGAAGATGAGTATCATGATCCTCTTTGGTTTTAGAATAAACCAATATATCATCAACAAATACTACCATGAATCGATCCAAATACAGTTGGAAGAGTCGATTCATTAAATCCATAAATGTCGATGGTGCATTTGTAAGTCCGAATGGCATTACTACAAACTCATAATGCCCATATCTGGTTCTGAAAGCTATCTTTTGTATATCTGCTTCCTTGATCTTCAATTGATGATATCCCGATAGAAGATCAATCTTAGAGAACACTGTTGCTCCCTTAAGCTGATCAAAGAGATCATCAATCCTCGGTAAAGGATATTTATTTTTTTATCGTCACTTTATTAAGTTGACGATAATCAACACATAGTCTCATTGATCCATCTTTCTTCTTTACAAACAGGACTGGAGCTCCCCAAGGTGATGTACTAGGTCGTATAAAACCCCATTCTAATAATTCTTGCAACTAAGTTTTCAACTCTCTAAGCTCTGTAGGAGCCATCCTGTATGGTGTTATTGATATTGATGTTGTTTCAGGAAGCACATCAATACCGAATCTACCTTTCATCAGGAGGTAATCCCGATAATTCATCTGGGAAGACATTTGGAAATTCTCGTACCGTTGGTATATTTTCCAGATCTATTTTTACTTTTTGAGCACTTATCACATTGCTCAGATTATTTGGCCTTTCGCTTACAAATATTATTTTTGAGCCATCTGGCTTTTTTAAAATTAGCCTTTTTAATCGGTATTCAACCATAGCATAATATATCAATAACTAATCCATTCCAAGAATAACTTCAAACTCTTGGAATGGTAATTCCCACATAATTTGCACTGGAGGGACTTGTGTATTGATTACATTCCATCACACACTTAATTTGCTTCATCAGTGGAGTTACTACTCCCTCCAACTTTCATTGTTTACCGCAATGAATTCTGTTCAATAAAATTTTATATAATTCAACCATTAATCAGTAGCCATTGAATCTTTATTAGCATTACCCCAAAATTTCGGTCCTTTCATTTTCCTTAATTTCCTTGGCACAGATACTGGTGTTCGCTAGTTTATAATGGCATCCAATGCCTGAAGAAATAAGCCTTGATCTTGTAAAGGCATATTTCTTTGTTCCTGAGCTCATAGCTCTACATTCTACTGAGTTTGAGGCGAATTCTGATTCACCTCATTACTCCCACTCTGGGCAGGCATATCATTCTCGATTACCTGACGGAATTCATGAAGATCTGACATCTCTTAATGTCACAATCATCTAATATAAGTAAGGAATCACATATCATATAATAGGCATCAACACATATCTATACAATTATTAGTAATTTTTTGACACCCTAGTGGCATGTATATAATTCTGACTCTCTACAGAGACCTAATTCATACCCAGAACCGGCTAAACCTGTAGCTCTGATACTAACAAATGTAACACCCTTACTAGTATTTAATACATAATACTAACGAGAGTGTCACAAGAAGATTAAATCGTATTTTTATACTGATCAAATTGCTCAAAAATGACAAATTTTAAATTTCTACCCTTTATCGCGTAAAATTGATTTTCAATTTTTAAACCATCAAATTGATTTCGATTTCAGGTAGCAACTTGGCAGTTTATAACTACACTCTATAAGTAACATAGCTGCCTAAAAACTGCCTAAAATAAAAATTCTTTGATTGTTCTAAAAATTCGTTTTCAAATTTTACCTGATTTTCATTACTAGAAAATATATTAAACCATTACTAAGTTAACAAAACCATTCACTATCCACCAACCACATATCTAGATATAATTCATTACAAACTTATCTAAAATAGATCAAAAGAGCTACTAATAACCTATACATGCCAACTAGTAATATCAGAGGATGTCATTACTAATACCATTTAATTTCCTTCTTTTTCTATGATGCCAAGTACTTCTTACTCCAATCCTTGTTTTCTACCTATGCGTGAAAATCATCACACGCTAAGTACATACTTAGTGAGGCAATATATAAAATTCAATGCAATACATAATATTCATAATTATGACAATATTACAAAAACCATGCATTATGATCACTATCCATGTATTTCCCTTATGTTTATCATATATTAACATAATATAAACCATATGTAATATCCTACCAACATGCTTGCCATTTACCCTGAGAGTTCATCTAATCTCTATCCTATTACCATTTATTACTCAATAAATTATTTCCCAAATTAAATTTGAAGACATCTAAGTACACGAGTTGAAACTGCACTAAAGTGCTAATAAACTGCACCTGAATGTTAAAGATCTGCACATAAGTGGTAATGAACTGCTCCTAAGTGCTAATAAACTTAAGGTTCTCGCCACCTGCACATAAGGTTGTGCACACCATCCGCAAATAAAGCTGTGCTAACCATTTGCACATTAGGCTGTGCTAACCATCTGCACATTAGGATGTGCTAACCATAATAGACATGAGGGCATCCCCACCTGCATGTAAGGTCGTGCTAACCTTAATAGACTTAAGGGCATTCCCTCCTACACTTAAGGTCGTGCTAAACATAATACACATGAGATCGTAATCACCATATGCACTAAGTGTCCCTTTTACACTATAGTGCCCGCACAAAGTGCTAAACCGCTAGACCCTATGGCATGTCAACCATACCCTGTCCCTCGATAAATTACTTAGGCATATATTCCCATATTCAATTCATCCATGGCAATATATTTATATATATATATATATCAACACCATTTAAACTTCGGCAGTTCATACCCAAAATATCATGCATAAGCATATCATCATCGTATAATTAGAGATCATAGCATTTATAGTACTACGTTTGACAATTTCCATCATGCCAAATATAAAATATTAACATAAATGTCATACAAATAAAAATGATGGTAGACTTATCACAAGTCTTCCCTATGACATATAAGATATCCATGTATTTATTGCACTCACCTGGGCCATTTATTAGTATGCCTCACTAAGCTTCAACTTTGATCTTTACCCTTTCCTGAATTGTTAGTTTGATCCTGGTTTCAATCACGATATATGTATACATCAATACGCCACCTTGATTCTAACTTTGGAGCTTTCAAAATTGCCAAATAAAATTTTCTCCCATTTATTCTCTTGTATTTCAAAATTCTTGTAGAAAGATGAAAAAATCTTGTTCATCTTTTCTCCTTTTCAATCCACATGTAAAAATCTTATGAATTTTAAATTCATTTAAAATAGTGAAATTACCAATTTAGCCTTCAAATCAAATGGCTAAATTTAATCTTATCAAAAATCAAGGGCCAAGATTAAATACATGTGTTTTTCATCTTCTAAAAATGCCATCAACATTTCAAAATATTTCAAAATTGCCATCCTTGCTAAATGACCAATTTGCCCTCAACTATTCACAATTTTATGTAGTTTGCCCTTTTGTAAAAATTCAACTAAATCTAGTTGAATTCCAACTAGACATATTAAAATATTCATAAAATAATATTTTATGAATTTTCCATAACCTTTGGAACTGTCTCTAAAATTCCACTTCGATCCGATATACCAATAATTACTAGGAATTTTTATCGGATACAATTCCTCTTAGAAATCTTAAAATAATATTCCACTACGAATATTATTAACTCATACCGAACCCTTTTTATCAGTCAAAAATACTGACATGGAACCTTACCAAGAGGTCACCCATCCATGTGCTACTTTGATCTGAACACGCTTAACAATTTTTTTATTCGATCCAAATACCCGAAAATTTTCTTAAACTTTAACACTTTATAGCTTTTAATACAAACTCCATATCAAAAATTTGGGTAACACGAAAATATCATTATTGGGGGTAAACTATTCATTTATGGGACTAAAATACACAACTTTTAAAAATTATAGGGTTAGTCCCTAAACTTTTCAAATTTCTACACTTTGTCCACCGAACTTTCATTTTCTTCATTTTGGTCACTAACCAAAATTTTGAGGTATTACACAAAGCGTTCATATGATCTTATTCAATTGCAACCACAAAATTTAGGTACCAAAACGCAAGAATACAAAACTTCCCATCCATGACATTAACAGGATTAACGACCTCCAGTACTGGTACGATCACAGCCATACCGATACGGAGTAGCAACCCATATCGGTACATTATGTACCGTATCGGTATGCCACGTCAGCTTGCAAAATATTAATACCTTACCGGTACGAGCCTTTATTGTTTTGGTACACGAGTTTTTCCCAAAAAGCAACTTTCCAGTAACGAGTTCCCGTACCTATACGCCTTATCCTAAACCGGTACGCCAAGCTTAAATGGCTTAACCGTACCGGTACGCACATACATGTACTGATCCCAAGTGCCCGAATTTGCCTAGCCATACCGATATGGTCCCCCGCGTATCAGTACTCCTGGGCCTGTAATGTCATTTTTAGCTGGTTTAACATGCTTTCAACCTCACCAAATCATTCTAACATGCCCTTAACATACAACCAACATAACCTAAAATCCAACCACAACATTACATCACAGATTCAACATCGATTCATGCCATTTTGCATCAAATGTAAATCTATAGGCATGCAACCTGGTTAACCAACCAAGTAAAACATGAAACTTCAAACCATCACCAAAACCAAACTATAAAGGCCAATTACAACCCAAGAGCAACAAAACAAACTTTCTCAAACATGGATCTCAACAAAACATCTCCCAAATAACAACGGAAATCCCCATTGCCCTTATTACTTATAGTATATTTCAAACATACTTTGGTTACCAAGTCTTGTACCGATCCATTGCTTCCCGCTGTCTTTCAAGCTTTTAATTCTCTACATTGATGGACAAGGAGAGCGAAAGAACACTAGGATTAGTGAGGAGTCCTCAAAAACAACACACCATCAATGCATTGAAACAATTTCTCAACATTACATTAAAAGTCATTTCAAACATCCTTTAAAACATTATCATGCCTTTAAAACATGCACTTAACATCTTTACAACCAGCATATTAAAACGATATGCAGCATGTATCATTAACCAATAGCAAGTTCCATTGCTCAGCCTCAATTTAAGCCTTCTCATGCATAACTACCATATGCAAAGCTTAAACATGTACAAAGCACATTATACAACATAAAATTCCAATGATACATCAACAATTATATTGGCTCACAAGTGATCATTAACCAAGTTCATTTACAAAAAGAGGATACTATGATTCAACAAGTGTTTACCCAACACTTCAAACCATCTCAACCGGAATAGCGATACAATCACAATCGCGGTACCTAACAACTGGGTACACTTTCAACCCACGGGGACACCAACCCCTTACCTCGGTTAGATGCTTAATACACTAACGGGAGTATATGGTACTATAAAACCCCTATACAGTTAGGGTACTTGTATGGAGTTTTGGGTACACAGATCTAAACCCCTTCAACACCCAAGGTGACTTATTATAGTGCACTATCAATCCTATGGCCGGCTAACTATATCCGATAACAATTTTAAAACCACATCACTTGCTAATATAATTAACCATTTACCATTTACCTCACTGTTTTTAACAAGCATTAAACCAAACCATTTTCCAAAGCAACAACCATGTTTTAAACCACAAGCATAAACCATATACTTACAATGATCACTTACTATGTGCATCCTTCAGCATTTCATGCTCAAAAACAATATCTCATATACTTTAAAACATGCTTAAACAATAGGTAACATGTAATAAAAACAAGTGCATAAAACCATTTCAATCTAGCACGACCGAGAGAGAGAAACCATATTTATTTACTTCTGAGTTTTGTAGCGACCTTTTTGAAATTTATCGTCGCTAAAAAGGGAGTAATAGGTTTCCTTTCGTCTTTTTGGAAAATGTTTGAAAATGTGGGGAAGAAAATCCCTTTAAAATCATATTTTTGAAAATAAAAACTTGGAGTCGCCACCGGCCACTAAGGTAGGCAAGACACCATAAAACCAGAGATTTATTCGAAAAGCGGGTTTGGGAGTTGGTTACGCCTGGGGAAGGATTAGCACCTCCTTCGCGCCCGAAAATCGGTACCAAATATATGTTGCTTTTAATTGATGAAAATCATTAGAATTTAAATTGAATTTAATTAAATTGTTCGTGATTGAATTTAGACTTTAATTAGAGGGGCTTGGGCAAATTGGCGAATTCGAATTAATAGAACATTTAATTAATACGGGTGATGATACCTCGAACCAAAGATTAAACTGACATCGAATAAGCCTGACTGTCGTGTTAATTTATGGTTTAAACTTCGTTCATCACCTTTATGCATGATGCAATCAGTTAAAAAAGATATAAGTAATATAGGGTGCTATATTCTCAAACATTAATTGTATGAATGATGCGAGAGCCCATCGACCGTGGTAAATCTCTCACTGCCTGTCCTAGACTAAAATTCCCAATAGCCCAAGAGGAGTTCCATCGTAACTCGAAGTAGGGCACTTGAACTGTAACAGAGCCCATTAGTCAGATGCCTAACCTTAAAATTCATCTAAACTGTCCTTTTCAGATTTCCAATTCAGATCCACCTTTGGTTTCAAGACGCTCGTTTCCGAGTTTCCATCTTGAACCCTCTATTTTTTAGGCATAATACTTCTTGACAAAGTCCGAATTTATGGGATTTCTCAACTCCTTCCCATCCATTTCTGCCATAATTAACGCTCCTCCCGAGAAACCCTTCTTAACGACAAAAGGCCCTTCCCAGTTAGGCATCCATTTTCCTCAAAAGTCCTTTTGAATTGACAGGATCTTCTTGAGCACCAGATCTCCTTCTTGGAACTCTCTCGGGCAAACCTTCTTGTTGTAGGCATGCATCATCCATTTCTGATACATTTGACCATGACAGATGGCCCTTAATCTTTTCTCATCAACGAGGTTCAACTGATCAATCCTTGCTTGCACCCATTCAGCATAATCCAATTTTGTCTCATTCAGAATTCTTAGTGATGAGACTTTCACTTTGATTGGCAATACTGCCTCCGTGCCATAGACCAAAGAATATGGTGTTGCCCCTGTCGAGGTCCTTATAGATGTCCGCTAAGCAAACAGTGCAAATGGCAACTTCTCATGCCAATCTTTGAAAGTGTTAGTAGTCTTGGCGTCGAGGTTCTTGATATTCTTATTTTTCGCTTCAACTGCCCCATTCATCTTGGGACAATAAGTGGTAGAATTTTGGTGCACAATCTTGAATTGTTCACATACTTCGGTCATCATTCTTTTATTTAAATTAGAAGCATTATCAATGACGATTCTTTCTGGCAAACCGTAACGACAGATGATTTCCTTCTTCAAAAATTTACATACGGTTGCTCTTGTGATTCTAGCATAAGAGGCGGTTTCTACCCATTTGGTAAAGTAATCGATGGACACTAAGATGAAATGGTGTCCATTAGAAGCCTTTGGGTGTATTTTACCGATAACGTCCATGCCCCAAGTAGCAAAAGGCCATGGTAAGTTCATAGTGTGAAGCGGTACTGGCGGAGCGTGTATCTTGTCGGCGTAGATCTCGCATTTGTGACATTTCTTCGCATATTTAATGTAATCTTCCTCTATGGCAGACCAAAAATATCCATATCTCATGATCTTCCTAGCCATTGAAAAACCATTAGCGTGGGTCTCGCACAGGCCATCATGTACCTCGGCTAGGATGGTTTCAGCCTCCCGAGCATTGACGCATCTCAACAAAATTTGATCCTTACTTCTCTTGTACAAAACTTCTCCATCAAGGACATAACCCAACGCCAACCTCCTAATGGTCTTTTTGTCATTGTCGTTGGCCTCTTTTAGGTAGACCTGAAACTTAATGTACTGTAGAATATCATAGTACCAAGGGTTGCCATCCTCTTCCTCCTCCAAATTATACTAGTGGGTCGGTACCTCAAAAATTTGCATCTCAATTGGCTTTATTTCGGCTGTCAGGCTTGCCTCAAACATAGCGGGCAAAGTTGCAAGACGTCAGCCATTTGATTATCTTCTCTTGGTAGGTAATCGAAGCTGATTTTTTTCAAAATTTCTAACCAACTTCTGGATCAAATCATACTATTTGACTAGCTTCTGATCTCTCATCTCCCATTCTTTTCAAAGCTGGTAAATTACCAAAGACAAATCCCTGAAGACCTGAAGCACCTTGATCTTTCTTTCTATGGCTGCTTGAAGTCCCATGACGCAAGCCTCAGACTCGGCTATATTGTTTGTACAAAAGAATTCTAACCTATTGGTAAAGGGATAGTAGACCTCTTTAGGAGAAATTAATAATGCTCATATCCCACTACCCAGGGCATTGGATGGCCCATCAAAATAAAGCTTCCAAGATTCGTTGGTGGCCTTCTCCTCAAATAGATTACCAATCAAGTCTTCATCCGAAAAACTAAAGTCGAGCGGCTCATAGTCATCTGAGGTGTGGCTTGCCCAAAGGTCTGCTACTACACTTCCTTTTATTGCTTTCTGGCTCATATAGATGATATCAAACTCAGATAAACAACATTTGCCAATGGGCCATTCTTTCGGTTAGTGCTGGAGGCTCCATCAGAAATTTCAGTGAATCCATCTTGGAAATCAAGCAAGTAGTATCATACAACATGTACTGCCTGAGTCGCTTAGTAGCCCATACTAGGGCACAACACAACTTTTGGATCAATGGGTACCGCGATTCACATTCGGTGAACTTCTTGCTTAAATAATAAATGCCTTTTCTTTCTTACCCGTCTCATTATGCTGCCCTAATACACATCCCATTGAATTTTCGAACATCGTAAAGTAATAGAATTAACGGCCTATCTGGTACCGGTGGTACTAAGATTTGAGCATTGGTGAAATACTTCTTAATTTTTTCTAAGGTCTCTTGGCAATCTTCATCCCATCTTCCCGAGTCATTCTTTCAGAGTAATCTGAAGACAGGATCACACTTGTCGGTCAGATGAAAGATGAATCGAGAAATGTAATTGAGCCTTCCTAAGAATCCTCGAACTGCCTTCTGAGTTAGAGGTGGCGGCAGGTCTTGAATTGCTTTCACTTTGTTTGGGTCGATTTTAATCCATTTTCGACTAACCACAAAACCTAAAAGTTTTTCGGATGTGACTGCAAAGGTACACTTGGACGGGTTGAGCTTCAACTGATATTTTCTTAGCTTTTGAAATAGCTTCCGCAAATTCTCGATACATTCTTCTTTGGTTCGAGACTTGGCTATCATGTCGTCCATATACACTTCAATCTCCTTGTGCATCAAGTCGTGAAACAAGGTGATCTTGGTGGGGCAGAATCTATTTCTCTTCACTAGCCATCAATCTTAGCAATTCATTTGGGACCTCATATTCCTCCTTATCATCCCCTTGATCTATTTCAGCTGGGAACGAGGGCTGTTCAAAATCTATCCCAGGATTAGGCCCATATTCATTCATACAGTTAATATTCGGGGACCTGCACGAGTTTAAAAGTATGTATTGGGAATAAAAATAGCTTATAAATGAATAAATAAATAAGTAATGAAAGAATAAGTGATGAATGAATGAATGAAATGAGTGTTATGTTTGCCATTTGAGAAGCATAGGAAACATCCTTTTCATTGAAAATAAAAATAGATTGACATAGTAGCCCTTTTACAAAGGATTCCTATTACTCTCGGGCCAAAAGCAATAGGGTGATTCTAGGCATTACTCTGATTTAAACCTAAAAGCTACAGGTAGATCCATGTTGGTCCAATTGCTAAGCTCTTCGCCCGGGAGGCATGGGCGGATCTTGTCCAAAGGCTGAACGATCTTGCCACCTTCAGAGATCACATTCACACCTATTCCTTCCACATCTTCACAAATGAATTCTTCATTAAGGATCCTTTCGTTCTCTTGTTTGGCTTCTTGGACCTTGAGTCCGGGATTCACGACTCTGCCGGACACAAAATCTTCTATCGTCTGATTTGGGCCTTTTGTTGCTCTTTTCTTCTCTTCTATTCTTGTTTCTTTTGTAGAAAGTTAGGCTTATGTCTAAGCCCAAAATGATCATACTTGTGGATAACGCTTATGGGTCGCAGACGTCCTTGCAGGCTCTTTCCCAAACCTCTTCCTCTTTTCGCTCCTCTTCCTAGTGTTTATGTCACCACCATCTTAGTGCAATTTGATAACCTCGGCATGGGATCCTGTTCCCCTGGGCAATAAAGGTGGCATTGACGAATTCCAATGCCCTGAAGGCACATTCCAAAGCCTCCTCATCAGTAGGAATGTATGGAGCATCTGAAGTTACCGAAGCCACAACATCTTGCTCGGCATGGACTGTTATTATCTTTCCTTCAACGATGAACTTCAATTTCTATTGCAAAGAGGATGTAACAGCTCCGACAGAATGGAACCACGATCTCCCTAACAGACAGTTGTAGGATGGCCGGATGTCCATGACCACAAAATCCACAACATACTTAGTTGGACCAACGAGCAGGGGTACTTCAATTTTCCCGACCTCATCGCTTTGTATCCCATCAAATGCCCGTACAACATTTTGGCAAGGCTTTATATGTGAGCTATCGATTGGTAGGCATTGTAGGGTAGCCAAAGGCATAACATTCAGGGCAAAGCTGTTATCTATGAGCACTCCCGGTAGTATATGACCTTTACAATGAGCGGTGATGTTTAGTGCCTTGTTAGACCCCCTACCTTCCTCTGGTATCTCATCGTCACTGAAGGTGATATGATTAAAGTCAGTAATATAGCCAATGATCTGGTCAAGCTTACCAATCGAGATATTTCTCTCAACAAAAGTTTGGTTTAACACTTTCAACAGAGCCTCACGGTGTTTTTCTAAGTTCAACAGTAAGTCGAGCACTAAAATTTGGGCTGGCTGCTTCTTAAGCTGGTCTACCACACTATATTCACTATGTTTTAAAAATCTCAGAAATTCCTAAGCTTGAGCCTCAGTCATTGGCTTGTTAAGTTTCAGAGGTGGCTCTTCCCCAACTATCTTCATAGGTTCAGGCTCAATTGCTTTGCCTTTTCCTTTTATATCTTCCACTGCCTTTGGAGCTTCAGGAGAATAGCATCAACTGCTCCTTGTAAAATGCCCCACATCGTTTATCTCTTTAGGGTTTGGTTTTGCAGGCCCCCTTCGGCGGGCTTTTCTTCTGTAATTGGTTCTTTTCCTTCTTACAAATTGGAACATCTTTGTATTGAGACGTTAGCGGTGTACTTCCATGGAAACATCCGGGTATCCTTAAAGGGGAAGGATGTCGGGGCTAAAATTATAATTTTAGGGGCTATCATGGGACTTCCTTCTCGTGGTGCGTTCTCTTGACTTGGTTTGAGGCCAATGACGAATGGCCTTTTTGCACTGGATCTGGCATCTGGAGTATCCAACGTGCAAACTTCGGACTCACTTCTCTTTTCTTCTTCCTTAAAGAATTCAATCACTTTGCTAACCATCAACTTCTGAACTACTTGGAGAAACTCCTCACAATCTTGGATCTGATGATCCCTCGACTGATGGTATTCACAATAGGGGCCATAGACCTTTTTCACAATTACCATTCCACAGTCGATGAGACGAGCCATACATAACTGCTGAAAGACCCATCTCAAAGGGGGCCTTACTTCTGACACGATAGCCTTAGCCTTTCTTGCACATTCTTTCTCGATAACATTTACCCCTTGAACACCATGATTTGGCAAAGAGTTACTGGCGGTACCTAGCTCCCCTAGCTGTAGCACTCCAGTTTTGATCAAATTCTAAAAAAAACAAATTAAATGCTATACAGTTCTTAATGGTATGGCTTGGGACGTCGGTACTTGCAGTGGGCCTTAGGGTCATACCATGTAGGATAAGGGGGTTGTAAGGAGTAACATGTTGAGGCCGTACCAAATCCGCTTTGTACAGCTGTGAGTAGAGTTCTTTGTAAGTAATTGGTAGTGACGTAAAGGAGTTTTCCTTCTTGGGTCCCCGCTCATCCCTTCTACTAAATTTTTGGGGGTTTGAAGCTTGAGGCTGAGATATAGTGAAATTCTTGACAACTTCATAAGTATTTGTGGTATTCACTTTATATTCCTTCCTCTTGAATTACTTAGCAAAATTCTTGACAGCACCCATTCCTTTTACGTCCCCCCTCGACGGTTTTGCAACATTTGAGATATTTCCCTCATCATGTCTTGCTGAGATTTGATGATGGTATCTCTTAACTCTTGTTGTGTTCTCTCCAACTGGCTTTTAAGATTGGCTTCTAGCTTAGCAAAGCTCTCTTCCATTTTTATAGCTTGAAGACGTGTGCGGTATGGATGTGAATGATTGCAATTAACAGAATAAAAATGCTCTGAAATAAAAGATCTTTTAATTAGTTTAGATGAATTTAATAAAATATGCAAATAAATGTACTATGCATGGATGCAAAGAAAGATATTGATTTCGGCAAATATCATCATTAAACGACTGGCATCGATGAAAACGTTGTTCCATTACAATAATTCAATGAAAACTGCTACGCATATGGTTCTAAGCTAGTGCCTAAGTCGACAATCTCTCTTAAGATCCAAATAATCCTTTCTCCTTCCTCAGATTCATTGTCTACGTATTCTTGAAGATCTAACTCTTCGTTCGGCCCGTCACTAGCAACTCTCTTACACTTGTTTAGCCTTTGCAACTTCTGAATTTCTTTCTTTTTTGACTTGAGCTCGGATTCAAACATACCATTCCTCCTTTGTAGACTCCGAATTTCTCCCTCTAGCTTTGTCTTGTCAAAATCGAAGTCGAACCTATATTGATCGGCCTTTGCTTCTAGCTGAATGAATTTCTTTTGCTCCTCTTCAAGTTGCTTTCTCATCAAGTCGACTTCAGTGGAAAGTGTAGCCAATCTTTCTTGGACATACCTCATACCATCAGGATTCAACTGAGGAATATTATTATTGACGCAATTGAATCGCCACACTTCATATTCCGGAGTCATCATGCATGGAGCCCTCAAAATCCTGACTCATCTAGTATTGTTCCATGTAGAAGAAGTGTCGTACACCTTTCCTTTATAGCCTTTCTTGGTCGCGTAATCCATGTTGAACTCATTTAGTCCGCTCGTAGCTGGCATAAACTGTTTAGAGGTATAATGTCTCAAAACCGATAGGGGTGCATAAGTCGTATGCCCATAAAGGCCAAGCAACGGTACCCTCGGATGCTCCCCACATCGATATAGAATATTCCTCGTGCGTAACCACGGAGCTTGCCAAACTATATCCTCCTCTTCAAGATTTCGTAAGACGTCTAGCCATACCTCTTCGGATCTTTCCATTGGCCAATCTTCCTTTCGTAAGAACTCTTCTAATGGCAAGAATTTGCCATCAAAGAGAGGCCTAGAGAAGTGAACATCAGACCACAAATGATTGTAAAACCAAATTGTTAAAAGCTAAGGGCATCCTAAGAAGCGACCCACCATATCTTCTACAAAATCTGAGAGACTGGAAAGTTTCGGCCAAGATGATAGGTACCAGATTGGACTTTCCTTCTAAGCAATCGAACAGATCTAGCACCGATGGATGAATAGGTCCCAAAGATTTCAAAAACAAGACCAACTCAGAAATCAATAATGCAAAAAGATCTTGCTGAACTCATCCCACTGGATGAATAGAAGCTATGGCCAAAATCCCTTCCTACTTGAGATACTACTTTTTGCTCCAAGTGGTAACTTGATCTTCAACCCAAGATGGTAAAGTTCCTGAAAATCTACCTAGCTTGGCTTGAAAGGACTTGTTCTTGGGTGGCTTGGAGTAGACTCAGTTCTCATCAATCTTTTTGCAATTCACGAGGGATAGATACTCCTCGATTGTCGGAGTCAAATCTAGGTTGCCAATTGTAAAGCAACTGTAAGCCGGGTTCCAAAATCTCACCAAGGCTTGGAGTAGTGACCGATCAACTGGGACATCTAACAAGTATGCTATGTCACCGTACTTACTCTTGAAAACACTTTTTGTTTCATAATCCCAACTATGCCATACCGGTCTCAACCCTGACACATCATTATATTCGGTGTTCATGAAAGTTTTGGATGTCATCACTGACCTAAGTCCGGTAGAGATACTATCTCCATCATGAAGCTACTCACCTTCTGACCATATTTGTACGTCAGAATTCTTTTCATCAGTGCTACGAACTAAGTCTCCCATTAATCAAGTCTCTAACTTTAGACTATTTTTGAATCAGTGTTTTCTTCATGATATGATAAAAATATGCAAAACAAAATATAAGAAGAAATAAAAACAAAAAGAAACTTGTTAGTAATGAAATAAATAAATAACGAGTTCGAAATTGCAAGAAAAAAATAGAACAACACGAAAAGAAATCCCTAACCACATGAATTTTTAAATTACTATGGTTGTCCGCATGGCTCTAATCGGGGTGGGATCCTAGGTTCTCACACATGGGTTCGGTTCTAGAAAGGGTACTCGAACCTATCTTGCTGCCTACTAAGACAACAAGACCCCAATTCTGGCCCATTATAAGCTTGCGAATTGGATTCGGTTCGAGGGAATGCAAGACCTAGTGATGTGGAGGGCTACTCACATGTCAAAAGCCGTGGACTCTGAAAGTTAATTACCGATCCGTGGAGGGCTACTCACGTGGGTATGTGGCGTTGCACTCCCTCTCAAGGGACAGAGCTCGGTTATAGAGCTTGATGATCATGATGCAACACACGTCGGTGATTCCTTAGAAATTGAACGAGCAATTAATTCAAATTCACCAATTTATCAAAGCCCGTACAGTTAAAGTCATATCTTCAAGAACGAATAAACATATTAAAGTCATTTTAAATTCCACATTTTCCATCATTAAAAGCAACATTGATTTTTATTGGCCTAACTCTCATTTTGTTTTGTAAAAACAAAAACACTTGTCCCCAGCGGAGCCGCCAGCTATAGCGACCTTTTTGAAATTTATCGTCGCTAAAAAAGGAGTAATAGGTTTCATTTCGTTTCCTTGGAAAATGTTTGAAAATGTTGGGAAGAAAATCCCTTTAAAATTGTATTTTTGAAAATAAAAACTTGGAGTCGCCACCGGCCACTAAGGTAGGACAAACACCATAAAACCAGAGATTTATTCGAAAAGCGGGTTCGGGAGTTGGTTAAGCATGGGGAAGGATTAGCACCCCCATTGCACCCGGAAATTGGTGCCAAATATATGTTGCTTTTAATTGATGAAAATTATTAGAATTTAAATTGAATTTAATTAAATTGTTCGTGATTGGATTTAGACTTTAATTAGACGGACTTGGTCAAATTGGTGAATTCGAATTAATAGAACATTTAATTAATAATGGTGATGATACCTCTGACCATAAATTAAATCGACATCGAATAAGCCTGACTGTCGTGTTAATTTATGGTTCGAACTTTGTTCATCACCTTTATGCATGATGCAATCAATTAAAAATGATGTTATGTCTTGTCAGGATTTTAATCCGAAATATATTTACCTTTTGACGGTAATAATTAATTCGAATATTTGGTCAACATCCATTGAGCCAGGACTGTTACGACACAAATATCAGAATTAATAACTACCTCATTTTTATAAGTTAAATTAATTAGCCATATGTATGTCCATTAAAATATTAAAGTCGTATGAATGACAATTAAAATGCATGGCATAGAAAGGCATAAAATAAAACCCTAGGCCCACTAAAGTCCTAAGCTAAAAAGGCCCAAATTATGAAAATTCAATTAGTGATCTAATTATTAACTAGGTTAGTCTAATATTAATCATAAATTAATTAATTCCTAAAAAACTAGAAAATCCTAATAATTTATTGATGATCTTGAATCATAACAATTAATTCGATTAATTTTAAACTAGTATCCCAATAACCCACAGATTATATTTAAAGCATGATGCAAGCACATCCAAAACCTTGCTGTGAAATCCAAAATTATGGATTTAGGCACCCCATGCAAATGCACAATCTCGGAGATGTACAGATCGGCCAACCTGTCAAAGGCATCCCAGAAACAAAACCCATGGTGATTCTTTCCCATTTCCATTTCGGTATCTTCAACGGTTGCAACAACCCGGAAGGAAACTAGTGTTCAGCCTTCACCCGCTGACATACCATGCATCGAGAAACAAAATCAGCCACATCTTTCTTCAACCGAACCCAATAGTACTCTTCCCTCAACCCACTATACATCTTAGTACTACCGGGATGCATAGCAAAAGGACTAGCATGCGCTTCGGTCAGAATGGTACGCCTCAACTCATCATCTTCAGGCACCACAATTCGTCCTTTAAAACACAACACACCATCATCATTGAAATGAAAATTTGTAGGATTCCCATCTGTGATATCCTTCACATGCAGTACCAAACTCTCATCATACGGTTGCCTCTCCTTGATCAACTGCGACAAGAACGGTTTCACTTGCAACTCAACCAACAATCCATTGTCACACAACAAACTTAACCGAGTGAACATAGCTCCCAACTCCACAACAGCCTTCCTACTCAAAGCATATGCTACTACGTTAGCTTTACCCGGATGATACTCAATGGTTAGATCATAATCTTTAAGCAACTCTAACCACCTTCGTTGCCTAAGATTCAGCTCCTACTGGGACATCAAATACTTCAAACTTTTGTGATCCGTATAAACTACACACTTCTCGCCATAAAGGTAATGCCTCCAGATTTTCAAGGAAACACACAACTGCGGCAAGCTTAAGATCATGAGTAGGGTAATTACGTTCATGCACCTTCAACTGCCTAGATGCATACGCAACTACCTTACCTTCTTGCATCAACACGCAACCAAGCCCAACATAAGATGCATCACTATAAACAACGAACTCCTTTCTCTATTCAGGTTGAACCAAGACTGGAGCTCGTCTTAAAGCTTCCTTCAACCTTTCGAAAGCTCGGTGTCTATCCTCCTTCCTCTCAAACCGAACATTCTTTTACAACAACTTGGTTAAAAGAGCCACCAAACTGGAGAACCCTTCCATGAACCTACGGTAATAACCAGCCAAACTCCTAACTTTTGTCACCGACTTATGCACCTTCCATCTCATCACAGCCTCAACCTTGAGCAGATCAACACGAATTCGCTCAGCTGACACAATATGCCCAAGGAAAACAACCTCCCTAAGCCAAAAATCACATTTGCTTAACTTGGCATACAGCTGATTAGCCAACAACGTCTGAAGCACAATCCGCAAATGTCTATCATGATCCTCCTCGGTACGAGAGTACACAAGGATATCGTCGATAAACACAACCACAAACTGGTACAAAAACGCATGGAACGTACAGTTCATCATGTCCATAAAAGCAGCCGGTGCATTTTTCAAACCAAACGGCATCACCAAAAACTCATAATGCTCGTACCTCGTGTGAAAAGCTATCTTGGGCACATCCACATCCTTCACCTTCAATTGGTAGTACCCAGAACTCAAATCTATCATAGCAAACACCGAGGCACCCCTGAACTGATCAAACATATCATCTATCTGCGGCAAGGGATACTTGTTCTTTATCATCAACTTGTCTAGTTGTCGATAGTCTATACACATCCACAACCGACCATCCTTCTTCTTTACAAAAAATATCGGTGCACTCCACGGTGAAATACTAGGTCTAATAAAACCTCGGTCAAGCAACTCCTGTAGTTGCGTCTTCAACTCCTTTAACTCTTTCGAAGCCATACGATACGGAGCAATATATACAGGTGTTGTATCCGTAAAAACCTTGATGCCAAACTCAACCTCACGGTCTGGTGGCAACCCCGACAACTCTTCTAGGAAAAAACACCCGAAAACTCACAAACGGTGCGAATATTCTGCACCCTCAACTACTTTGAACCAAGATTCATAATGTAATCCAAGAAAGCCTGACATCCAGAATCCAATATTCAACTTGCTTCCAAAGCCGAAATAGCATTAGACATGAACTTAGCATTCTCACCAATAACTACCACCTCAAAATCAGCCGATAACCTCAAGGATATCTGTTTGGTCTCAAAATCCACCACAGCTCTATGTTCCATTAACCAATCCATACCCAAAATCACATCAAAACCATAGAATGACAACTTCATCAAGTCCACGGCAAACTCATGCCCCTAAACCATCAGCGGACACCTACGATACAACCTCCTAACCACGACCGTCTCCCTAAGAGAACTAGTCACTCTAACACCCACATTAAGAATTTCAACAGATATATCAAGCAACTGTGCATGCTCACTCAAGATGTATGAATGGGTAGAACCAGAATCAACCAACGAATATAACGGCAAAGACTGTAAGGTAAAAGTACCTGCAATTACGTCAGTGTCATTGCGACCCTCTCGGTGCACATACACCCTAGCCGGTCCACCTCCTTCAGGCTGGATAGCAATGGTATAAGCCACAATCCTCTGCTCACCATATCTACGCTGAAACGGTCCACGACCATGACCTCAACCTCTTTGTGAAGCAACAAAAGGTGCAACACCCTGCCCACCTCCATCCAACAAAGGACAATCACGTCTAAAATGGTCGCCAAACCGACAACTCCAACAAGCATTAACAATAACAGGTGCAGGGGCCTAACCTTCCCTGGCTAAACACGGACAATCTCGCCTCAAATGATCTCAAGATCCACAAATCCAATATGTGTTAAACGGAGCTCTAACCTAGGCACCCTGCCCCTGGACTCCATGTCCAACAACACCTTTGCCACGCACCTTGGCCACGCCTACACTTCGGGCGAAACCTCCAATCACGGTGTCTCTTGGCCTGACCACCGCCACTACTGGAATCAGCCGCTCTCTTACCAGAGCTAAAGCCTCGGGACCCAAAAGCCATACCCAGATTCTGTTCAACATCCTTAGCCCGTGAAACCAACACATCAAAATCTCTGTAATCAGTAACAAGCATGTATATCTTCACCTCCTACATAAGCCCATAGCAGAATCGATCACATCGCGTACGCTCATCAGGAACTAACTCAGGTGCATACTAGCTCAACCTCACGAACTGCACCTCGTACTCAGCAACAGACATACTACCCTGCACCAAAGCCATGAACTCACGCTTTCTATCGTCCTGATATCGGACTCCCAGGTATTTCTTCCTGAAAGCACCACAAAAGAACTCCCAGGTTACATCCTCAGTCTCCATACCAGATATTGTGGTAGTCCACCATGTATACACATCACCCTATAATAGGGACGCAACACAACCTAGCTTACGGGCATCAGAACAGCTCATCTGGCCTAGTATCCTATAAGTACTGGCCAATCATCCGTCATAAGCCTCAAGTGACAAACCTTAGAACTCAACTCTGCCCAAACTATGAAGACGCTCTAGCGGCAAACCCTGCCCAACCACTGGTGGTTTCGGCACATGAACACCAGCAACTGCTGCCTGAAAAGCACTGATCATGGCCTGAATCAATGACGCCATATCACCCATCCCTGGCCCAGCTGGCGTAGGGGGTACTTGCTCCACTAATCCAGGTGGATTAGGTGGGGGCGGTGGCAACCCTTCATGAGGTATAACATTCTCCTCAATCTCCTGCCCAGTGGCAGCAGCAATCATACAGATTGAAACTATATCCTCGGTCCTATCGTGCTAACAATATATCCAAGGCATGATAATCATTCAAATACAAAACAATTAGGCCAGCTTGAAGCAAGGATCCAAGACTTCCATTTCAAAATCATAACATTTTATACTATAATAATAAGGCAATGGGTTTCCCAAATTCCCCCCTAACATGGCATAAAGCAATCACCGTGCATATTGCAATCAGATAACAGTTCACAATAACATCACAACAATCAAACCAACTCCCAACTATCGCAAACATGTCTCTGATACCACCAAATGTAACCCCCTCGACCTGGCCTAGTCACAAAACTGAACTGAGCGAGCTACATTAGGCTTACCAAAGTAAACCGTGAAGATACAACCCAAAATGCATCAATTTTTTTGTTTTTATCTTGTCTAGATGCATAATTAAATTACTACATGTTCATACTGACAACAAGTGATACCTCGACTCAATCAGGCATCAAATTGACATCCAATTGAAAATAATTGCAATTTCTAGAAATTATGATGATTTAGCCCATTTTTAAGTTACCATCCTTTAATTAGATAGGTTACATGCTTATACGTCAAAATTCAGCTCAAAACGTTCATCTGATCTTGTTCAATTGCAACCATAAAATTTAGAGACCAAAACGCAAGAATACAAAACTTTCCTTCCATGACATTAACAGGATTAACGGCCACCGGTATCGGTACGATCACAGTCCTACAGATACGGAGTAGCCACCTATACCTATACACTGTGTACCGTATCGGTACATCACGTCAGCTTGCAAACTATTAATATCGTACCGTTACGAGCCTTTATTATTTTAGTACACAAGTTTTTCCCAAAAAGAAACTTTCTAGTAACGAGTTCTCGTACCGATACGCCTTATCTCGTACCGGTACGCCAAGCTTAAATGGCTTAATCTTACCGGTACGCACATACTCGTACCAATCACAAGTGCCCGAATTTGCCTAGCTGTACAGATACAGTCCCTCGCGTATCGGTACGCATGGGCCTGTAGTGTCATTTTTAGCTGGTTTAACATGCTTTCAACCTCACCAAATCATTCTAACATGCCCTTAACATACAACCAACATAACCTAAAATCCAACCACAACATTACATCACAGATTCAACATCGATTCATGGCATTTTGCATCAAATGTAAATCTATAGGCATGCAACCTAGTTAACCAACCAAGTAAAACATGAAACTTCAAACCATCACCAAAACCAAACCATAAAGGCCAATTACAACCCAAGAGCATCAAAACAAACTTTCTCAAACAGGGAGTTCAACAAAACATCTCCAAAAAAACAACGGAAATCCCCATTGCCCTTATTACTTATAGTCTAGTTCAAACATATTTTGGTTACCAAGTCTTGAACTGATCCCTTGTTTCCTGCTGCCTTCCAAGCTTTTAATTCTCTGCATTGATGGACAAGGAGAGCGTAAGCACACTAGGCTTAGTGAGAAGTGCTCAAAAACAACACACCATCAATGCATTGAAACCATTTCTCAACATTACAATAAAAGTCACTTCAAACATCCTTTAAAGCATTATCATGCCTTTAAAACATGCACTTAACATCTTTAAAACCAGCATATTAAACCATATGCAACATGTATCATTAACCAACAGGAAGTTCCATTGCTCAACCTCAATTTAAGCCTTCCCATGTATAATTACCATATGCAAAGCTTAAAGAGTAAACATGTACAAAGCACATTATATAACATAAACTTCCAATGATACATCAACAATTATATTAGCTAACAAGCGATCATTTACCAAAAGAGTTCATCGGATACAGGAATTCAACAAGTGTTTACCCAACACTTCAAACCATCTCAACCGAATAGCGATACACTCACAATTGCGATACCTAACAACCGGGTACACTTTCAACCCACGGGGACACCAACCCCTTACCTCGGTTAGATGCTTAATCCACTAATGGGAGTATACGGTACTATAAAACCCCTCTACCGTTAGGGTACTTGGATGGAGTTTTTGGTAGACGGATCTAAACCCCTCAACACCCAAGGCGACTTATTATAGTGCACTATCAATCCTATGGACGGCCAACTATATCCGATAACAATTTTAAAACCACATCACTTGCCAATATAATTAACCATTTACCTCACTATTTTTAACAAGCATTAAACCAAACCATTTTCCAAAGCAACAACCATGCTTTAAACCACAAGTATAAACCATATACTTACAAGGATCACTTACCATGTGCATCCTTTAGAATTTCATGCTCAAAAACAATATCTCATATACTTTAAAACATGCTTAAACAGTAGGTAACATGTAATACAAAACAAGTGCATAAAAACATTTCAATCTAACACGACCGAGAGAGAAAAAACCATATTTCCTTACTTTCAAGATTAAACCAGCATTTCAAGCTAAGTTTAAACTCCCATAAACCAACTTTAAAACATTCCAAAGCTGGAATCCATGTTCTCACTCACCGATACTCGAAACCTCAATTAGCCGATGCAAAATCAAGCGTCTGAAGCCTCCAAAGCTTCACCGGTCACTTCTGGATCAACCTCCCCTGTTTTAACCACATTACAACAGAGGATTAATGCATTCAAAGCACTGCAACAATAAATCCTCAAGGACTCCCACAACCCTCTCAAAATTACCCAACCACAACAACCGAAATCATCATTTAATCCTTTCCAAACACAACCCAGCCACAACCTAACAATCTAACACTTCCATAATCATCAATTAACACTCAAAAACAGAATTAACACATCCAAATACTTCCAACAACCACACAGCCACCTCAACACCAAAAAAACAAACTTCTAGCAACCTAACCAATTAGAGATTCAAGAGTTTTGGGATTCCATTGACAAAATCGACTTATCAATATTATTATATATCCAAAATGTGTTTAAACTCAATCCATAACACTGGAAATCAGATTCAATTCAAATCTTTCTCTATTTCATCAATTTCACCCAAATAGATCAAATAATTCAATACAAAAACATCAAATCATATTATAAACCATAAATCAAGGATCAAACAGCTGGGAACATCAATAAACAATCATTCAATAGAGGAGATCACGAGCCTTACCCCTATTGTGTGATTTCTCCCTCAATTGGCTTGTTTAAATCTAAGAAAACATAAGATTTCAATGAGATTTTGTAAAACAAAGTTAAAGATTCAAGTTTAAATCAATAACCTGAGTAAAAAGAATATCCCACCTCTAGATTTTGATGAAATTCTGAGTGTTTGGCCGAAAAGAAGTTGAGAGAAAAACTTTAGGAAAAAGTTACATAAATTTTCTTTAAAAGAAAAATAACTAACTTTAATAACCAATTCCCTTTTAATCAACCTTTAAAACACATGTTAAAATGATTTAATTAAAGACAAAAATCACCAGCAAAAACATGGTAAAATAGCTCCTTAAGGATTCTAAGAATTTGACCCTTTTCATTTTAGTCACTTTAAAAATAGTTTTCAAAAATTGCATTTTGGTCACTATCCAAAATGTCACATTTCCAAAACCCATTTTCCAAAATTGTTTTCACCAATAATAATCATATATTTAAGTATTATTTTTAGTCATTTTTTTCACATTTTCATCTTACCAAAAAATATACGATCCCGAATCTGACTAGAATCCCTAACCCGGTCCACTGAACCGTCTAACAAGCCACAGAACCACTAGGCCCAAAATTGAGGCGTTACAAACATAATGGATTAATCATTCTTCAAGTCTCTCAATTACCTTTACTCTTACAAGAGGAAAGCTCATGTTTTGATTACCCACATACCATTTATCATTCTCCTTTATTAGCACTTTAACCACTCAACTTTATTTCCTCACAATTTAGTCTTTATGCATATTTTTCAATTCTTACAATTTAATCACTAAGTGGTCTAGTTATACACTTAGCCATCCATTCTTTCACATCTTCTATTTAAAACTTAGTACTTGACATATTTACGATTTAAACCCTAATTCCATATTTCATAACTTTACACATAAATCTTGATCCCTTAAACATTCGGATTAATCTAGAAATTTTCCAATTTATCACATTGATCCATATTACTCATTGTTATTATTATTATTATTATTATTATTATTATAATTTTTCATAAACGAATCTTTGATCATCAGAAGTTGAAATCTGACTAGGCCAGTTTTCGAGGTGTTGCAGCTGTTCTGCAAGGACCACCTGCTAGCCATAATTTTTCAAGCATACGTCGGCTTAGAAAGATCACTGACTTGCAATCAATCGATTTCGAGTAAAAAATCAACCGATTTCTGTGCAGCTAAATATTCTATACCATGGCTTCAAAAAAATCCCAATCTATGGAATCCCGAGCAAAATACTGGGGCTTAGATAAATTCGAGAGCACCTAGCTTTTGATATCCAAGGAAAAAACTCATGTTTCTTAGTATCATGCACCAACTCCTTCTATAACGCATGCACAAGAGGACAATGCCACAGTAATGATCCACATCTTCCACCACCGCACCACATATACCACAACAACTATCATTCGACATATGTTGACGTACTCTTTCCATGTTGGTTACAACTCGGTTATAACACACAAGCCACAAAAACATTTTCACTTTCGGCCAACCTCGATATTTTGCAAGAACTTTCCAAATTGAATCGAAAGGGGAACCAATCCCCGGTGCACAAATGATATATGTTGAATGGACTGAGAAGTTCTGACTATTATTTTTCTTTCAAATAGGAAAATCTAGAGCATCATTAACACATGGTGGTTTGGTTGCCGCAAGATGTAGCAGCACAGCCATAAGGAGTAAATTCTCAAACTCGCGCTACCTCCATTCGCCCTCTATAGAAAGCATATCAACTACCAACGCATCCCTCGATACCGTCCAATTTGCCACAAGGTCATGGTCCAATAAAGGGCCTGATAAGTCATTAATTTGCATGTTTTTCATATATTAAATCCTATGTTTTAGCACATTAATCTATCTTAAAGCCTTTAATTCGGTTCCTATTTGGTTTTGCAAGTGTTTTTGGGCCTTAACAACGTTTTATACATAAAAGTTGAGTTTTAACACCATTTTTGCATCATTGGGAAATCTTCGCGTAAAACCAGTAGCACTTGCAAAATAAGGCATGGGCACGGCGCAAGACAGACATTTCGACTTAGAGGAAAAGCAATCCTACTACAAGTGGACTTCTACTTTTACCATAATTAGAGTTGTTTAGGATTGTTGCTGTAACCCCCTCGACCCGGCCTAGTCGCAAAACCGAATCGAGCGAGCTACATTAGGCTTACCGAGGTAAACCATAAAGAAGGAAACTGAAACACGATCATTTTTTTCTTTTATCTTGTCTAAATGCAAAATTATTAACCTATATGTTCATACTGTCACCCGGTGAAAACTCAACTCAATCGGGCATCGATTTGACGTCCAATTGGCTCAATTATAATTTAGGGACCAAATTGCAATTTGATCAAACTATAGGGACTTAGCACATTTTTAAGTTACCAACCTTTAATTAAGCAGGTTTCATGTTCTCATGTCAAAAACCAGCTCGATTCGAACATCCAAACTCATTCAATTGCATCCATAACATTTAGGGACCAAAACACAAGAATACATAACTCCACTTCCATGACATTAACTGAATTAACAAACATCTATACCGATACGCGTGCCACCATATCGATACGGTGCCTTACACAAGCTTGTACTATTTTGATACACTACAACCCATTTCGGTACGCCTAGCTGGCAGTTCAAAAGTGTTTGACAACAGTACTGATACGGTATGGTAGTGTTTCGGTACGCGAGTTTTGTCCCAAAAAGCAGATTCCAATAAAGAAAATTCATACCGGTACACCCAAGCCCGTATCGAAACACCATGCTTGATTTTGCCTAGCCATACCGATGCACTCAAGCCCGCATCGAAACACCATGCTTGATTTTGCCTAGCCGTACCGATACGGTCCCCCGTGTATCGATACTCCTGGGCCTATAATGTCATTTTTAGCTGGTTTATCATACATTCAACCACACCAAAACATCCTAATATGCTCCTAACACACATCCAGCATACTCAGGGTTCAGACCACATCAAAGCATCACAGAATCAACATTGATTCATGGCATCTTGCATCATATGTAAAACTATAGGCATGCTTCCGAGAAAACCTTCCAAGTGAAACACAAAACTACATACCATTACCAAAAACAACCCATGGAGGCCATTTACAACTCAAAAGCAACTAAACAAACTTGCTCAAATAGGGAGTTCAACAAATCATCTCCCAAACAACCACGGAAACCCCCATTGCCCTTATTACTTATAGTATAGTTCAAATATACTTTGGTTACCAAGTCTTGTACCGATCCCTTGCTTCCCACTGCCTTCCAAGCTTTTAATTCTCTGCATTGATGGACAAAGAGAGCGTAAGCACACTAGGCTTAATGAGGAGTGCTCAAAAACAAAACACCATCAATGCATTTAAAACCAATTCTCAATAACACCTTGAAATCTCATTTCAATCATTCTTTAAACATCGTTTAAACATTACCATTGAAACATCATGCCTTGAAAACCATGCACTTTTCATCTTTAGAAACCAACATATTAAACCACATGCAATATGAATCATTTACAATAGCAAATTCCATTGCTAGACTTCAATTTAAGCCTTCCGATGCATAAAAACAATATGCAAAGCTTAAAGAGTAAACGTACAACATGTATCATTAACCAACAACAAGTTCCAATGCTAAACCTCAATTTAAGCCTTCCCATACATAACAACCATATGCAAAGCTTAAAGAGAAAACATGCATAAATCACATTATGCAACATAAACTTTCCAATGATACATCAACAATTATATTGGCTCACAAGTGATCATTAACCAAATTCATTTACCAAAAGAGTTCATCGGATTCACAGATTTAACAAGTGTTTACCCAACACTTCATACATTCTCACCGGGAACACAAGGTTAACACACAGGAGTTTTCGGTACACATAAACCCCTCCACCATTGTGACACCCATGGTGGAGTATTCGGTACACCACATAAACCCCTCAACACCACTAATCGGTAGATGTATAACCCACTAACGGGAGTTTGCGGTACCATATAACCCCTCAACTGTTAGGGTACTTGGATGGAGTATTCGGTACACCGTATGAAACCCCTCGACATCCAAGGCGACTTATAATAGTGCACTATCAATCCTATGGCCAGCCAACTATATCTAATAACAATTTTAAAACCACATCACTTGCCAATATAATTAACCATTTAACATTTACCTCACTGTTTTTAACAAGCATTAACCAAACCATTTTTCCAAAGCAACAACCATGCTTTAAATCACAAGTATAAACCATATACTTTCAAGGATCACTTACCATGTGCATCCTTCAGCATTTCATGCTAAAAAATAGTATATCAAATACTTTAAATCATGCTTAAACAGTAGGTAACATGTAAATCAAAACAAGTGCATAAAACCGTTTAACACTAGCACGACTGAGAGAGAAAATCCACTTTTACTTACTTCCGAGTTTAAACTAGCGTATCAAGCTAAGTTTAAACTCAAATAAAGCACCTTAAAAATATTCCAATGCTGGAATCCACGTTCTCACTCACCAATACGCGAAACATCAATTAGTCGACGCGAAAACATGGATCCGAAGCCTCCAAAGCTTCATCAATCTCTTCTAGATCCATCTCCCCTATTTTAACCACATTACAATAGAGGATTAATGCATCTCAATTCATTTATAACACTGCAACAACAGATCCTCACGTACTCTTACATTCACCTCACAATTACCCAACCACAACAACCGAAAAACTTTATCCAACCTTTTCCAAACAACCTAAAAAATTAGAGATTCAAGAGTTTCGGGATTCCATTGATAAAATCGACTTATCAACATCATTAAACATCCAAAATATGTTCAAGAACAATTCATAACACTGAAAATTAGATTCAATTCAAATCATTCATCATTTCATTAATGTTAAATCAATATAAAAACATAAAATCATATTATAAACCATAAATCAAGGATCAAATACTTGGAAATATCAATAAAGAACTATTTAACAGAGGATATCATGGACCTTACCCCTGTTATGTGATTTCTACCCCAATTTGCTTGTTAAAAGCTAAGAAAACATAAGATTTCAATGAAATTTTGTAAAACAAAGCTAAAGAATCAAGTTAGAATCAATAATTTGAGTGAAAAGAATCTCTCACCTCTGGATTTTGATGACATTCTGAGTGTTTGGCAGAAAAAGAAGTTGAGAGTAAAGGTTTAGGAAAAAGTTGCGTAATTTTTCTTTAAAAGCAAATAACTAACTTAGATATTTTAATCCCTCTTAAATCACATTGAAAACACATGTTTAAACTGATTTAATTGAAGGGAGAACAACCAGCTAAAACTTGGTAATTTAGCTCCTTAAGGATTCTACGAATTTGACCCTTTTCATTTTAGTTACTTTAAAATAGTTTTCAAAAATCGCATTTTGGTCACTAACCAAAATGTCACACCTCCAAACCTTGTTTTCCAAAATTGATTTCACCAATATTAATCATATACTAAAAGATGATTTTTAACCATTTTCCATATTTTTATCTTACCAAAAAATATACAGTCCTGAATCTGACTCGAATCTCTAACCCGGTCCATCAGACCGTCTAATAAGCCTCAAAACTGCTATGCCCAAAATCGGGGAGTTCCAACTCTCCTCCACTTAAGAAATTTCATCCTAGAAATTTGCTCGGAGGTAACCAAAAGCAGAAACCGCTCCAACATCTCTGACTTACATTTACACGTGGCTTCTTAACACTGCGGTGTCTCCGCAACACCTTAACAAGGCCAACCATAATACCACGCAGAACCCTACTGCTGGCAACAAGGATCTCCATGGATCTTTCACACAAGTTAACTCAGATCTCAACACAATGCCTATCACCGGCATAACATACGAGGACATCCAATCGATACCTTCGCAACCCCATCACATAAAACACATCATGGAACCTCTCCAACACATGAGATAACCTCAAACAATAAGCAACAGGACCCACATGCCCAACGAACGCGTATGGTCTACAAAACGCATCTCCTTCTGCCAAGGCGATAGCATCCTGATCATCCGACCATCGATACACACTTTAAAACACAACGTCTCAAATTCACGTAGAATTTCTGACGATCCAAAACTGCTCTCAAGCGCTTACATAAGAACTTCACCTTTTCACTGATGCCTTTCCACACATCAGACATGGTAACATACTTTTCCATAACCTCAGCCCAACACACGGGCGTACGACACCTTCAAACACACAACGCTTTGAACGGTGCCAACCGTACACTTGCCTGATAATTGCCATTAAAGCAAACTCTAACAAAGGCACGTGCCTTTCACACTTTCCCTGGAGCTCGATGATACACAACCCAACTTATCATTCAAAACCTGAATTTCCAGAACCTTGCCATAACTCACGGATCTCTGTCTAAAATTATAGACTCAACACACAGTGCAACTGCACTAACCCGGCAATACACAAATCTGTCACCTATCCCAAAACATACATCACAAGCATAGCCACAAAGGTGCGCACACTTCGCAACCCAATCAACAACCACCAAAGGAAATCATTTTTGGTCGGTGTCAAAGGCAACCCAGACACAAAATCCATGATGATTCTTTCTTACCTCTATTCTGATATCCTCAACGGTTGCAACAACCCGAAAGAAAACTGATGATCAGTTTCCACTCGCTGACATACCATGCATCGAACAACAAAATCAACCCTATTTCTCTTTAGACCAACCCAACAACAATCCCTTTTCAAACCTTGATAAATCTTGGTATTACCGGAAGGCATATCACAAGAACTGGCATGCGCCCCCATCAAAACCATATACCTCAACTTAACTTCAAGAGACACCACCTTCCGATCTTTAAAACACGACACCCTATCAATTTTATTGTTAAAATCTATCGGATTTCCTTCTCCCAATAACCTGAACATGCGGTATTGATGCATCATCACACCATTACCTTTCTCTAAACAACTGCGGCCAGAATAACTTCACTTGCAACTCGGCATCAAGCCTCAATCACGCATCATAACCAACCGCGTAAACAACATCCTCAACTCCATTACAACCCTCATAAACAAAGCATCGGATATAACCCTAGCTCGGACGATATCTAACCATCAAACTATAACTCTTAAGCAACTCCACCCATCCAAGTCGTTAAAACTCAAATCATCATTCATTTTTTCCTAACCACACTTGATCCGAGCACACAACACACTTCTCATCATATAATTGGTGTCTCTAACATTTAAACAACCACCATCGCGGCATGTTTCACATCATGTGTAGGATAAAAAAGCTCATGCACCTTTAACTATCTAGATGCATAAGCCACGACTTCACTTGTAACACTACAACCTCAACAACCCTTGATGCTAAGAACTGGATCCAGCAAACCCACAAACTGCCAATTCTAACTTTGATCGCTCAAAAACTAGCACAAGCTAAACTCCCAAGAACCATATTACCAAAACCATCTTCATATGCTACCTCACTCATACCACCACTCCATTCATTTCCAATCAGTCATCCGTAAGTGCGAACATATGTACGCATGATCACTTATATGCCCTCATGGATGTCTATGTGTATGTATGCAAAACCTCTAATGTTATGCTCAAATGTATGCTTGTACTGACATATTTACATATACATATAAGTGTTTTTGCACTGTGCATGTTTATTTGTTCACACTTACTAATAACATTCTCAAAACCATAATTCTTAGCAACATACCCAAACCTTATACTTCCCAAACAAGGAGCAACATTCACTTCTCCCCAAAAATCTACTAAACCATCCATACTTATCGATCACAACCTTTTTCAGTGCTTCTGTACACGGAAAGATCATCTATAACCACAACAACCAACTGATCTAGAATTCATGGACTACCCGACTCATCATAACTATAAACACAACCCATGCATCAGTCAACCCATATGGCATAACCGAAAATGCATATCGTCGCACTCCTTACTGAAGGCAAATCTAAACACCAACATATCTTTTACCTTTAACAGATAAAACCCAGACTTCAACCAAACTTACAAACCACTAAAGCATCCCCAAACTGGTCAATAGAACATCAACTTATTCAGCTACCAAAGCCCCATGCACATCTGCATCTTTCCATTCTCATTTTCCACAACACATCGGCGCAACCCCCGGTGAAACACTAAGCCTAAGCCTTGATTGTGCAATTATTGAATAACAGTAAACACCAGGGCAATATTTTCATACAACTCAATGCCAAACTCAACATCCCAATCCAATGGCAACCCGATCATTCCCTCAAAAACACCCAAAAACTCTCATACCATACACCTATCCTGCGCACGTACTTCCCTTGACCCCAAATTCATAACATAGACTAGGAATACCTTGCAACCAAGGATTCATCAAGCGACTCGCCTCCAGCGCCTAAACAACATTAGACAAGAATTTAACATTCTCGCCCGTGAATACCACCCCGCAATCATCAGCATGATTCAAGACAATTCACTAGGATCCAAAACCAACCACAGCTCTGTGTTCCAGCCACTAATCCAAACCCAGGATTACATCAAGAACTGTGGAGTAGAAAATACAACAAATCAACCGCAACCTCAGGATTTAAACCACCAAAGGGCATTTTCAAACATCCTTCCCGCAACAACCGTCTCACCGGGAGAACCAGCCCCCTGCATTCACACAACAACACCTACGAGATGATCGTCCAAACCATAATTCTCAAAACCATCAACAACAACAAGTACAGGGGTTCAAACTCTACATATCAAATGCGGATAATCTCACCTCATGAGATCACACGATCCACATACCCAACATACATTAAATATTGTTCTAGTCTGGATACTCTAACCCTGCGGTCCTCACCCAGCACTGTTATCACCTCAACTTAGAGCGATATCTTTTATCACACCTCTTTTTAAACTAAACATTATCGAAACTAGAATCTACATTTCCCTTATTAGAGCCAGAACCTCCCACACTGAACCAATAAACCCAGGTTATGCTCAATATACTTCACCCGTGTACCCACACATCGTTGATGGTGTAACTAGAAGCCAACATGTACACTTTAACACCTTGCTCCAATTCATAACAGAATCGGTCACAACGATACCTCTCTACCGGTACCCGTTTAGGAGCATACCGGCTCAACAAAATAATATATACCCTAAACTCAGCCACATACACACAGCCCTGAACCCAAGCCATGAAATCTCGTTCCTTTTTATCCAAGTGTCTAAACCCCAAACATTTTTTCTTAAAGACGGCATGGAAAGACTCCAATCCACCTCATACAGATATAGTTGTCCACCAACTAAAAACATCACCTTGTAACAGGGATTCAACATATCCTAAATTACGGGTACCAATACATCTCATCCAATCCGAACCCATATAACATTGGCCATCCCAAACTCGGATGTCTTAGATGACACTCCGCGGTACTCAACTCCTCCCAACTATAGAGATATTCCAACAGCTACCTCGTTTGCCCAACTGCCGGTGTAAACACACGTACTTCAGTAACAACAGCTTAAAAGCTCAAAACATCGCCTATAAAAAGGCATCATATCACCCAACACTGGCTCAACCAGAACAGGTGGTACATACTTCGGGGTGACAAACCTGCAGAGACACAATACTCTCCTCACCCACTGCCCAAAGGCAATAGCATCACGCTAATTCCATTTCTCCTTTCGATCGTATCATAACATATTTTCTAAGGCATGATAATCATTCCAGAACAAAATTAAATCATGCCATCTTCAAGCAAGGATCCAAGACTTTCATTTCAAAATCCTAATTTTAGACTATAGTAATAAGGCAGTGGGTTTCCCAAATTTTCCCTCCAACATGGCATAAAGCAATCAACGTGCATTTTACAATCACCGTGCATAACAAACAACAGAGTTCAACTCACAATAACATCACATCAATCATACCAACTCCCAATTATCGCAAACCTAGCTCTGATACCACCAAATATAACCCTCTCGACCCAGTCTAGTCGCAAAACCAAATCGAGCGAGGTACATTAGGTTTACCGAGGTAAACCATAAAGAAGGAAACTAAAACGCAATCATTTTTTCTTTTATCTTGTTTAAATGCAAAATTATTGACCTATATGTTCATACAGTCACCTGGTGAAAACTTAACTCAATCGGGCATCAGTTTGACATCCAATTGGCACAATTGCAATTTAGGGACCAAATTGCAATTTGATCAAACTATAGGGACTTAGCATATTTTTAAGTTACCAACCATTAATTAAGCAGGTTTCATGTTCTCATGTCAAAAATCAGCTTGATTTGAACATCCAAACTCAATCAATTGCATCCATAACATTCAAGGACCAAAACGCAAGAAAATAGAACTCTGCTTCCATGACATTAACTAAATTAACTGACATCCGTACCGATACACGTGCCACCATATCGATACAGTGCCTTGCACAAGCCTGTACTGTTTCGATACACTGTAACCCATTTCGGTACGCCAAGCTGGCAGTTTAAAAATGTTTGACAATCGTACCGATATGGTATGGTACTATTTCGGTACGCGAGTTTTGTCCCAAAAAATAGATTCTAGTAAAGAAAATTCATACTGGTACACCCAAGCCCATATCGAAATACCATGCTTAATTTTGCCTAGCTGTACCGATGCACCCAAGCCCGTATCGAAACACCATGCTTGATTTTGCCTAGCCGTACCGATACGGTCCCCCGCGTATTAGTACGCCTGGGCCTGTAATGTTATTTTTAGTTGGTTTATCATACATTCAACCATACCAAAACATCTTAATATGCTCCTAACACAGATCCAGCATACTCAGGGTTCAAATCACATCAAAGCATCACAAAATCAACATTGGTTCAAGGCATCTTGCATCATATGTAAAACTATAGGCATGCTAAAACCTTCCAAGTAAAACACCAAACTACATACCGTTACCCAAAACAACCCATAGAGGCCATTTACAACTCAAAAGTAGCTAAACAAACTTGCTCAAATAGGGAGTTCAACAAAACATCTCCCAAACAACCACGGAAACCCCCATTACCCTTATTACTTATAGTCTAGTTCAAACATACTTTGGTTACCAAGTCTTGTACCGATCTCTTGCTTCCCACTACCTTCCAAGCTTTTAATTCTCTACATTGATGGGCAAAGAGAGTGTAAGCACACTAGGATTAGTGAGGAGTGCTCAAAAACAAAACACCATCAATGCATTTAAACCAATTCTCAATAACACCTTGAAATCTCATTTCAATCATTCTTTAAACATCATTTAAACATTACCTTTGAAACAACATGCCTTGAAAACCATGCACTTTTCATCTTTAAAAACCAACATATTATACCATATGCAATATGAATCATTTACAATAGCAAATTCCATTGTTAGACCTCAATTTAAGCCTTCCTATGCATAACAACCATATGCAAAGCTTAAAGAGTAAACGTACAACATGTATCATTAACCAACAGCAATTTCCATTGGTAAACCTCAATTTAAGCCTTCTCATGCATAACAACCATATGCAAAGCTTAAAGAGTAAACATGTATAAATCACATTATACAAAATAAACTTTCCAATGATACATCAACAATTGTCTTGGCTCACAAGTGATCATTAACCAAATTCATTTACCAAAAGAGTTCATCAGATACATGGATTCAACAAGTGTTTACCCAACACTTCACACATTCTAACCGGCAACACAAGGTTCACACACGAGAGTTTTCGGTACACATAAACCCCTTCATCTTTGTGACACTAGTGGTGGAGTATTCGGTACACCATATAAATCCCTCAACACCACTCGTCGATAGATGTATAACCCACTAACAGGAGTTTACGGTACCATATAACCCCTCGACCAATAGGTTACTTGGATGGAGTATTCAGTACACCGTATGAAACCCTCGACATCCAAGGCGACTTATTATAGTGCACTATCAATCATATGGTCGGCCAACTATATCCGATAACAATTTTAAAACCACATCACTTGCCAATATAATTAACCATTTAACATTTACCTCACTATTTTTAACAAGCATTAACCAAACCATTTTTCCAAAGCAACAACCATGCTTTAAATCACAAGTATAAACTATATACTTACAAGGATCACTTACCATGTGCATCTTTCAGCATTTCATGCTAAAAATAGTATACCAAATACTTTAAATCATGCTTAAACAGTAGGTAACATGTAAATTAAAACAAGTGCATAAAACCATTTAACACTAGCACGACCGAGAGAGAAAATCCACTTTTACTTACTTCCGAGTTTAAACAATGTATCAAGCTAAGTTTAAACTCCCACAAACCACCTTTAAAACATTCCAGTGATGGAATCCACGTTCTCACTCACAATACGCGAAACCTCGATTCGTTAACGCAAAAACATACATCTGAAGCCTCTAAAGCTTCACCAATCTCTTCTAGATCTATCTCCCATATTTTAACCACATTACAACAGAGGATTAATTCATCTCAATGCATTTATAACACTACAACAACAGATCCTCACGGACTCTTACATTCACCTCACAATAACCCAACCACAACAACTGAAAACATCATCCAAACCTTACCAAACACAACCCAGCTACAACCTATCAATCTAACATCACACTTATCATCAAATAACACCTAAAAGCAGAACCAAAGCAACCTTACACCTCCAGCAAACACACAACCACCATAACCCCACAAGAACACAATTCTAACAACCTAAACAATTAGAGATTCAAGAGTTTTAGGATTCCATTGATAAAATCAACTTATCAACATCATTAAACATCCAAAAAATGTTAAAAATAATTCATAACACTGGAAATCAGATTCAATTCAAAATTTTCATCATTTCATTAATTTTACCCAATTAAATCTATATAAAATCATAAATTCAGATTATAAACTATTAATTAAGGATCAAATACTTGGCAATATCAATAAAGAACCATTTAACAGAGGAGATCACGGACATTACCCCTGATATGTGATTTCTCCCCCAATTTGCTTGTTTAAAGCTAAGAAAACATAAGATTTCAATGAGATTTTGTAAAACAAAGTTAAATAATCAAGTTAGAATCAATAATCTGAGTGAAAAGAATCTCTCACCTTCGGATTTTGATGGAATTCTGAGTGTTTGACAGAAATGAAGTTGAGAGAAAAGGTTTAGGAAAAAGTTACGTAAATTTTCTTTAAAAGCAAATAACTAACTTAGATATTTTAATCCCCTCTTAAACCACCTTTAAAACACATGACTAAAATGATTTAATTGAAGGGAGAAACCACCAGCTAAAACTTGGTAATTTAGCTTCTTAAGGATTCTAAGAATTTGACCCTTTTCATTTTAGTCACTTTAAAATAGTTTTCAAAAATCACATTTTGGTCACTAACCAAAATGTCACACCCCCAAACCTTATTTTCCAAAATTGATTTCAGCAATATTAATCATATACTAAAATTTGATTTTTAACCATTTTCCATATTTTGTCTTACCGAAAAATATACGGTCTCAAATCCGACTCGAATCTCTAACCCGGTCCATCGGACCCTCTAATAAGCCTCAAAACCGCTAGACCCAAAACTGGGGCGTTATAGTTGCATTTAATGTAAAGTGTTCCCTTTATTTTCCCCTATAAATAGAGATCAAAGGGTGAAGAGAAAAAGAACCACAAAGTAGCCGAAACCTTCTCCTTTTTCTTGTGTCGTTGCCAACCACCATAAGTGGCTAACTCCTCATTTTCTAGTTAAGTGTAGTTACAAGGATATTATTTCAAGTTTTTAGTGAGATTTTTTGTTCCCAAATTATCTTCATCTTTATTCAAGTATGTTCATATCTTTTGTGCTTCATCTTCATATGTTTGTTTGGTTAAATATATGCTACAACCAATTCAATGGTATTTGATTCAAGTGGTAAAGAAATTTGGGTTCGATTTCTAAAGGTATGAATTCATGTTCTTAATAAGTGAACGGGTTCGTGCCCAGGAAGAATATGCGCTTTGGGTCTCTTGATATCATTAATGCTATTTGATAGATTGTAATTCTTTAGTGGTATCTAGGAATTTAATCTTGATAATAAGAGTTAATCTTTTAATAGTATTTAAGTGATTATCTAACTTAGAAGAGATCGAGTTATTTGGTGGTATTCATCTAATCTTAAACCAAACTATTTGAGATTGATGTTGATTTATCTTTTGTGGGTCAATGATCTAAATTCTTGATTTAATATTCCAAGTTCTACCTTGACTAGAGTTCCAATTTATATTGAATTCTTCCTTACTTCAATTGCTTTCTTCAATTCAAACCAAAAACTCCCCCTTTACTTAAATTGCTTTACCTGTGAATTTAATTTATTAACCGCTCTCTATGGAATCAACCCTACTTGCCGCTACTACAAATCCAAAGAAAAAGTAGGTATTATTTTTTTTACGGATTTGACACCCATCAAAAAATTGGCGCCGTTGCCGGGGAGTGGTGTTAAAAAGCTAAGTTCACTTTTTATTTAGTTTATTTTCTTTTTATTTTCTTTTTCTACTTTTATGCTCCGTTCTTCTCGTGCAGATAAGATTTATTTGTTCGATCTTGATATCGACAAAACTGAAAGGTGACTAAGGAAGGAAGTGAAGCAAGGCGAACAATCAACCACACAATAGGCCGACTTGGAGAGCACTCAAACCAAAATACCCCTTGAAACTGAAAACATGGCTGAACAAACTCTTTGAGAACTCACCACACCCGAAATCACTACACAACCATTATTCATCGATTACCAAGATCCTGAGGTATTATTCGAATTAAAATCTGGACTAATACATCTTCTTCCTACTTTTAGGGGACGCGAGAATGAGAATCCATACAAACACTTGAAGGAATTCCATGTGGTGTGCTAGAGCATGAAACCCCACAATGTCACCGTGGATCAATTCAAGCTACGGGCATTTCCATTCTCTCTAGTCGATCATGCGAAAGATTAGTTATATTACATACCATCCGGATCGGTTGAAACATGGACGGACATGGCAAGGCTTTTCCTCAAAAAAATATTTTCCAGCCTCAATTGCCACCAACATTAGAAAAGAAATTTGTGGAGCTCGGAAAAAAGATTCTGAGACATTTCATGACTATTAAGAATGATTCAAACAACTTTGTACAAGTTGTCAGCAAAATGGAGTGTCCGACCAACTACTCAACAAATATTTCTATGAGGGTTTATTACCCATGGAAAGAAGGATTATGGATGCCACAAGTGGAGGAGAAATAGTAAACAAGACTCCTACCCAAGCCAAAGACCTCGTCAACAATATGGTCGCAAACTCTCAACAATTTGGTTCAACACATGACACCGTCTCTCGACGTATGAATGAGGCAAATATTTCTTACCTTGAAGATAAGATTTCGATTTTAACTTCTCTTATTCAAAAATTGGCATTAGGTAATGCACAACAAGTCAAGGCATGTGGGATTTGCACAAGTCAAGATCATGCAACTAATATATGCCCCACGCTCCAAAAAGAGAGTATCGAGGACGACAATGCCATTGGAGGACCTTACGGCCAAAAGAAGTACAATCCATACTCAAATACATACAACCCAGGCTGGAAGGACCATCCAAATTTAAGCTATGGGCAAAGGAACAATCAACAAGAAGGTTATATGCAACCATCTCCATCGATGAAACCACCATTGGAGGATGTCGTATACAAACTTGCCCACAACCTCGAGCAATTCCAGCAAGAGACGAGGTCAAGTATTAAAAACCTTGAAACACAAGTAAGTCAAATTGCCTTATCTCTTAGTCAATCCAAATCTCGAGGTAAGTTACCTTCTCAAACTATTGTGAATCCGAAACAAAACATGAAAGCAATTACTTTGAGAAGTGGCAAGAATTTACAGGATTCTTCACCTAAGGAGGACGCCGAAAAGGAAGAAGGGAAGGCTAGCAAACCAACAAAATTTTGGCAAACCCCTTTTCCTGATAGGGATGGAAAATCGCACAAGCCTGAACAAGAGAAGGGAGATGTCGACACAAGCAAGGTAACTCAGCCTATCGTTGTTCAATCGCCTTTTCCTCAAAGGTTCTCAAAGACCATGAAAGAGGAGCAAGAAAAGGATATTCTTGAGACATTTCGCAAAGTCAAGGTAAATATTCCATTGATTGATGCTATAAAACAAATCCCTCATTATGTAAAATTTCTCAAAGAATTATGCACGAACAAGAGGAAGTTGAATGGTAACGAAAAGGTAAGAATGGGTGAGAATGTGTCTGTCGTACTTAAACAAAAACTCCCTAAAAAAAATAAAGATCCAGGTATGTTCACTATCCCTTGTCAAATCGGAAGAATTAAGATTGAAAAAGCCATACTAGATTTAGGAGCATCTATTAATGTTATGCCATATTCTATATATTGTGCTAACAATATGGGTCCTCTTAAAGATACAGGTGTGATCACACAGCTTGTCGATAGATTGAATGTCTATCCAACATGAGTCTTGGAGGATGTTTTGGTGCAAGTCAATGGACTTGTATTTCTCGCTGATTTTTATGTTTTAGATATGGAGGAAAATGATTCATCTAGTCCTAATTTAATTTTGTTAGGAAGACCATTCTTGAAAACATCTAGAATAGATATTAATGTGCATGATGGGGTACTTACCATGGAAACCATCAAAGAACTTGATTGTGATATGAACCAAGAGCACCTCCAAGCATTCAAGGAAATCATACAATGGTATGCCGACATCGCAAATTACATAGTGACAAGGACGTTACCACATCACTTGTATAGGGCAAAAAAAGACAAAATAAAAAGCGATGCCAAATATTGCGTGGGGGATGATCCATACCTATAGAAGATAGGGGCTGATCAAATAATCCGCCAATGCGTACACCAACATGAGGCTTATTCAATCCTTCAATTTTGCCACACCAACAATTGTGGAGGACACTTCGCTTCAAAAAGGAGGCTCACAAGGTACTAGAGAATGGATTTTATTGGCCCACTTTATTCCGAGACACATACAAGTTCTGCAAATCTTGTGAGAAATGCCAAAGGACAGGTAATGAAGGACGCCGCAGTCAAATGCCACAAACACCAATTTTATTCTGTGAAATCTTCGATGTTTGGGGCACAGATTTTATGGGTCCTTTTCCTTTCTCATTCAATAATATCTATATACTTTTGGTCGTCAATTATGTATCGAAGTGGGTAGAAGCTAGAGCTACCCGAACTGATAATTCAAAAGTTGTTGTTGATTTTGTCAGGACTAATACCTTTTCCAGGTTTGGGACACCCAAGGCCATCGTAAGTGATCAAGGGACACATTTTTGCAACAAAATCATGAAGAACTTGCTAAAAAGTACAACGTGGTACACCGAGTCTCGACCGCATATCATATCAAACCAATGGTCAAGCCAAAGTCTCTAATAGATAAATCAAGTCCATATTAGAAAAGACTATCAAATGCAAACGTCAAGATTGGAGTCTACGTCTCAATGATGCTTTATGGGCATATCGAACAACCTATAAAGCTCCTATAGGAATGTCCCCTTACCAGATTGTCTACGAAAAAGCATGTCATCTACCCGTTGAATTGCAACATCAAGCCTATTGGGCGGTCAAGCGATTCAACATGAAGATCGACGAAGCCGGTGAACATAGGAAGTTGCAATTACAAGAACTTAAAGAAATTCGCAATGATGCCTACAACAATGCAACTATATCAAGGAGAAAACAAAGGCATTCCATGATTAAATGATTTCTAGAAAAAATTCAAATTTGGGCAAAAAGTTTTACTTTACAAATATCGATTGAAATTATTTCTGGGAAAGTTAAAATCTAGGTGGGAAGGACTTTTTGTTGTCACTAACATATTTTCTAATGGTGCAATTGAGATACAAGACATGCACACCAATAAGGTCTTCAAGGTAAACGGACATCGATTGAAACCATTTTATGAAGGATTCGTTGAGAGGAATGAAGAAACGACTGAGTTGGAAGAACCACACTATGAGGATTAAAGGAAGTTACGTCTAGCCAAAGACGTTAAAGAAAGGCGCTTCTTGGGAGGCAACCCATGATTTTTATCATTATGTCCTTAGTTTAAGTTTTTATATATTTTAATTTCAATAATTAATGCAATTTTTATTTCTTAGGTACAGGGGACAAAAACACTCTGGAAATAAGGCGTGCCCGCGCCCGCTGAAACTGAACCAGGCAGAAACACTTGAAGAATAAGGCTTGCCCACGCTGTGAAAATTTCATGAAAATTTGTGGAGGGAATTTTTCCACCGATGGAATAGCAAAAATTGGTGAAAATTTTTTGGCCCTTCTTCCTACAAGATAGGTGCCGAAAATTTAGAAAGAATGAGGGAAAAGTTTGCTTTAATTTAAAACTCTATCATCTTTAAGTCTTTCAATCCAATCAAAACTTTCCATCTTTCACCTTTATTGTTTTCCAAGAATTTGAGATTCTTTGTTAAGAGGTATAACCTGTTCATTTTTCCTCTGCTATCTTTTTTCATAAATTCACCCTTGTTCTTGTTCTACAAGAAAAAGGATTTCTCTTTCTCTTTTATTAAGGATCTTCCAAACACCAAACGAAATCTCACCAAGAAATCATTCAAGAATGCCAAGAACGAAGAGTCAAGCAAGGAGGGATGGAGGAAGATACCTCGAATAGCCACCGCCGGTCGAAGAATAGCTCGAGTAGCTGCCGGTTCGTGCCCCCTTCTCTCACAACCGCTGCCGCATGCAGCCCCCTCCAATCAATGTTGCCCATGTCGACAACCTTACATTCACGTCATCGAAACACAAGAAAAGGTTGGCCGACATACAAAAAATAACCATCCAAGGTTGTAAGTACATTCATCATGAAACTCTTTCTAGGCTTGGTTTGTTAGAGAAGGTAAGAAATTACTTTCACGCAATTGGTTGGATGAACTACATGATTATTACCTTTCCGATTTATGTTGAATTGTTATGGGAATTTTATGCTACCTTTGAGTTTAAGGATGAAGGGTCTGTTGATTTAAATGCTCCAAATGTTATTAAATTTCGATTGATGAACAAACAATTTTCTTTATCCATTATGGAATTTAATCTTGCCATGGGCTTTATTTCTAACGACTATGCACTATCTAATGACTATGTATTGAGCTTGTGTGACTATAGTACATATTTTGAGCCCGCAATCCTCTTCCAATAATGGTCGATGAGCACCTTGGGGTATAACCCAAGGCACTCGAATGATCATGAACTCAAAAATCTGGTGCTAAAATACATCCATCGATTCCTAGCATATTCATTCTCCAATAGAGTAAACTTGGCAAGCATATTAAACAAAGCTAAATTTTTCTTCCTTTGGTGTATGGTAAAGGGGAGAAAATTAAACCTCGGCTATTGGTTCGCGCAACAACTTGCTGCCGTAGAAAATCAAAAAAGTAAGCCCTTGATCCTTGGTTCTTATATTTTTCATTTAGCTTTCAAAGATGGCTTGCTTGCCGCAAATACTAACCTGCGGGTAGTGAGACAAATGGAACCAATTGACATCAATTGCTTACAAACAATGAAGATGCTCGATAAGGATGCAAGGGGGAACCTTTTCATGAAGTCGCCTTATGGAACCACGGAGGAAGCCTCCTCTTCGCAAGCCATCACTGGCGAGCAATGTCTAGCTCGCTTGGAATATTGGATGCAACGAGTAGAGGCGAACCAAAGGGCATTCTTCGAGCACACAGAATTCGACCCTCCACACCCCTACACCTCTTAAACCGCTGCATGCAGCATGAGGGAGCACTCTTCTCCCTTAACTTTTTTATTTGCATACTTTTATTTTTTGCATTTAGGTTAGGGAACATTGAGGACAATGTTAGGTTTTAGTGTGGGGAGTTAATTTGATGTGCTGAATTTGTGCTAGAACCATGGGATTTAATTATGCGAAATTGCATGCATCTTGATGAATTTGAGTATCACTTTCACATGAAAATTTTTCTTAAACTTAACATGTGGAATTTTTTGAGAAAATTAGATCCCTAGGTAATTATGAGATTGATATGGGAAGTAAAATAGGATATATAAGATCTTGTTAGACTTGCAAATTGTTTCTCATATTAATTAATTTGATAGTCGGATGGATAAAAATTGGACACAACAAACCACATTGTAAGACTTGAGCCTTAACAAGCATATATCTTTGTGCTTTATATTTTTCTTCATTGAGTGATTGTCAAGCATGATTAGATTACTTATAGAACTTGCGATATTATGCACGTTGAGACCACATAGGATCAAATTACTTGAGATGATTAAGGCACCTAGGTATGAACCTTGAGCCAAAAGCCTACCATGGTAAATATGACTATTAGAGAACCACTTTTGAGCCTAAGCCTTTTGATTGAAAATTAACCACATTACAAGCCTAATTCCTTTTTGTTCATTTCCCCAATTTGCACCCGAAATTGAAGAACTACATACTTTCCTTGCTAAAAAAAGAGAAAAACAAGCAAAAGAAAAAGAAAATGGAGAAAATCTTGAAAAACAATGAGCATAAATCAAAAAGAAAATTGTCTTGTTTGTTCAAAAAGAAAATTCAAAAGAAAAAGACAAGAATTATGAAAAAGATTGAATCCTTGTTTCTCCTAAAAATTAAATTTGTGCAAAAGCTTGATACAAAAAAAGGAGTGTGAAGTTCTTCGATTCAAAAAGCCTAAAAGCCTTTCTCATCACACCTTGTCCTAAACCCCGTTACAACCAAATTCAAAGACCTTTTGATCTTGTAATTCGATCCAAGTAGTGGTCGAGATGTGATATATTTGCAAGCCTATGGTAAGTATCTTTTCATGTTTTGACTTAAGTTTTGTTGACCCTTAAACACTTTGAGCGATATTGAGTGAATCTTTTGTAAGGGTGTTTGATTTTATTCCATCTTGACTTCATGATAATTAATTGGGATATTATTTGTTTGTGCTAATCTGTAAATCATGATTTATTACTTCTCTTATCCTTTCTTCGTTACCAAATGGACCCTAGATCTTGAATTTCAATATGCTTGAGGACAAGCATAATCTAAGTGTGGGGGTATATGATAAGTCATAAATTTGCATGGTTTTCATATATTAAATCCTATGTTTTAGCACATTAATCTATCTTAAGGCCCTCAATTCGATTCCTATTTGGTTTTGCAGGTGTTTTTGGGGCTTAACGACGTTTTATACGTAAAAGACGAGTTTTAACACCATTTTGGCGTCATTGGGAAATGCTTCGCCCAAAACAAGTAGCAATCACAAAATAAGGCATGGGCACGGCGCAAGACAGACTTTTTAACTTGGAGGACAAGCAATCATACTACAAGTGGACTTCTACTTTTACATAATTAGAGTTGTTTAGGATTGGTGCATTTAATGTAAAGTCTTCCCCTTTATTTTCCCCTATAAATAGATATCAAAGGGTGAAGAGAAAAAGAACCACGAAGTTGCCGAAACCCTCTCCCTCTTCTTGTGTCATCGCCAACCACCATGAGTGGCTAACTCCCCTTTTTCTAGTTAAGTGTAGCTACAAGGATATTATTTCAAGTTTTTAGTGAGATTTCTTTTTCCCAAATTATCGTCATCTTTATTCAAGTATTTTCATATCTTTTGTGTTTCATCTTCATGTGTATGTTTGGTTAAATATATGCTACAACCAATTCAATGGTATTTGATACAAGTAGTAAAAATTCGGGTTCGATTTCTAAAGGTTTGAATTCATGTTCTTAATAAGTTAATGGGTTCGTGCCTAGGAAGAATATGTGTGTTAGGTCTCTTGAGATCATTAATGCTATTTGATAGATTGTAATTCTTTAGAGGTATCTAGGAATTTAATCTTGATAATAAGAGTTAATCTTGTAATGGCATTTAATTGATTATCTAACTTAGAAGAGATTGGGTTATTTGGTGGTATTCATCTAATCTAAAACCAAGCTATTTGAGATTGATGTTGATTTATCTTTTATGGGTCAATGATCTAAATTCTTGATTTAATATTCCAAGTTCTACCTTGACTAGAATTCCAATTTATATTAAATTCTTCCTTACTTCAATTGCTTTCTTCAATTCAAACCACAAACTCCCCCTTTACTTAAATTGCTTTACTTGTGAATTTAATTTCTTAACCACTCTCTGTGGGATCGACCCTACCTGTCACTACTACAAATCCAAAGAACAAGTAGGTATTATTTATTTGACGGATTCGACACCCATCAGGGCCAAAATCCCCTGACCCATGAATCATGCCAAAAACGTACATGGGTACCATTACAAATATGCCATTGTTTGTTAAATTGTGCAACCTCCCACACTCCGCAAATCCCTCTCCAACGATGTGAGGCAGTACAATTCATATTGATATGTGATCCAAGACAACCACACTTAGACCGTACAGAGCGCACCCAAAGGCAATCACGATTAGCCGTTAATTCAAACGTCAATTTTATTATAAAAGCGTGATTCTGTATTGAAAGATGCTTCAATCCGAGACCCCCTCCAAAACCGGTGAACAAAAAGTGTCCCAATTCACCAAATAAGTCCTTTTCGTCTCCTTACCATGACCCCAAATAAATTGCTTAATCAATCGTTCAATATCTACATACACTTTTTTAGGAATAACCGTTGTTTGCATCGTGTAGGAAGGAATTACCGCAACCACTAATTTTGCTAGGATAACACATCACACCAACGAGAGCGATTTGGCTTGCAAACCTGAAAGCTTATCTCACACTTTCTGAACTAAATATTGGTAAGTTGCACACCGTACACGTGCATGCAATGACGGCACACCAAGGTAACGACCCAGATTATTGACCTACACAAAACCAAAACTTCCACTAATCTAATCTCGGATATTCCTAGGCACATTGTATGAAAAGAAGACAGTGGATTTAGATACACTAACCTTCTATCCTGAGGCATCACAAAATGTCTGAAGGACACGATGCATGATTTCCACCTGTTCAAATGATGCTTCAGCAAACAACACTATATCATCTGCAAAATAAAGGTAAGGAATACGAGGACCGTCACGACAAGCCCAAAAGGGTTTCCAACTACCATTATCGACTTCAACCTGAATAGCTTGACTCAATCTCTTTAACCATAAAACAAAAAGATAAGGCAAAATCGGATCTCCTTGTTCAATGCCCTTGGTAGGCCTAAAGCTAGTAGTCATAGAACTGTTCCATAGAATTTGAGCCAACACCAATTTAACACAAGCCATAATAAGATGTCTCATTCCAGCCGGTAATCCCACATCCTACAAGGTCTCGACAATAAATTGTCACCCAATCCTATCATAGGCTTTCTCTAGATCAAGTTTGAATGCCATCCATCCTCGTATTCCTTTCTTCTGTTTCATAGAATGAATCATCTCCTGGACCAGGATAAAATTATCTGAAATGGCTCTCCCTAGAATGAAACTAGATTGAGAACAAGAGATCCAATCATACAGGTACGGCTTCAACAAGTCAACCAAAATTTGTCATAGCCGTATAGAGCATAGACTAATCGGTCTAAATTGACTCAAATAGTCCAGGTTCTTAACTTTAGGAATAAGAACAATAAGAGACCGATTAAGATTTTCATCAATAATCCCATTGGCAAAAATATAGTTTGTGTAGCGGCAAGCACTCAGTCCCACCATATCCCAATTTTTTTGATAGAAGATAGTGTGCAGACCGTCAACCACCGAAGCCTTCAAAGGATTCGTACTCATGAATGTAGACTTGATTTCCTCATCAGTCAACATACGATTAAGGTCCAATAAAGCATTCTTCCCCAGAGACCGAAACATACCACAAACCGAATACTCACTCTCAACGGTACTAGAAGAAAAAAATGATTGCTGGAAATAAGACACAGCCATGTGCATTAGCTCCTCCTGTTCCATGCACTCATTCCCCTCACTATCAATAAGCTTACAAATTGTATTGATGCATCACCGAGACATAGCAGAGGCATGATAATATCTTGTATTGCGATCCCCCTGCGTAATCTACTGACTTCTCGCTTTTTGAAACCAAAGCCACTCTTCTTGCGCTAAAACGATATCAAGCTCACCCTTCAATTTAGACTCAAGCTCCGATAAATGATCTGAATAATGCCTTTGAAGAGCTTGATCGATGCCCTTTAATTGTGCCAAAATCTCCCTCTTTCGTTTGCCAATATGCCTAAAAGTATCAATATTTCGTTCACTAACTCTGTTCACAAACTGCGCCATGTTAGTGCCTAGATCCACATTATCATCCCAACTTTCGAACAAAAGGTCCTTGAAGTTCGGATGATCCTGCCACACGTCAATAAATTGAAAAGGCCTAGCAACATTATGACAGGCACTCTCTCCCAACTAAAATAAAACGGGGCAATGATCAGAACCTAATCTATCCAAATGTGAGACTTACGCCTGAGGAAATAATCAATTCGATTCATCATTAATTAAACATTGATCCAGCCGTTGAAAAAGAGATCCTCTCCTCTAGGTAAATCGTGAACCAAGAAAACCAATATCAAGTAAACCTGTCGCACAAATAAAATCATTGAACATCTTATTAACCGTAAACCCCCTTCCTGAGCCACCAGAACGTTCCTCCATGCTACAAATAACGTTGAAATCTATACCGATGAGCCAAGGATGACCCAAACCTAGTTCTAAATTCGCTAACGAACCCCAAAGAAGTTTTCAGCACATAGTAGACGGGCTCACATTCACAGTAGTAACATAATACCATACAATTCCCCCTACTCACGACACCAAAAATTTACAAACCGAGTCAAAACATGTAACACTTCACCATATTCACCCAAAGAATCCAAATGCCCCCACTAAAGCCTTGAGCCTCCACTCGAAAAGAAAAGGGACAACCCAATTTAGTAATAATTTTATCCGCTACCCTTCCACCTATGCGAGGTTCAAAAAGAGCAACCACTCAGGGATGATGGGCACGAACCACTGACCTAAATGACTGCGAAATAGGGTGCTAGCCGCACCCTGGCAGTTCCAAAAGAGACAACTAATCATTAAAAAATAATGGACAAAAAATAGGTAAACCTTACAGGTCTATAGGCTCTTCATTCCCCGCCTGAACAACCGTGTCCACAAGACCTCCCAAAACCGCCAAATAACTTGGTTTGGTTATCATCAATGCATTATTATCACCTGATCCCCTGCCATCAGTATGCTTTTGAGCCTCGCGAGCAAGATCCTCAATAGTTTCAGAAGTTTCCTGTACCCACTCGCTTAACACAACCTTGGTCGGTGTTTTGCCCGATCCACTTTTACAAATTTGAATGCCCCACTTAATGCTTTCTTTGGAAGTATGAATGGGACCACCGCTACCTCGCTATTTTTCTTGCTAGCCTGGCCTTTGACAATGTTCTCCTTATCTCTAATAGTGACAGCAGCATGTGTTCCCTTCAGAGTTTTCGATACCCTTAGTGCAACATGTGGTATGTCTTTATTCCTCTCTGCCTCACCAACAAGAGGAATAACTATAACAAGCTTTGAGTTACTCACAGTAGGTGACACCACACCAGCTTTGTTACCAGCACTACCAATCTGGGAAGCTTGTCCCGTTGAAGTCGACCCTGATGCAACATTCCTCAATTCAATATTCTCGCGTACCTGCGGACCAGAATCTACTTTAGCAATTCCATCAATTTTGTCAACACTATCTTCTACGTTAATCATCTCATCAATCTCACGCTCAAGGACACTAAACCGTGAACCAAAATTATGTGACAACGAACCGGCCTTGATTTTCATACCACTCGACTCACGTTTATTGTTACCCCTATAACGAGATACCATCATCCATAGACCATGTATCCCATCTTGACCATCTACCACCGAACCATTCCCTAGACCAGACTTGTCAGCATTACTCCTATTATCCACATCTTGCACTGGTTCCTTGCCTGTCTCACAAGCCTCCTTTAGACGATCATATAAACCACATTTATAGCAAATTTGAGTCAGTCCCTCGTATTCTAGTTTTTGAGCAAAACTGTCAATGCCGATACAAGGAAGCAAAGGTTTGTTAAGATCCACCATAACGACTATCTAGCAAACTTCTCGCGCTTCCTCTCAAGCATGTTATAATCTACTCGCACCACTTTTCCAATAACTGTTGCAATTAGTCAAAATAATGACTTGGTGTAATACCTATAAGGCAATCCCAGAAGACGCATCCACACAATAACATGGGAGGGGTGAGCTTCAGATATGGTGAATGCCCGACTCCACGGCTGTATTGTGATAAACTACCAAAAATTATCCACGGTCCATCAGTTAGGACCCGTACATAATCCTTCTCCTCCTGAAATTTAACAAGAAAGTAATTACTGTCTAAATCTACTAGTTGGTAATAACCTTTTGGTGTCTAAAGGGACTGAAGTCTCGCATACAAAGTCTTATAGCCAATGGTTCTCCCAAGTAATCTGATAATAACTGCCTGACGCATCCCACGGTCGATACGCTCATGAACCCTCTCTAAGAATTTGATAATCAAAAAATTACCACTTCGATTAATGACATAATCCGAATCCTCAATAATCACATCAAAATCACTAGCAGAAGATATATTCTTAGTCACAATCTTAGTCTTGCCTGACACCATTGCAGCATAAGACACCTTATCCCCGTCTTTCATTGTAGCAGCTTCACACGCTAATTTTATAGGATTTACCATGTCTTTCATAGCCTCATCAGTCGCCATAGGCATCATACCATCTATGCCACTAGAATCGGGAAACACCTCAACATCAGATCCAGACTTGCTAACCGCAGAAACATCCACAGTCTGCACCTGTACATGTTTCTACAGAATCGCCTCAACTACACGTCCCAGGGGATCAGATCCATCAACATGCATACCATCACTCCCTGTCACAAACTGGCGACCATTACCAGGATCCAGTGTATCAGGCGACGTCTCGCCATCCTTAGAGTTTTACTTAGGGTTTTCCATCGTTCCTTCAAAGTATTCTTAATTGGTAATTTTTAAATAATTGAGTTGGTTTTTCAATTTAATTTTTATTAAATTGAGTAAATAAAATTTGGTTTAAATAAAAATGGGTCAAATTAAAACCTTCTTAACGGTACTAATAGTGAAAATATATTTAAGACCACGTGTACTTGAAAACTCTTTCAAAACAGAATAAAATAAAAGCAAAGAAAATGCTTAAATAAGAAGAGCTTGATTTGATAATTTATTTGTTTAAGAGCTTGAAGTTATATTTTTGAAAAAAATATATATATGATTTAACAGCTTTTATAGAAGTTTTTAGAATTATATATATTTTTTATAAAAAATTGTTAAGAGGGATAAATTTGCATAATTTTAAAATTGACATAGACCCAAAGAATATTTATACCAATTTATCACTTGGTTCATTTAGGTTGTAAAAATCACCTCACTCGAACTCAAAAATTAAATAATTTGACTTTTTCCCATTAGATGTCAGAATTAAAATAACCTTAAGTATGTATTTGACCTCTGAAGTTATTCACTTCTAATTTAACATCAAACTTTTTATCTCAACTTGGTAACTGAACTTTTATTTTGTTTATTATTTTAAATCCAAGACACTTTTTTTGTTAAATAAAGACGTATTATATTTTCGTGTCGAGATTTAAAACCATACAAGATGGGACAAGATGAGCATCCTTAGCCACTAAGGCCAATTAGTGGATCTCCAAGACACATGACACTTTGAGACAACGTCAAGTAAAAATAATGGCATCATTATAACATAGTTGTGTGAAAATCAACAAGTTATAAAAAATATTGAAAAGTACAAAAATATATAAAAATTAAAAAATTAAAAAATATATAGAAAAATTTACTAAAAAATCAGAAAATATATTGAAAATTATAATGTCAATTACGAAAAATTATAAATATATATTTTAACAAAATAAAAAAGTCATATTACATTTTATAAATAAAATTATGAATAAATATAAACATCCTAAAAATATAAAGTTTGTAAAATTTATATTATTATTTCATAAATTGAATTATTGTAAATTGAAAAGTTCTAAAATTGGAAGTGTGGTAACGGAGTCGCCACCGGTCCCTTTTATTATATTAGGGGGATTGAAAACCTAAAACAAACCAGAGATTATGAAATCTCAAGAGTTCGGAGGAACTGTTATGCGTGGGTGAGGGTTAGCGCCCCCCACAACCCCGTAAAAACGGCGCTTATTTGGTCACTCATATTTTCTAACGTGTTTTGGGTTTATACATGCATAACTATATTTAAACTTAATATCTAGATGTTTTAGTGTTTAAAATTTCACTTTAATTAAAAATAATTTAAATGAGGTAATATTTATTAAAGTGCTATATTTAAGTTACTTAGAGATCTAAACTAACCTTAATTAAAACTTATTTAAAGCATAGTTAACTAAGAATATAAAGTGTGAATTATTGCATAAATTAGAGTTTAACCTAGGTAATTAATTTATTAGGGGAAACAATTAATTAAAGTAAAGCGATTTTGTCATTAATTTTAAGAATTCTAGACTAGGGGATCTAGTTATTTAACCTAAAAGATCCTAATTAAAGGGTTGTAATCCTACAATAAAAAAGGAAAAATATTAACTAAATTTAAATAAAGAGATACATGCGAACAAATAATAAAAAATAATGATAGAAATGAATAGAAAGGAAAATTAAAGAACATAATTAAAAAGAAAAAGGTTGAGATTGAGAGAAAGGAAAGTGAAGGTGTTGCAGTGCAAGTTCTAACAAAGAAAAGTGGGGGTCATGGTTTGAATCTAGATCACCAAACGTTCGATGTAAAATCCTTTTTTTAGAACACTCCCATGCTCTTCACCTAAAAGCCCACTTAGATCTTATTTAACACTAAAATTACTACCCAACATGTTTTTTTAGATTAAATTCTCAAAATCCCAAGAGCACTTCCAACAACCCAAGTACTCTTCCTTCTAATCTAAACCCATGTTCGATAGAACCTTCCCTCTTTTACAAACCGATTTACCTATACATACCCGAACCAAATCATGCCTCTGGTACTGGTAGCTCCGGGCGTAGGCTGCGATGGTGATGCATGGCGATCCTTGCGGTGATAGATGGCAATGACCACAATAGCGGTGGCAGCGGTAGACGACAGTGGCTTGCTTAGCAATGGTCTCTTTCCTTACCCTTTTATTTCGAACATAAAAACAAAATAAAAATAAAATAAAAAATAACAGAAAACTAAACAATGTACCTCAACGAAGGGTTCAAACTTTTATTGCTCAAAATTTCAAGATACAACTGGTTTGTATATGCTTGTGTGTTTTTCTCTGAATCCGTGTGTTATAATGGTGAATTACAAGGCTTTATATAGCAAAAAAAATGAAGAACATAAGGGAAGAATCCAAGATTCTTTCCCAAATTATAATGAAATAAATAAAAAAAACATAGAACCTTCCAGATATGCTTGATTTCTTCCCTTTTTGTCATTAAGTCTTGCTTGAGGAACACATCGGATGAGTAAGGTACAAACCTGGGATTTGGCGACGGCTACGGCTATGACGCGTGATGGTGGCGGCTCGGTTGAGGCTAGGGTTTTGGGCCATTTGTGCCTCTGCATACAAACCCTTTTTATTTTTTTGGACTCTCTATATATATATATTTCGATTTAAAGAGAATCGCATATTTACAAAACTAAAAGGATGGATAAAATTGGTAACTACAGCTGCCCATCTTTGCCTATTTTGGTGAAACGAGAAAAGATCAAAGAATTAAAGACACCTATTTTATCTAATCAAACTATTCAATTGTAATTGCGCTCTTGTCCCGAAATAATAGGGTGTTGTTTGCCTTCTACTTCGGTCAAAGATGATGCTAAAACAATAGGGTGTCGTTCGCCTACTGCCCTTGCATGAAAAATAAAGTGGCATAGGGTGTCATCACCTATGACCTCTTTTGAAGATAGAATGTCTCATCCTGAAATGATAGGGTGTCATTCGCCTACTACTCCGGTTGAAGACAATACTGAAGCGATAGGGTGTCGTTCGTCTACTGCTTCTGCTAAACAATGAAGTGGCATAAGGTGTCGTTCACCTATGAACTGTTTTTAAGATATAATGTCTATATTCATGGTGAGAAAACTTCAACTTTTGCTTGATCTTTGCACATTTGCCCGCCCCACATGGTGGTGGCTGACAGAATCTTGACTAGTTATCTCCACTATCTCTGCTTCACCACTCTCATTTTTACACCTCTTTGCTTCGTAGAAAACATTTGATCCTTGCTTAGTCACTCCAATAATCTTGTACTTCTGGGGAATCAAACCCTTCCTTCTGGTATGCTCATGAATGGATCACGATTAAGTGAAATATCTTATTTTTGGCGAGTTCTTCAAATTGCATGTAGGAGAGTTCTTATGATAGGATTTATTTCCACCTTGAATGTCTTCTAATAATATTGGTGCTTTAATTTCTTCCTTTTGTATGCCTTGTGGATTGCTTCAAGTGTGGCTCGCTGGGTAGAAGTGCATGCTTATGTAAATGTTATGATCAGAGTTAAAATAATGAACCATGTTATAGTCCTGTACTTTTAATTCATTTTCAGAGTAATGCATAAAAATCTATTATTATACGTGTATAATAATCCAATTGGTTCCCATTTTGATGTAGATGCAAGTAAAGGGGATGGAATTTCAGAATATAGGATTTATTAATAATGTGGCAAACAAGGTGATTACAAAGAGGTAAAATCAAGTAATCAGATATCAAGGTCCAAAGTATACTAAGTCAATCCACCGGAAGTTCCCCAAATGCAGTCTTTGTTGAGAAGATTTTGAGTCCCACGATGATGTGTGAATATATGATGTCCCTTCTGATTTACCAAGCTCTCGAGAGAGTTCATCATACGCCTAATCTTTTTACGCTCGAGCTGCCCTTTTTGGGTTTTCAACTCGAACCCTCTTTTGGTTTCAAGATACCCTTTGCAGATTTTTATCTTGAACCCCATTTTTATTTATTTTCTTTTCTTGGGTCTAAAGTGCCCTTTACGGGTTTTCACTTTTAAACCATCTCATTATTTTTTCTCGAAATGTCCTTTTGGGTTTTCACTTCAGCTTTTTTTTCTTTTTTTCTTTTCTTTTTATTTTTTTTCTTCTTTCTTCTTCTCTAGGTGTAGTATCGCTTGATTGAGTCTAAGTCCACTAGATTTTAGAGTTCATCTTTGTCGATCTCAGTCAAGATTAGTGCTCTTCCGAAAAAAGCCTTTGTCACAACGTAGGGTCCTTCCCAATTAGGTGTCTATTTGCCATAGGAATCTCTCTGGATCAACATCATCTTCTTCAGCACTAAATATTCCTCTAAAAAATCTCTTGGGCGGAACTTCTTGTTGTGTGCCTGTATCATTCTTTTTTGGTACATATGGCCATGGCAGATTGCTTTCAGCCTCTTTTCCTCGGTCAAGTTTAGTTTGTTGTATGTACCTTGCTTGGACCCATTCGGCCTCATCTGATTGTGCTTCCATCAAAATGTGAAGTGAAGGTATTTCCACCTCTATGAGTAAAACGACTTCTATTTCGTAGACTAGCGAGAATGGCATTACCCTGGTAGATATTCGCACAGCGATTTGATAAGCATATAAAGCAAACAACATCTTCTCGTGCCAATCCTTGTAGTTGTTAGTCATTTTGGAGACTATGTTTTTGATGTTCTTATTGGTTGCCTCTACCGACCCGTTCATCTTTGGGTGATAAGTCACCGAGTTGTGATACTTAATGTTAAATTGCTCACAAACTTAATCTATCATCTTGTTGCTCAGATTGGAGGGGTTGTCTGTGATGATCCTCTCTAGCATGCCATAAAGACAAATGATCTCCCTTTTGAGGAATTTACAGACTATGGCTCTAGTGATACTTGTATAAGAGGCAGCTTCCACCCACATGGTGAAATAGTCAATGGCTACCAAGATGAACCGATGCCCGTTAGACGCTTTCGGGTGAATCTGACCGATCACATCCATGCCCCACATAGAAAATGGCCAAGGAGCATTTATGATATGTAAAGGCTATGGTGGTGCATGATTTTTGTCATCTTAGATTTGGCACTTATGGTACTTTCGAGCATAGCTAATGCAATCTCCCTCCATCATGGACCAGTAATAGCCAAGGCGTATGATTCGCCTATCTATGCCCCATAATGCACACATCGTATTCCACCATGTTATTGGTGTAGAAGAATTATAACTGCTTGGTGAAAGGTTAGTGGTTGCCCTCCGGTGAGACCAAGAATGTCGTAATGCTGCGTCTTAATGCGTTGGCAGCACCATCAAAATTTAGTTCCCGTGGCTAATGTTGTAGCTGACGCCTTGAGTAGGAAGGTTGCAGTGGAGCTGAGGGTAATGTTTTCTCGGTTGAGTGTGACGTGAGATGGTAGCTTGTTGGCTAAGTTGCAAGTGAAGCAATCGTTGTTGTAGTTGATCAAGGAGAAACAACCGTATGATGATTCGTTGGTACCGCATGTTAAGGATATTATGGGCAGTAATCAGACATAATTTTATTTTAATGACAAGGGTGTTTTGTGTTTTAAGAGTCGAGTGGTTGTGCCGAAAGATGAGGAGTTGAGGCGCACTATCTTGACTGAAGCACATGCGAGTCTTTTTTCTATACATTTAGGAAGTACAAAGATGTATCGGGATTTGAAGAAGGAATATTTTTGGGTTGGTTTGAAGAAGGATATAGCGGATTTTGTTGCTCGATGTATGGTATGTCAGCGTGTCAAGGCTGAGCATCAATTTTTTACTGGCTTGTTGCAACCGTCGAGGATTTCGAAATGGATGTGGGAGAGAATTACCATGGATTTTATGATCGGTTTGCCTTTGACACCATCAAAGAATAATTTCATGTGGGTGATTGTGGATAGGTTTACGAGGTGTGCACATTTTCTGGTTGTGCATACGATGTATACTTTGGATAAGCAGGTGGAGTTGTATGTTTCTGAGATTGTGAGGTTGCATGGGGTGCCTAAGTCGATAGTATTAGATAGGGATCCGCACTTTACATTGAGGTTTTGGGAGTGTTTGCATAAGGAATTGGGTATGCAGTTGAATTTTTGTACTTTGTATCATCCTCAAACAGATGGTCATTTTGAACGCATTATCCAAGTGTTAGAGGATATATTGCGGTGTTGCATCATATATTTCCAAGGAACGTGGGAGAAGAAACTACCATTGGTGGAGTTTGCCTATAACAACAGTTATCAGGCTAGTATTCAAATGGCTCCGTATGAAGCTTTGTATGGTAGGAGATGTCACACGCCACTTTGTTGGGCTGAGGCAGGTGAGAAGTATGTTTTCATGCCTGATGTGCTGAAAGACACTAATGAGAGGGTGAAGCTTATTAGTGATCGATTGAAGGCAGCTTTGGATCGGCAAAAGTCATATGCTGACTTGAAGCGTAAGGAGAGTGAGTTTGCTATTGGAGATAGAATGTTTCTTAAGGTTTCGCCTTGGAAAAAGGTAATGAGATTTTGACGTAAGGGCAAGTTGATTCCAAGTTTAATTGGGCCTTATGAGGTGTTGGAGTGTGTTGGTCCAATTGAGGTTACCTACGAAGTTAGAGAAGATACATGATGTTTTCCATGTATCGATGCTTTGGAGATATGGATTAGACCTATCGCATGTGATGCATGTTAAAAAGATTGAGTTGAATCCGATTTTGAACTATGATGAGGAGTCGGTGAAAAATTCTGGATTCTAGCAGCAAGGTTCTACGAGGAAAGACCATTGAGTTGGTAAAGGTGTTGTGGCGACATCATTGTTTAGAGGAAGCCACGTGGAAAAGTAAGTAGGACATGAAGAAGCAGTTTCCTTATCTTTTTTCGTTAGGTAAATTTCGAGGATGAAATTTCTTAAATGGGAGAGAGTTGTAATGCCCCGAATTTGGGCCTAGATGTTAGCTAGTTTGATTGGATGGTTTAGGGGAACCGAATTAGGCAAGTCGAGCTACTTTCAAGAATTAACTCATAATAAATTGTTTTTCGCTAAAATAAAATATGGAAAAATACTAGAAAATGTCTAATTAATATTCTAAGGGTTTTGGGAAACTCAATTTGAAGGAATAAAATCGGATTTTGGGGCATTTTTGTTTGGTGACTCAAATGTAAACTTTTCAAAACTGTTTTGGCGACTAAATCGTAAAAGGGTCAAAACATAGAATCTTTAAGGAGCTAATTTACCAAATTTTTAATCAGATTTTCCCTTAATTTAGGCTATTTTTAAATGGCTTTTTAAATGGTTATTTTATAAAAATAAAAATGATTTGATTAAAATGATTTTTAATAGCCAATTTCATTTTCTTACCTAACTACTTTTGGTCTCAACTTTCTCAACAACTAAACTATCAATTTTACTCTAAAATGCTCTAGAAGTATTCTTTTTTATTTTTTGGATTTCTTAATTGATTCCTTTGATTTCTACACCAGATCATATTTGCTTTCTTGGAGATTTCACTCAAATCTTGTCAATTAAGGGAGAAATTAGTAATTAGAGATGAATTTCGTTTCTCTCCTCTAATTAAAGGTACTTTAATGAAATTCCTAAGTTCGTGATCCTTTATAACTTATTTTTGTTATGTGTTTATGATTAAATCATGATTATAATGTTTTAATTGAGTTTTGATGAGAAATTTAATGCATATGTTTTGTGTTGATTTTAATTGATTTAGATCACAATTGAAATATGTTTTAATATTATGAGAAGAGATTAATAAAAGGAATCCCAAAACTAGGTGAATTGTTAATTTTCTAGGTCGTAAATAGTTAGATTTTGAGGTGATCTTGGTGTTGAAAGGTTTCTAGAGATATAAGGTTGATATATTGTTGTTTTTGGATGTTAATTGATGATTTTAAGATGTTAAAATAGTTAGGTTTTGGCTAGGCTTTGTTTAGGTTGAGTTTGGTGATGATTTTGGTTGTGTTAAAAAAGCGTTTGATGGTTTTTAGTGAGGCGAAGTTGGGAAGATGTGTTTCTGTGTTTAGAGATGCATGGAAATGCATTAATCCTCCATTTTTGTGTGGGTAAAATAGGGGAGATGGATCCTTCATCTCTTGGAAAGGTTTTGGAAGCTTGATCTTGCATCGGCTGTGGAGCGTTGTGTTGTCAGTGAGTGGAAACATAGTTTACTGCTTTTAAAAGTTTTGAAGATATTTTTGGGAGTTTTGATTAAGTTTGAAACACTTATCTAAGCTCAAAAGTAAGTACTGGATGTTCTCGCTCTCATTTTTGATTTTGCAAAATACAATCTCATGCACATGTTTATGGTTTTCATTACCTACTATTATATGCATGTTTTAGAAATGAAAGATGTTGCAAATGATCATATGTGACGATTATTGAGTATGACAAATGGTTTATGAAATTTTTTTTGAGAATACTAGAATACATGGTTCATTGTATTGGAAATTGGTTTGGTTTGATGCATATACAAAACAGTAAGGTAATGTGGTTTTACGAAATATATTGGCAAGTGGCAATGATTAAATGTTATTGGATATAGTTGGCATGCCATAGGGTTTAAAGTGCATTATAATAAGTCGCCTCATGTGTGTCGAGGGGTCAAGAGTGTGCCATGCTCCACCATGAGAACCACAGCGGTCGAGGGGTCAAGAGTGTGCCAATTCACCCGTGATGGGTTTATACATCATAACCGTTGAGGGGTAGTAGTACCATGCTCCGGTTCGAGGATGTATGTGAAGTGGTCAAAGGAGCCACTTGGGAAATTCGTGTATCCGATGTGTTTTTATAGTAGAATGAAATAGTTTTTGGGTCACTTGAATGCCAATATATGATATAATGTATCAAGAGAAATGGATTACGATTTGTATAATATGGTTTATACATGTGATGCTCTTTAAGCTTGCTATTTTGAGGTTTTAGCATGAGAAAGCTTAAATTGAGGTTTGTGCTAGAAATCCATGATACATATGTTACAAATGTTTAAATGTGCATGTTTTGGAAAGACATTAGAAGCATGAGATGTTTTGGCATGAGATTTAATACATGTTTGGAAGCAAATGGTTTTAAATGCATTGATGAGTGTTTTTGAGATTCCCTCACTAACCTTTATACGCTTACACTCTCCTTTCTCATCAACGCAGAAAAGAGAACATTTCGAACAGTGAGCAAGCAAGAAGCAATCCAAGGATTTGAGCAATTTCAAGTATGGTTTTATAAATACTATGTAGTAATAAACGACAATGTGACCAAGTTGTAATTGGGAGGGTTGTTTTGGTTACTCCCTAGTTTGGACAAGTTTTATTTGATGTTTTGAACTTGTATGAAGCTTATTATCTTGCTTTGAGGGGTTGGGATATGTTTTGCATGCTATGGTTTGAATGGTCCTCTATCATGCCTATTTGATTGTGGAAATGATGATTGGAATGTTAGATTGAGCCAAAGTGTCATATGTTCGACCAAGACGTCTTGCAGGCCAATCCGTACCGGTATGGGTCCTCAGGGATCAGTACGTGAGGTCTGTCTTGGCTCAAATCTGTGCAAAATTGCATAGGCGTATCGGTATGCATAGCTGAAAATTATAATAGGTGTAGGTACACAGACAACTGTATCGATACGCCCTTTAGCTACCGGAATCCCTTATTTTTGATATCGAACAACTGTATCAGTGCGCTTGAGGACCGTACCGATACCCTTTGTAAAATGTACTTGTATTGATATGGGCAAGCAAAGTACCGGTACCCAGTTAGTTAATTTTGGTAATATGCTTTCTAGAGTTTGAATCTTTACAGTTTAGTCCCTATTTCTTGATCATGCAATTAAATGAGTTTGCATGATTATTTTAAGTTGAAATTTAACCAAAACACATGTAATATGATTAATTAAGGTTTGGTAACTTTGAATTTAAGTAATTCCTTCTAGTTTTATAAAATTACAATTTGGTCCCTTAAGTGCAATCTTTACCAAACAGATGTCAATTCAACGCCCGATTTAATTGTAAATTTCACCGCTGCTAGCATGATCACCTCAGGACTTAATTATGCATTTAGATAAGATAAAATGAAAAAATAAACTATTTTTCAAGTAATATGTTCGGGTTTGTCTTGGCAAACCCAATGTAGCTCGCTCGGTTCGGTTTGGCATCTAGGTTGGGTTAAGGGGGTTACATTTGGGCCTGAATCCTAGCCGAAAGTGATCTTTCTTCTTCGTGATGGTTATCGGGTATAACCTTCATTGGTGTTAGTTCTCAAACCCTTATCGACCTTTGCTCCTCTTTCTAGGGTCCCTTTCACTTGTATCCTGGCGCATTTGGACAACCCTGGCTGATGAACTTTATTTCCCTATGTGAGAAAGGTCTCATTGACAAGCCTAAACATCCTAAAGGAGCATTCCAAAGCATCTGTCCAATCTCAATGCAAGGGGAATCAATTGATATAGAGGCGATGATGTATTCTTCAGCGTCTTTGATCACTAATTGCCCGTCTCCATGAATTTTAGCTTTCGGTGCAACGAGGACAAGATTGCTCATGCCGAGTGGATCAAAGGGTACCCTAACAAGCAGTTGTATATGGGCTTTATGTCCATTACTACAAAATCCACCTCAAAAGTGGGTAGCCTAATTTGTAGTTGTACTTCCATCTTCCGTAACACATCTTTTTGGGTCCCACCAATGGCCCTCACGGAGTTCTAGTATGCTTTCATGTGGGAGCTATCAACCGATAACTTCTTTAGCGTCACTATGGGCAAGACGTTTAGGGTTGAGCTATTATCGATCAGGACTCCAGATAGCATGTGTTCTTTGCAGCGAGTTGAAATGTAGAAGGCTTTGTATGAACCCCTTCCTCCATCGAGAATTTATTCGTTACTAAAAGAGATAAAGTTATCAGCAACGATGTTGCTGACCAAACTGTCCATTAGATTGGTCGTTATCTTTTTCGGCACAAAAGTCTAGTTAAGCACCTTGAGCAAGGTATCTCGATGTCCCTTGGAGCTTAGTAATAGTGACAACATGGAAATTCAGGCGGGGAGCTTGTGTAATTACTCCACCACATTGTACTCATTGTATTTTAGAATCTTCAAAAATTCCTGAGCTTCTGACTCTTTTATGGGCTTAAGGTATTTTGGAGGGTGTTACTTGTAGAAATTCTTTTCTAGTTCATCAGCTATGGCCTTTCTTTGGGCTGCATCTTGATCTTCGGCCTCTAGCACGAAATAGCATTGGCCACTCTTTGTAAAGTGGTCCACTTCATTAACATCTTCTTCCACTAGTTTGGTTTCAACTGGCTCCGCTCTTTTGGGGGACACAATAGTGCAAGAGAAATTCCACGGTACATACTTATTGTCCTTGTAGAGAAAAAAGGATGTCACCTTTATCACTAGTTGTGGTATCATTCCCTTAGGTGGCTCTTTATTTCAGGGTTTGGTTCAGATCACCAAAGGTTTTATACTGGCAAATCTCTTTTCACACGAGGACTCCTTTGACGCGCATACTTCAACTGGACTGGGTGCATCTCTTTCTTCAAAGAACTCAAGTTCTTCACTATCCATCTTAGCTTGAATCATCGGTCTAAACTCTGGACAAAGCTGGATCTCGTGCTCTTTGTGGTGCTCGCAACAAGGCTTCCTGACCATCATTTTGGCCTCTATCATTTGCTCATACACCCACCTCAATGGGTCTTGTATTTTTGATACATGTTTCTTGATTCTCTTGCTATCTTTTCTATGATTACATTCCACCTTCCGTAAGTCGTCCATAATCTTTTTGAAAGTAGTACAATTCTCAATGGTGTGTCTTATAAGCCCGACATGATGTTTACAATGAGTATTAACATCATGCCGTGGTGGGTATAAGAGCAAGAAAGGAGTAACGTGTTTTGGCACAGCCAATCGGGACTCAACCAACTACGAGATGTAATAGATATAGGGGTGAAGTATTTCCTCTCTCACATGCTCTCTTGATTAATGCAAACAAAAATAGATATCAACCTAAACTCCCATATTTTATCACACACTGTCGGATCAGACTCCCCTATTTTATCCACACAAAAATAGATAATTAATGCATCATTATGCATCTTTAATCCAAGCAACATTAATTCTCAAAATCGCCTCACCAAGAACCGTAAAACGCCTCACCAAAACAACCAAAAACCACTCTGATATCAACCTACAAAAATGCCCAACCATTACCTAATGGTTTAAACATCTAATCAACATCAAATAACATCTAAAAACAGTTCCAACTTTAGCTTATATCTCCAACAACCTTCTAACACCCTAATCACCTTAAGTCTAACTATTCACAGCCTAGAAAATTAGCAAGTCAATTAGTTTCGGGATTTCCTTTGTAAATATCTTTTCACAACATTAAAACATATCTTAGATGTGATTTCATCAATTAAAACCACCACAAATCAGATCTATAATAAAGATCTACAATTTTTTTCATTAAAACTAACTTTAAACCTATTAATCTGAATTTATTCATCAACACATATCAAAAATCAATTGTAAAAGATCAAGAACCTAGAAATTTCAGTAAAGAACCTTTGATTAGAGGATCGAAATGAAAATCACCTCTAATGGTTGGTTTCTCCCTTAATTGGCATGATTTGAGTGAAATCTCCAAGAAAACAAGATTTGATGTAGAAATCAAAGAAATCAATTGAGAAATCAAAATCAGATCAACAAGAGTTAATTCATGATCAATTTAGAGCAAAATAGGTAGCTTGGCTGCTGGGAAAATTGAGAGAAAAGTTGAGAACAAAAGTGGTTACATGAGAAAAGTAAATATTCTTTTAAAAATCCCTTTAATAAAATATATTTTATTTTTATTTAATAAGCCTTTTAAAACCATTTAAAATAGCCTAAATTAAGGGAAAAGTCTGATTAAAAACATTGGTAAATTAGCTCCTTAAAGATTCTAAGTTTTGACCCGTTTACAATTAGGCACCAAAACAGTTTTGAAAACTTTACATTTTAGTCACTAAACCAAAATGTCATTTAATTTGAAATTATTTCATTAAATTGAGTTTACCAAAGCCCTCAATATATTAAATAAACATTTTTCGCTATTTTCCGTATTTTATTTTGCTTTAAAAATATTTATTACGATTTAATTCCTGAAACTAGATCGAACCAACTAATCATGTTCGCCCAAACCGTCTAATCCACCTAGCTAGCTTCTAGGCCCAAATTCGGGGTCTAACAACTCTCCCTCTCTTAAGAAATTTTATCCTCAAAATTTACCTAACGGAAAAAGGTAATGGAACCGCTTCTTCATGTCCTCCTCATTTTCCCACGTGGCTTCCTCGACACCTCGATGTCGGCACAACACTTTTACCAACTCAATGGCCTTCCCATGAAAAACCTTACTACTAGAATCCAAGATTTTCACTAGTTCCTCCTCATAAGTTAAATTTGGATTCAACTCAATCTCTTCAACAAGCATCATATGCGATGAGTCCGATCTATACCTTCGAAGCATTGACACATGGAAAACATCATGTATATTTTCCAACTCCATGGGTAACCTTAACCTATAAGCAACTGGACCAACATGCTCTAACACCTCGTAAGGCCCAATGAACCCCAGACTCGACTTACCCTTTCATCTAAACCTCATCACCTTCTTCCAAGGTGAAACTTTTAAAAACACCTTATCACCAACCGCAACTCAAACTCCTTACGCTTTAAATCAGCATAGGATTTCTGCCTATCTGAAGACGCTTTCAACCGATCACTGATAAGCTTTACCTTCTCATTAGTGTCTTTCAACACATCAGATATTTCAAACTCTTGTGATCCGTGTATACAATACACTTCTCCCCATAAAGATAATGCTGCCAAATCTTCATTGCAAACACCACTGCAGCGAGCTCGATAGGGTGCGTAGGATAGTTGCTCTCGTGCACCTTTAACTACCTAGATGCATAAGCCACAACCTTACATTCTTGCATCAACACATACCCCAAAACAACATAGGATGAATTTCTATAAACCACGAACTCCTTCCCCGACTCAGGTTGAATCAAGATCGAAGCTTGCATCAAAGCTTCCTTAAACTTATCGAAAACTTGTTGTCTACCCTCTGTCCACTCAAAACTTACATCCTTTTGCAACAACTTCATCAAAGGAGCATCAATCCTCGAGAAGCCATCCACAAAGCGACGATAATACCCTGCTAATCCCAAGAATTTACGAACCTCCGACACCGACTTAGGTTGCTTTTAATTCACAACAGCTTCAATCTTCTGCAGATCCACACGGATTCCTTCAGCTGAAACAACATGAACAAGAAAAACTACTTGCTTAATCCAAAACTCACATTTTCTCAACTTAGCATAAAGCTTATTATCGAACAGAAGTTGCAACACAATCCGTAGGTGTTGATCGTGATCTTCCTTGGTGTGAGAGTACACAAGGATGTCATCAATGAACACTACCACGAATTGATCCAAGAATTCATGGAATGCCCAATTCATCATATCCATGGAAGCTGCTGGCGCATTTGTCAACCCAAACAACATCACTAAAAACTCATAATGCTCGTAGCGTGTGCGAAAACTATTTTTGACACGTCTTTATCCTTCACCTTCAACTGATAATATCCAGACCTCAGAATAATCTTAGAAAACACCATGGTACCCCTAAAAATGATTGAACAAATCATCGATCCTCAACAAAGGATACTTGTTCTTAATCGTCAACTTGCTCAGTTTCTGATAATCAATGTACATTCTAATCGTGCCATCTTTTTTTTCACAAACAACACAAGTGCTCCTTACGGTGACACACTAGGCCGAATGAAACCATGATCCAAAAACTCCTGAAGCTGTATCTTCAACTCCTTTAATTCCTTCAAAGCCTTGTGATACAGTACAATCAACATTGGAGCCGTATCCGCGTATATCTCAATACAAAACTCTACGTCTATATCCGATGGTAAACCTGGCAACTCTTCCAAAAACACTCTTGGAAAATTACAAACGGTGCAGATATCCTAGACCTGTGCCTCCATCATATTCAGATTCAGGACATAAGCTAGGTGTGTCTGACCCCCTAACACCAACAACCTCCGTGCTTCCAAAGCCAAAATGACATTGGACAAGAGTTTAACATTCTCTCCCACAACCACCACCTCGTAATCTTAAGCGAGTTTCAACGAAACTCGCTTGGTCTCAAAATCAACCACAGCCCTATGTTCAGACAAACAATCCATCCCCAAGATTACATCAAAACCATAAAATGGCAACTCCATCAAATCAGCCTCAAATACATGACCTTGAACCTTGAACGAACATCTCCTGTACAACCTCCTAGCAACTACTATCTCACCACATGAACTAGTTACCCGCACACCAACATATAACACCTCTACAGGTATCAAGCAAACATACATGTTAGTGAAAGATGTATGATTCCTTCCCACACGTTTGTATCATTCCTACAATCATATTTGTATCATTCCTTCCCACACATTGCATGAATACCCTTGCCAGTCCAGCACCCTCAGGTTGAACTGCTACAATATGAGCAACTGTCCTTTGACCATGACCATCCTCCCTTCGCTAAAAATGACCTCAATCACGCCCACGACCTCTCTGTGGTACAACAGTAGGTGCAATAGCTTACCTTTCCCTAGCCAATAGCGTACAATCACGCCTAATGTGATCTCGCGACCCACGACTCCAGCATGTACCAATGGCACCCCAACACTCTCCCGAATGTCTCCTACCACATTATCCACACTCATATGCTTGAACAAAGGTACCCTGACCATGCTGTCCATGCCCAGCACTACTCTTTCCGTATCTCTGATCCAGACAATGCCTCATATCTCTATGCTTCTTGTATCGATCTCTACCAACATTCAACTTAGCATGCTTATTCCCTAAAGAATAACTCCCTAATCGAGAAGACAACCCCAGATTCTATTCTCTATCCTTAACTCGGGAAACTAGGACATCAAATTTAGTATAATCTATAGCTAGTATATAAGTCTTCACCTCCTTAACTAACCCATAATAGAACTGATCGCATCGCTGACTTTCATCAGGAACAAGCTTAGGGGCATAGTGGCTCAACCGAACAAACTAAATCTTGTACTCGGACACTAACATGTTCCCCTGCTCCAAATCCATAAACTCTCTTTTCTTTTCATCCTGATAATAGGAACCCAGATACTTCTTTTGGAAATTAGTACAGAAGAACTCCCATGTCACATCATTAGGTATTAAACCCGTAATAGTAGTCGTCCACCAACTATAAGCATCACCCTGTAGCAACGATACTATACAACCCAACTTGCAAACATTCGTACACTCCATCTAACCCAAAATCCTCTTTGTTCTTGCCAACCACTCTTCAACTGCTTCTGGAGCTAAACCCCTAAACTCGGTACCTCCCAAGTTACACGGACACTCCAATAGAAGACTCGTATTATCAGCCGCACCAGGTGCTGGTGTAGGGACTTGCACTCTAGCTATAGCTGACAGAAAAGCTCTAGTCATCGCCTAGATCAATGGTGTCATATCACCAAAAAATGTCCTTGCGGTGCCTGAGGCACACCACCCTCTACTCCGGCACCAACATGAGGAATTGGTGGAGGAAGAGGCAACTTATCATTATGTCCATCCATAACACTCCCCATATAAGCTCTCGTCTCTCGTCTCGGTCCTATTTTGTGAACATATGAGTCTAAAACATGATAGTGCAATAAAATAAAGTAATTAGGCCAACTTGAAGCAAGAGTCCAAGTCACTCTTGTTTAAAATAAAAAATCATGTTACACTAGTAGTAATAAGGCAATGTATCCCCAAGATATCACCCCAACACAACACATTTCAGACAATAACTCACAAAATCATACACCGTGCATACCAACAACAGAATCATGCATCAACAATACATCAACAACCATAACCCACCTCCCAACAATCATAACCTAGCTCTGATACCAACAAATGTAACCCCCTTCACCCAGTCTAGTCACCAGACCGAACTTAGCGAGCTATATTGAGTTTGCCGAGACAAACCAGAAGAATTACTTAGAAAATGGTCCAATTGTTTCATTTTATCTTATCTAAATGAAGAATTAAGTCCTAAGGTGATCATGCAGACAACGGTGAAACCTACAATGTAATCGGGTGTCGAATTGACATCTAATTGTACGGTATTGCATTCTAGGGAAAAAATTATAATTATAAGAAATTATAAGGACTTAAATAGATTTAAACTTACCAAATCTTGATTAGTCAAGTTTCTTTTGTACTGGTTAAATTTCAACTTAAAATAATCATCCATTCTCATTTAATTGCATAAATAAGAAACAAGGTCTAAACTGCAAAGAATCAAACTTTAGGAAGCATCTTAATAGAAAATAACTAACTATGTATTGGTACACAACTCATTCGTATCGATATGAGTATAAACTAAAAAGGCGTATTAGTACGAGTGTTCAATATTCAAAATTAGGAATTCCAGTAGCTAAAAGGTGTATTGGTACAGTTGCCCGTGTACTGACACCAGACCAAATTTTAGCTATGTGTACCGATCCCTGAGGACCTGTACCGGTATGGATAGACCTGTAATGACCTCTTGGTTGTACATATAACACTTTGGCTCAATCTAACATGCTCCAAACAACTTCCAATCAACGTATAACACCCCGTGCAATATTTCCACAATCATAAGAGTATGATAAAGGATCATACACAACTTATCTAATCCAACCAATGATCTCTACCCAAGCTTGCTAATTGATTCTCTACCCCTCAAATTAGAATATAAAGCACCATACAAGTCCAAAACATCAAACATAACTTTTTACAAAACATTGAGTATCCAAAGCAACCCTCCCAATTACAACTTGATCACACTGCCTCTTATTACTAATAAGTATTTGTAAAATCATACTTGAAAATACTTTGTTCCTTGGATTTCCTTTGCTTGGTTGCTGTCCGAAAGAGTTTATTTGTCTGCATTGATGAGAAAGGAGAGCGTAAGCTATAAGCTTAGTGAGGGAATCTCAAAAGCACTCATCAATGCATTTAAAACCATGTTATAACAATTCAAGTTTATATTTCTCATGCCAAAACCATCTCATGCTTCTATAACCTCTTCAAATATGCACATTTAAATCATTTGCAACACATGCATCATGGATTTCTATCATAACCTCAATTTAAGATTCATATGCCAAAATCTCTAAATAGCAAGCTGAAAGAGCATCTCATGTATAAACCATATTATACAATACATAATCCATTTCTCATGATACATTAAATCATATATTGGCATTCAATTAAATCAAAACTAAGTTCCATTCCATTTTACAAAAACACATCAAATACACAGATTTGCCAAGTGGTTCCTTAGACCATTTCACATACGTCCTTGAACCGGAGTAGCCCTCAACGGTAATAACATATAAATCCACCAGTAGGAGAATATAGCACAATTAACCCCTCGACCGCTGTGGTTCTCATGTTGGAGAAAATGACACAATTAACCCCTCGACACACATGAGGCGACTTATTATAGTGCACTTTAAATCCTATGGCTAGCCAAATATATCCTATAACATTTTATCTCATCCACATGCCAATATACTCAATAAAAAACACATTGCCTTACTATTTTACATATGCATCAATTCAAACCATTTTTCAATACATTAAACCATGTATTATAGCATTCTCAAAATTCTTTCATGAATTATTTGCCATACTCAAATATCAACATGTATAACCATTTGCAACATCTTTCATTTATAAAACATGCATATAACAGTAAGTAATCAATCCATAAATATGTGCATGAGAAAAGTTCTTGATCCTTTACATCTTTAATTAATCTTTCTTTAAAATACATAACCTTGTTCATCCAATTTTCTCATCAATACTCAATTTAATCCATAAAATCTTGATTAAATCATAAACACAACAAAAAATAGTTATAAAGTATCAAGAACGTTGTAATTTCATTAAATAACCTTTAATTAGAGGAAAGAAAAGAAAATCACCTATAATTGCTGATTTATCCCTTAATTGACAAAGATTAGATGAAAACTTCAAGAAACCAAGTAGATTTTGATCTAGAAATTAAAGGAATCAAATATGAAATCAAAAGAAGTTGATTGCTATGAATTTTGGAATGAAATTGATAGTTTGGCTGCTGAGAAAGTTGAGAGAAAAGTTGACAGCAAAAGTAATTACGTAGGAAAGTGAAATTAGGTAATTAAAATCCTTTTTATCAATTCTAATTTATTTTAATGTTAAAACCATTTAAAAACCTTTTAAAAATACCCTAAATTAAGGGGAAAATCTGATGAAAAAGTTTAGTAATTAGATCCTTAAAGATTTTAATTTTTGACCCTTTTTACGATTTAGTCACCAAAACAGTTTTGAAATCTTAACATTTTAGTCACCAGACCAAATGTCCCAAAATCCAATTTAATTCCTTTAAATTGATTTTACCAAAATTCTTAAAATATTAATTAAGTATTTTCTACCATTTTTCCATATTTAATTTTGACCAAAAACCATTTATTATGATTTTATTCCCAAAATTAGTTTGAATCGCCTAAACCGGTTCCCCTAATCCTTCTAATCAACCTATCTAACATCTAGGCCCATATGTACTTACTTTAGAGTTTAGACCAGCGTTTCAAGCTTAATCTAAACTCCCAAACACAACTTCCAAACCTTTAAAAAGCCGTAAAACACGTTCTCACTCACCCACACGCAAAGCCTCGCTTGCCGATTCGGTAAACACGCCTCCAAAGCTTTCGAAATGTTCGTTCAAGATTGAGGTTCAATCTCCCCTATTTTATCCACACAAAAATAGAAGTTTCAATGCATCCAAATGCATTCAAAGCCACAACAACATCAATCCTCAACAAAACTAACCAAAAGCCTCTCCACAACAACCGAAATCCACATCAACATTCAACAAAACTAACCAAAAATCTCTCCACAACAACCGAAATCCACATCAACACAACTACAAACATAAACCAGCCAAAAACAACGAAACTCAACCCTCAATTAACATCAATTAACATCTAAAACACATTAACATCATCCTTATACCTCAAGCATTCATTAAACCTCCACAACTCCTCAAAAACTCATAACTAACAACCTAGAAAATTAGAGATTCACTTAGTTTCGGGATTCGAATTTTAAAGCTTACTTATTATCATTATTAAACATCAAAATTATGATTAGAATCAATCAAGAACTCAACAACAGAGCCTATGCGAAATCCATCAATCTCATCATTTAAACCTTGATTTAACCAATTTTCCATAACTAAATCATCAAATCAAGTTAGAAAACATCAACAAGGATCAAATACTTGGGAATTTCAATAAAGAACCATTCATTAGAGGAGAAGAATGAACCTTACCTCTAATGGGTGATTTCGCTCTCAATTGGATGTTTTAATCTTGAAAAACAAGGAGATTTAATGAGGTTTTGAAAAGCAAGGTTAAAAAATCAATTAAGAAACAAGAATTTAAGAAATCTAGAGTGTTACCTCGGATTTTTGATGAAAAAGTGAGTGTTTGGCTGAAGAACTTTGAGATAAAAGTTTGAGAGAGAAAGTTACGCCAAATTTTGGTTTTAAAAAGTAACTACTTTTTTGTTAATCCACCCTTTTGATTACAAAATTAAAACTCATTAAAAATTATCCTAAATGAGAGGAAAATCTGTCATTAAATTTTGGTAAAATAGCTCCTTAAGGATTCTAAGATTTGACCCTTTTTCAAAATAGTCACTAGAAAACAGTTTTGAAATTTTTACATTTTGGTCTATAACCAAAATGTCCAATTTCGAAACCTCTTTTTGTAAAATTGATTTCACCAAATCCTTTAACATATTATTTAATAATTTTTAGAATATTTTTCCCATTTTAATCCCAAAACTGACTCAAATCCTCTAATCCGATCCATCGGATCATCTAATCAACCTAGAAAACTCCTAGGCCCAAAACTAGGGAGTTACATACATACCCAAGATTACATCAAAACCATGAAATGGCAACTCCATCATATCAACCGCAAACACATGACCTTGAACCATCAAAGGACATCTTCTAACAACCTCTTAACAATAACCGCCTCCACGAGAGATCTAGATACCCAAACAATAGGACATCTATAATGTCACAACTTCGCTAACGGTGCAACAACATAAGAAAAATCTTCAACAATTTTTGATAGTAATCAACTAATCCCATAAAAACCACGTACTTTTGACACCAACCTTGGTCGCTTCAAATCTAGCACAACTTCAACCTCCAAAAATCCACCTTAAACACTTCATACTCTATGGGATCTTAAAGAATCTCCTTGCTAAGACTAACTTCCATCATAACCTCGTCGGTCTCTGAAAAGTCACTCATAAGTGTGAACATATGTATGCATGATTACTTATACGCCCTCATAGATTCCTATGCACATGTACGCAAAACCTCTAATGTCATGCACAAATGTATGCATGTAATGACATATTTAAATTTATGCATATAAGTGTTTTGTACTGTGCATGATTAACAATTCACATTTACTAAGAACATTTCGCATCCTCAAACACCTCATTCAACCTTCCCAAACCTTGCACCTACCTCAATTATGAACAAACGCTTCGTTACAAAGCCTACTAGCACCTCTTGAGTATCAGTCAAGATTCATCATGGCACCACTGAACACGTAAATACCACCCCTTTTGCTATTTATGTAACCAAGTATTTACAGAATACTCGTCTCATTGCAAACACACACCAACCACGGTCCTAAACACCAATAGCACTAACTACCACGCTGACACTTCAAGAAAAAGGACTCTCGATCGAACTTACCCACAAACCAACCATCTCGCAATCTAATTTTCAACTCACACACTTTCTTAAAGCTTGCCAACATGGCACTAAAAGAATTCGAGAGCCATACCAAAGTACGTCTCGACATTGAACTTAACTTTACAACCAAAAGACAACTCCGGTAACATCATCTAAAACATTCCAAGAAAAGATCCCTAACAACACAAACTTCTAGAATCAAAGCATCTTTAACCCTGATTTACAAAAATACCAAGATAACTTCGTAACATAAACCTCAACATCTTTTTAGTCTCCTTAGCCAGGACCACCTCAATTTTTCTTTGGTTTATAACACAACATTCTCCATAAGAAATGTACTCGTATTCGACCTACGCTCTTGTCTTGGTGGCATACTCAAAAATATGTATCTATAGCATGAAAATATAACCAAAAACATAATTAGCTAGCTTCAAGCAAGGATCCAAGATATTCACTTTTCGAAAACAAAATCCTTTTACACTTGCAGTAATAAGTCAATGTGTCCCCAAGATTTTACCCCGATATATCAAACTTTAGTCATGTAATCATATAATCAAACACTATACATATTATACGACAATCATCAACCATCAACAACATCACAAATAGACACGACTTACCTTCAAACTTTCATAAACCTGGCTTTGATACCACCAAATGTAACCCCTTTAACCCGGCCTAGCCTCCAAGATCGAACTGAGGACGTCACATTAGTTTTGTCGAAGCAAACCCGAACTAATAACCTAAACTGGTCCATTTTTTCCTTTTTATCTTGCCTAGATGCTTAATTAACCCTAAGGTATGTTGAACAACAGCGAAAGATGAAACAAGCATATGATTTGCGAGACCAAAATGTAAATTCTATTAATTAAAGGACTAAATTAAAAATTGACATTACCATCCTTTAATTAGATTCATTACATGCCTCTGTGTGAATTTGCATCAAATTTGGATCAGAATATCATCATCAATTGAGCACTACAAAAACAGTGACCAAATTGCAAAGAATCTAAAATACAGTATGAAAATACCAAAATTAACTAACCACGTATCGGTACAGGCTTACATCGTATCGGTACGAGTCAATGTGGCATCATGTCGGTACTGATACCCCTTTGTTATTTTCCCCAAATTGAGTCGTATCAGACCCTGCGTATCGATCCCTATGAAACCCGTATCGGTACGACTAGGCCTGTAATGACCTCTTGGCCAAACATATGACACTTAGGCTCAATCTAACTAGCTTCAAACATCATACAAACAACATATAACATATTTAACATCATATCCATAACCAATTAAGCATGCTAGAGAAACATTCAATCCATAGCAAATCATTCTAAAGATCCTATAGGCATGGTCTATACCCAAGCATGCAAAACTCATCCCAAACCTTTAAATCAAACCACATAGCCACATACATGTACAAAATACTAAATGAAAAATGTCCAACACATGGAGTAAGCAAACAACCCTCCCAATTACAGCTTGGTCACATTGCCCTTTTATTACTACAAGTTTGTTTATTAAAATCATACATGAAATAACTCATTTCTTGGATTCCTGCTTACTTGCTTGCTGCCTCAAAAGCTTACTTTTCTGTATTGATGAGAAGATAGAGCGTAGGCAAATAATGCCTAGTGAGGGACACTCTAAAAACATTCATCAATGCATTTAAAACCATTTAAGTCAAAACACATTTTCAACATTATGCTAAAACATCTCATGCCCTTTCTATCTTTGGAAAACATGGATATTAAACCATATTCAAAACATGTATCATGGATCTTATGCATAATCCCATATGCAAAAACCTCAATTTAGGCCTTCACATGCTTATTCTTCCAATAGAAAGGCTTAAAGAGCAAAACATGTATAAATCACATTATACAAAACATAATTCATCCATCGTGATACATTAATTCATATATTGGTTTTCGAGTGACCCAAAAACAGAAACTTTTCTTTATCAAAACACATCGGATATATGGATTTCACAAGTGGTTCCTTTGACCACTTCACATACATCTATAACCGAAGCAAGCGACACATTTAACCCCTCCACAGTTATGATATATAATATCTACAATGGGAGAAAACGACACAATTAACCCCTCAACCATTGTGATACAGAATCCACTAGGAGGAAAATACGACACAATTAACCCTCGACTGTTGTGGTTCCCATGGTGGAGAAAGTGGCACAATTAACACCTCAACGCACATAAGGTAACTTATTATAGTGCAATTTGAACCCTATGGCATGCCAACTATATCTGATAACATTTAATCCTTGTCACTTGCAAATATATTCCATATTAAACATGATACCTCATTGTTTTTCATATGCTACGTTTAAACCAATTTCCAATGCAACAAACCATGCATTTCATAATATCAAAATACTTTTCATAAAGAATTTACCTTGCTCAAATATAATTAACATATGACCATTTGTATCATAATCCACTTCCAAAACATGCATACAACAGTAGGTATCAAATCACAAACATAGGCATGAGAAAATCAACTTTGCTAAATCAAAATTGAGAGCGAAATCGTCTAATACTTACTTTTCAGATTAGACAAGCATTTCAAGCTTAATATAAACTCCCAAAATCACTTTCAAACCTTTACAAAGCTATAAATCACGTTTCCACTCACCAAAACAAAAAGATCCACTTGCCAATGCACAATCAAGCATCCAAAGCTACCAAAACTTCACCACACGCTGTCGGATCAAACTCTCCTATTTTATCCACACAAAAATAGAGGATTAATGCATCATTATGCATTTTTAATCCCAACAACATTAATTCTCAACATCGCCTCACCAATAACCATAAAACGCCTCCTTAAAACAATCGAAAACCACCTCGATATCAATATAAACATAGCCCAACCATTACCTAACGATTTGAACATCTAATCAACATCAAGTAACATCTAAAAACACTTCCAACTTCAGCTTATACCTCCAGCAACCTTCTAACACCCTAATCACCTCAAAATCTAACTATTCACAACCTAGGAAATTAGCAATTCAATTAGTTTCAGGATTTCCTTTATAAATCTATTTTCACAACATTAAAACATATCTTATATGTGATCTTCATCAATTAAAACCACCACAAATTAGATCTATAATAAAGATCTACCAAATTTTTATTAAAACTAACTTTAAACCTTTTAATCTTAATTTATTCATCAACACATATCAAAAATCAATTGTAAAAGACCAAGAACATGGGAATTTTAGTAAAGAACCTTTGATTAGAGGAGAGAAACGAAAATAACCTCTAATGGTTGGCTTCTCCCTTAATTAGCATGATTTAAGTGAAATCTCCAAGAAAACAAGTAAGATTTGATGTAGAAATCAAGGAAATAATTTGAGAAATCAAAATGAGATCAAGACGAGTTAATTCATGCTCAATTTAGAGCAAAATAGTTAGTTTGGATGCCGGGAAAATTGAGAGAAAAGTTGAGAATAAAAGTGGTTACGTGAGGAAAGTAAATTATCTTTTAAAAATCCTTTTGATAAAATCTATTTTATTTTTATTTGATAAGCCTTTTAAAACCATTTAAAAATAGACTAAATTAAGGAAAAATTCTGATTAAAAATATTGGTAAATTATCACCGTAAAGATTCTAAGTTTTGACCCTTTTACAATTTAGTCACCAAAGCAGTTTTGAAAACTTTACAATTTAGTCACTAAACCAAAATGTCATTTAATTCAAAATTATTTCATTAAATTGAGTTTACCAAAACCCTCAATATATTAAATATACATTTTCCACTATTTTCCATATTTTATTTTGTGTTAAAAATAGTTATTATAATTTAATTCTCGAAACTAGATCAAACCAACTAATTCAGTTCACTCGAACCGTCTAATTACCTAGCTAACTTCTAGTCCCAAATTCGAGGCGTTACGTATGGATCCTTTTACCCCAACATGGATGCTGTCTGGCTAACAATGCTTCTTTGGGCTAAGGTAATCTCATCCTTCAAGTCTTTTTCAATATTTTCGGGCTTGTCCTGGGCTCCCTTCAAACTGACTTCGTCGGCTGCCATTCTGTTGTCCATTTCCATCTTCTTGGTCTTGGAACGAGTACCGTACGAGTGCGTAATCTTTCTGAAATTTGGTGCCATTGAAATTCTTGTAGTCAATTTTTTGGTTTATTTAATTTTAATGCAATTATTATGTTGCGATGCAAATGAATGATGTATGATGCAAAAGTTTTTTGTACTCCAAAATAAAAAACATGTTTCATTGATCATGAAATTCGTGTACACATTATTTGGAAATAAAATGGTGGCTTAAAATAGCTTAATCATTCACTCACTCCCTTGAGACGCTTTAAGGTTGGATGTTCAATCACCAGGACTAGAACTAGGGTGGCTTCTCTCTGTACGTGGCCAAAGAACGAACTCGTCTGCTGGTATTGCTTAATGGCCTCATCTAGAAAATTCAGCAATATTTGTTCATCTTACCCAGTTGGCAGGAATCTCTCTTTCAGCGCTTTAGCTCGGATCTTTATCTCGCGGGCCTTGGCAACCGTCTTTTATAATTAGGAAGTCAAGTGGCCGATGTATAACTATCTCCCTAAGCACGCAACATTGACAACCCGCTTAGAGTCAACCCATTGGATTTTCTCATAATCCCAGTCATCTAGGAGAGTGTGGACATGACCTTTGTGCGCTTGCAACCGTGCTTTCAGGTCTTCAATGCCACGATGGATTAACTCGACCTTGGCGCCTTTTATCTCTTCTTCACATAACTTGGCTTGTAATTATTGATTTAACTTGCAGTGTTAGTCAAGGTTACTGTGAGTCTCGAAGTATTGGTCCTCCAAGTGTCACCTTTTATCGGAAAGTCAGTCTACCCTTTCCTTTTGTTTTCAGGCCTCATACTGTCAGTGTTTAAAGTCTTTCATTAGCTCTTCGAGCTGTGCCTTTTCATCTTTTCAGGAATTGGAAATACTGGCTCGTGTCTCCTTTGCCTTTAGTTGGTTATTTTCCAGGGTTAAATCTCGGACATCTTTCAAGTAAAGCTCTTGCTGGGCCAATAATTTCTTTGTTTCTTTCTGATAGCCTTCCCTTTGATATTCTTCAGCAACTAGTTTCCCTTCTAGCTCAGCGACTTTCTTTTACATTGCTGCTTCTTCTTTCTCAAAATCTTGCTTGTATACCTCCAATCCTGTAATAAGGGTACCAGGTTGTGAGTTAACCATTTTGCTTATTGGAGTTGAGGCGCCTAAATTATCAAACCTTTGCTTTCTCCACTTCGTGTAGTAGGATGTTACTTATTCAAAAAAAGGGTTGTCTCCATGCGGCAAGGATGTTCCCAGGTGTGAACCATCCTTCCAACTCAAGCTGCCAAATCAGTGTCCTCATATGCAAATTCCAACTCTTGTAATCTGTAGGTGATTGGGATGAACTGGCGGGCTTCGTACTGGCACTGTACAAGAGAGGGAGCATAGCTAGTGGCTCCCTATAGCCCCATGAGAGGGACCCATTTAATTTCTCCACATCGATACAGAATGGGCACTGGGTACATCCATGTAACCCCTTACTCGGGCTAGCCGAAACTGAGCTAAAAGGGTTACATTAGGTTTACCGATGCAAACCTGAACTAATAACCTAAACCGAGTCCATTTTTTCCTTTTTTTCTTGTCTAAATGCATCAATTCAAATCTTAAGGTGAAGATGCATCAGCTGATACGTTAAAATTGCAATCAGATTCTAAAATAGGGTTCAATTGCCCAAATATGCACTTTGGGGACCAAAACGTAATTTTCACAAATTACAAGGACATAACTGAATTTCGAGTTACCAATCCTTCATTAATCAAATTTCATGCTAACACATCAAATTCTAGCTTAAAACAATCATCCAAACTCATATAATTGCATACATAACATTCAGGGACTAAAATGCACAATTTCAAGCTTCAGCTGACAGAAACCTAAAGAAATACACTGCGTACCGATACGGACAAAACCATATCAATACCGTTTAACTAACATAATGGCTCTGCATACCGATACTAGAAACCCCGTATCAATACAATGTGTCAAACAAACCCGTACTGATATTGTTCCACCCCCATACCGATCCATTAAGAGTTATTTTCGAAATCCAGATTCCAGTAGCTAAATAGCATACCAGTATGGGAGCCCGTGTATCGAAACCAATGTGAAATTCCCTCTAAGCGTGCCAATATGGTGTATAAGCGTACCGGTACCCTTTGTAAATTTTTGTTGCTTTGAGCCTTCCCAGACCCTATGTACCAAAACCAAGGGGCCCGTACCGGTACACGTAGGCCTATAAATGACCTCTAGGTCCAACATATGACACTTTGGCTCACTCTAAAACAATATCAAACCTTACATAAACATCATAAATCATCAAAGTCATACTTAACGCAGTTATTCAAGCAATTTAAACTACTCAATCAAGCATGATCTGATTCTTCACAACATCTATCGGCATGCTTACTACTCAACATTCAAACCATAGTTCTAAACCGTTCACAAGAATATTAAGCCTAAATCAAGTCCAACACAACAATTAAAATTAGCACAAACAATTATTTTAATGAAACAACCCTCCCAACAATAACGAACTACATTGCCTTTATTAGTACGAGTCTAATTCGAAATCATACATTCGAAGATCAAGTCCTTGGATTCCTCCTTGCTTACTCGCTGCCTCTGACCCTTTAATTCTCTGCATTGATGAAAAAAGAGAGCGTAAGAACACTAGGCTCAGTGAGGAGTGCTATAAAACAAACCACCATCAATGCATTTAAAACCGTTTGACAATCCACTTTTAAAAGATCTTTCAAAACGTCATCAATATCATCAAGCCTTACAAAACATGCACCTAACATTTCAAAAACATGCATATTAAACCATATGCAACATGTATCATGGATTAACAACAATATCCCATTTGCTACACTCAATTTAAGCCATCCCTTGCATAACTACCAAATGCAAGGCTTAAAGAGTAACCATGTATAAACCAACATTATACAGTATAATCCTTCACATGATACATCATCGTTTATATTGGTTTATAAGTGATCATCAACCAAGTTCCACTTTACAAAATATTACATCAAATACACGGATTCAACAAGTTTCCTCTCAACACTTCATGCAATCTCATCCGAAATTCAAGATACAAACACAACCGAGTACAATCACAACCCAATCATTGATTAGATGCATAATCCATTAACGGGAGTTTTCGGTACACATAAACCCCTCAACATCCAAGGTTACTTTTTATAGTGCATATCAATCCTATGGCCGACCAACTATATCCAATCACATTTTGAACCACATCACTTTGCCAATATAATTCATTATTAATCATGTACCTCACTTTTTCATATGCATCAATCAAAACCATTTTTATAATGCATTAAGCCATGCATTCACAAGTATTTCCCATAATTACATGAATCATTTTCCAAATGCATTCATCATCAAATCACTATCAAAATCAGTATAAACCATACTCAAAACATGCATAAACAGTAGGTACCATGTAATTCAAAAATAAGTGCATAAAATCAATTTTGCCAACCGAAACAAGAGATAAAACTCTTCATACTTAATTTCGAGGTTAAACAAGCGTTTCAAGCTTAATTTAAACTCCCAAAACAACCTTTAAACCAGTTCAAAGCTGAAATCCACGTTCCCACTCACTGACTTCCCAAAACTTTGATCACCGACGCAAATCCAAGCCTACAAGGCTTTTGAAACCTCACATCAAGCTTGAGGATCAACCTTCCCTATTTTAACCACACAAAAACAGAGGATTCGATGCATCAAAATGCATTCAACATCCCAGCAATATCAATTCACACAAATCCTTATCAAACTCTAACCAATTTCCCTCCACAACAACCGAAAACAACATCAAACACCTTCCAAACTTAACCCAACCAAAACCTAATGGTTTAATCCAACAATTATCATCAATTACCATCCAAAAACACATTTTCATCATCCTTATACCTCCAACATTCATTAAACACCCACAACTCCTCAAAAACTCATAGCTAACAACCTAGAAAATTAGAGATTCACCTAGTTTTAGGATTCCACTATTAAAATAAACTTATTAACATTATAAAACATCAAAATCATGTTCTAATCTAATCAATAACATAGCAAAACAGATCCAATACGAAAATCAATCAATCTCTTCAATTAAACCTTGATTTAACCAATTCTCCATAATTAAATCATTAAAACTCATTAGAAAACATTTATAAAGGATCAATAACTTGGGAATTTCAATAAAGAATCATTCATTAGAAGAGAAGAATGAAGCTCACCTCTAATGTTGACTTTTCCTTACTTGGATTGATTTACATGAGAAAAAAAGATTAAAACAATAAGGTTTTGATAGGAAATCATAGGAAACTCATTTGAAATCAAAAGATTGAAGAAATCAAGAAGTTACCTGAGGATTTTAAAGAAGAAAAGAGTGTTTGGATGGAGAGAATTTGAGAGAAAATCTTTTAGAGAAAAAGTTACTTTCGTAAAGTTTGTTTTGAAAATTAACTATAAAATAAATTCTCCAAGCTTATTTATATCTTATTAAAAACCTTTTTAAATATCCAATTAAGGAGAAAAGTTTGATATTAGACTTTGGCCAAATAGCTTCTTAAAGATTCTAAGTTTTGACCCTTTTCCAAAATAGTCACTAAACACAGTTTTAAAACTTTACATTTTGGTTATTGGCCCAAAATATCACTTTTTGAAACTTCTTTTTGTAAAATTGATTCCACCGAAATATTTTATATTTTAAATAAAGATTTTACCATTTTTCCATATTTTTATCCCTTTTAAAATTATTTATTTCAAATTAATCCTGAAACCGACTCGAATCCTCTAATCCGACCCATCGAACTCTCTACTCGACCTAGCTAACACCTAGGCCAAAAATCGGGGTGTTAAAACTCTCCCCCACTTAAGAAATTTCATCCACTAAATTCACCTTATGGAAACGAATGCGAAAATTGTTCTTTTATGTCCAACTTACTCCCCCACGTGGCCTCCTTAGCACCGTGATGTCACCACAACACCTTAACAAGCTCAATCATCTTGCCACAAAGAACTTTACTACTGGAATCAAGGATCTCCACCGGTTCCTCATTATAGGATAAATCTAGTCGCAGCTCAACACCCTCCACTGGCATCACATGCAACGGATCTGAACGATACCTTCGTAACATGGATACATGATACACATCATGAATCTTTTCCAACTCATGAGGCAAACTCAACCGGTAAGACACAAGACCTACGCGTTCCAACACCTCAAACGGTCCAATAAACCTTGGAATTAACTTTCCTTTACACCCAAGCACAACACCTTCTTCCAAGGTGAAACCTTCAAGAAAATATTTTCACCAACTGCATACTCAACTTCCCTACGCTTCAAATCCACGTAGGATTTTTGTCTATCTGAGGCTGCTTTCAAGCGATCACAAACATGCTTCACCCTTTCATCCGTAATTTTCAACACATCAGGCATGGAAACATACTTTTCTCCAGCCTGAGCCCAACAGAAAGGCGCACAACAGTTCCTACCATACAAGGCCTCACACAGTGCCATCTTAATACTTGCCCAATAACTATTATTGTACGTAAACTCCACCAAAGGCAACTATTTTTCCCAAGTTCCTTGGAACTCAATGATACAACACCTCAACATATCCTCCAAAATCTAAATCACACGCTCAGACTAACCATCCGTCTGAGGATGATACAAAGTACTAAAATTCAAGCGAGTACCCAAAGTCGATGAAAACACTCCCAAAACCTTGATGTAAACCGTGAATCCCTATCCGAAAGAATCGACTTGGGAACCCTGTACAACCTCACAATTTTAGCGATATAAAGATCCACCAACTTATCCAGGGTATATGTCGTATGCACTGGCAGAAAATGTGCACACTTTGTAAATCGATAAACAATCACCCAAATAGAATCCTTTTTAGTCAGTGTCAATGGTAACCCCGACACAAAATCCATGGTGATTCTTTTCCATTTCCATTCCAAAATCCTTAATGGTTGCAACAACCCGGACAGAAACTGATGCTCAGCCTTAACACGCTGACACACCATACACCTAGCAACAAAATTAGCCACATCCTTTTTTCAAACCCATACAATAGTACTCTTCCTTTAGACCTCGATACATCTTGGTACTACCGGGATGCATAGCAAAAGGACTAGCATGAGCCTTGGTCAAAATAATTCACCTCATCTCATCATGACTAGGCACCACTATCCGATCTTTGAAACATAACACCCCATCATCATTAAAGTGAAAATTCATAGAATTTCTATCCATGATATCTTTAACATGCAGTACCAACGCCTAATCATAAGGTTGTTTTTTCTTAATCAACTACGAAAAAGATGGCTTCACTTGCAACTCGGCCAACAAACCCCTATCACGCGTCACCTCAACCTCGCAAAATGGCCCTCAACTCAACAATCGCTTCTCTACTCAAAGCATCGGCCACAATATTTGCCTTGCCCGAATGATACTCGATTGTCAAATCATAATTATTGAGAAACTCTAGCCATATACGTTGCCTAAGGTTCAACTCCTTTTTCGACATCAAATACTTCAAACTCTTATGATCCTTGTACATAGTACACTTCTCACCATATAGATAATGCCTCCAAATCTTTAAAGCAATAACCACCGCGGCAAGGTCTAAATCATGCGTAGGAAATTTGTGCTCGTGCACCTTCAATTGCCTAGATGCATAAGCTACAACTTTCCCGTCTTGCATCAACACACACCCTAAACCAACATAGGATGCATCGCTATAAAACCACAAACTCTTTTCCTGACTCGGGTTGAATTAAGATCAGAGCTCGCGTCAAAGCTTCCTTCAACTTCTCAAAAGCTTGTTGTCTACCATCCGTCCATTCAAAATGCACATCCTTCTATAACAACTTGGTTAACGGAGCAGCAACCCTTGAGAACTCATCCACAAAGCGATGATAATAACCTGCCAACCCTAAGAAACTATGAACCTCCATCACCGACTTATGTTGCTTCTAATTCACCACTGCTGCAATCTTTTGACGATCCACACGGATACCTTCCGCCGAAACAACATGACAAAGAAAGACCACTTCTTTAATCCAAAACTCACACTTGCTTAACTTGGGATAAAGTTGATTATCCAACAAGGCTTGTAACACAATTTGCAAGTGTCGATCATGATTCTCCTTAGTACGAGAATACATGAGAATATCATCAATGAACACTACTACGAATTGATCCAAAAATTCATGGAATACTCAATTCATCATGTTCATGAATGCTATAAGCACATTTGTCAACCCAAACAACATAACTAAGAACTCATAATGCCCATATCCTTAACCTTCAACTGATAGTATCCAAATCTCAAATCAATCTTAAAAAACACCATAGCACCCCAGAATTGATCGAACAAGTCATCAATTTGTGGTAAAGGATACTTATGCTTAATCGTCAACTTGTTAAATTACCGATAATTAATGCAAATCCTTAAAGTGTCGTCCTTCTTTTTTACAAACAACACCAGTACTCCCCACAGTGGCACACTAGGTCAGATGAAAACCATGATCCATAACTCCTGAAGTTGTGTCTTTAACTCCTTTGGTGCTATGCAATACGGTGCAATCAACACTGGAGCCGTATCTACATACCTCTTAATACAAAACCCTACATCTCTATCTAGCGGCAACCCAGGCAACTCCTCTGGAAACACCACTAGAAAATCACAAACGGTACGAATATCCTGGGCAAGCACCTTCTTCATATTTGGGTTCAAAACATAAGCCAGATATGCTTGACACCCACACTCCAACAACTTTTGCACTTCCGAAGCCGAAAACCACATTAGACAAGAATTTAACATTCTCACCCACAACCACCAATTCATAATCATCAGCAAGTTTCAATGAAACCTTCTTAGTTAAAAACTCGACCACAACCCTATGCTTAGTTAACCAATCCATCTATAAGATCACATTAAGACCATGAAACGGTAGCTCTATCAAATCGACCATAAACACGTGAACTTGAACCATCAAATGACATCTCCTATACAACCTCTTTGTAACAACTGTCTCTCCAAAAGATCTTGTTACTTGCATACCCTCATTTAACACTTCTACCAAAATATTAAGCAAATGCGCATGCTCATGCAATATATATGAATGCGTGGAACCAGAATCTATCAAAGAAAGTAATGACATAGACTGCAAGGTAAAAGTACCTACTATCACATCAGTGTCATTCCTCCCCTCGCGATGTGCAAATATCCTCGCAGGTCCACTACCCTCAGGTTAAACTACCACTGTATGAGCAACAGTCCTCTGTCCTTCCTCTCTTATCTAGAAATTACCTCGACCGTGCCCACAGCCTCTTTGTGGTGCAACAATAGGTGTAGGTGCCTGTCTGCCCTTAGCCAGCAATGGACATTCACATCTCAAATGATCCTCAGAACCATAACTCCAACAGGAATTAGCAACAATAGAAGAAGCAGCCTGTCCCTCCCTGGCCAAACGCAGGCAGTCTCGCCTCATGTGATCTCACGATCTATATACCCAACAAGTATTATGAAATGCCTTAACCTGGGTATTCTGAACCTACAACCCTCACCCAGCATTACTTCACCCCGTCTCTACTCAGGGTGATACCTCCTATCACGGTGCCTCTTAAATTGACCACCACCAGAACTAAAATTTGTAGTTCTCTTCTTAGAGCGAAAACCTCCCAAATGAAATAATAAACCCAAGTTTTGCCCAATGTCCTTTGTCTATGTAACCAACACATCAAAATACGTATGGTTAGCGGCTAACATATATGTCTTAACATCATGTACCAATTCGTAACAAAATCGATCACAGCGATGCCTCTTATCCAGCACTAACTTAGGCGTATACGAGCTCAACCTCACGAACTGTACCTCATACTCAAATACTGACATACTATCCTAAACCAAGGTCATGAACTCATGTTTCTTCTCATCCAAGTATCTAACTCTCAAATACTTCCTTCTAAAGACAGTTTGAAAGAACTCCCATGTCACATCATCGGGTTCCATGCCCGTGATCACGGTAGTCCACCAACTATATGCATCATCCTGCAACAAGGACACCGCACATCCCAACTTACAGACCTTATTGCACCCTATCTGATCCATACTGGCACACCACTCCTCAGCTGCCTCGAGTACCAACCCTCTAAACTTAAGTCCATTTAGAATGGACAAATGCTCTAACAACAACCTCATATTAGCAGAGGCAAACGATGCCAGTGCAGGTACGTTCACTTCAGCCATTGCAGCCTAAAATACACCAGTCATTGCCTGTATCAAAGGCGTCATATCATCGTACATAAGACCATATGGTACTTGCTCCACTCCCTCATGACGATTAGGCAGGGTGGTGGCAATCCTCCAGGAGGTATGACATTCTCCTCATCCTCCTGACCTAGAACAATAGCACTCATGCTCGATCACAATTCTCTCCTCGATGGAATCATATAAAATGTATCTAAGGCATGATAATTACACCAAAACAAAAACTGTAACACCCCTTACCCGGTTTAAGAGTAAATCGGCCAAGGAGTGTTAATCAAGAAAACAAGAATTCAAGCCATTTAAAACTTTTGAAACTCATCCATATTAGATGAGTTACTTGTCTAGCAAGAAACCACTACTAGCAACTTTAACAAGCAACAACAATATGAACATGCTTCTCAAACATTATAGGTGACCATTTTTGATTGACCAACTTCATCCTACAATCAAGGATACTTACTACATTTTTATTTTAAGCAATTAAGCATGGCATTTGAATGATCATCTACATTAAGGCATATTCATTAGTAAATTCTCATGTCCAATATGTACAACTTTGTATCATTTCAAGATAATATTGAAACATGGTTTCGATGTCATACTCATGTCAAGTTAACCAAGCATGATCTTCTAGCATTTTACATTCAAGACAAGGATGCATATAATGTTGGTTACTAAACGTGGTCGCATTTACATTCATTCGAATCATATCACCATAAACATGCCTTCAAGCAAGCTTAACATCATCTAGAAAAAAAAACATAACTAACTTATCATGACCTTAATTACTTGAGCTAGAAACAACCTATCAACGAAAAGATCAATTTAATAGGGCATTCAAGAATTAAGCACATAGTATCTCATTGTTAAGCACATTCGAATATAACTAGATCATGTAAATCAAGTACCATTTCCCACATTCAACATGTCAAGCATTAACAAACTAGTCTTTACAATCTTTTAAGATCAAGGTCATATACATATATACAACTTACAAACCAAGCAAAATGCATGATCTAGCTTAACTATGTACATATCTAGGTGCCACCAACTAGGAGTAATACAAAACATGTATGGATTCATACTTTATCTCTTGCTTGTGTTTGCTTCGTGGTTAAAAAAACAAACTTCAGGATCAAGTAACCTATTTGAAGCACTTTTAACCTGTAGTTTGGGAAGAAAGGAAACAAGTGTGATAAGTAGAAAAGTACTTAGTGAGGTAGCAACTATTACTAACCAACTTTCAAGATTTGTATCATTTAGTCAAATATAAATCTAGCTAGGTGTGTAACATGTGAAGTCAAGTCTAGCTTAAGGTTTCGAGCATTTAAAGTCAAGCATGCAGTCATGTAATCATGTATAGCTATTACCATTTATGCATATCATTTCAAGCACAAGCACATACAATGAGAATCTTAATCTTAAACAATCTATATCATGTCATCTTCTATCACAATTCGAATAACATATCAACAAGTGGATTGTTTTCAATTCAAGTTTAATCAAGTATCAAGTCAAGACAAGAAGCATGTTCAAGTATAACAATTCAAGTATAGTCACATCTTATTTCATGTATTCATTCGAGTATCATGTAAAAAAGCCAATTCAGGTATCATATCAAGTAATATTTAAGCTTTATGCTATTTTTCTTTCTTGCTTAATTTACTTTAGATTAGGCCTTGGTACTTAGAGTGTTCGTCTTTATTAAAACATTCCATTAAGTGCATTGATAAGTGTTCAAAAGTACTATTTTTCTTACCCTTTTTTTACTCATATTATTGTTAGACTTAGGCTCATATTAGTTGCATAATTAGCCATTCATGAATTAATCCATGTTTCCTTCCATCGTTGAGCTTGATTACATAACTTGGTAGTTTTTGTGGGAAAAGATGCTGCTTTGGTGTTTTTTGTGTGTATGTGCAGAATCACTTGCCAAAGCAAGGCTAGAACTAGTTGTCAGGGCAATGCATGAAGGAGATACCGAGTTAGTTGCTAGGGCAATGCATGAAGGAGATGCCGAGCCAGTTGCCAGGGCAATTGTCGACAAAGAATAAGGTGATATGGTAGTCGAAATTGATGACTAGACACCCAAGATGACATGGAGCAAAGCTAAATCCCAAAGGAGTTTGATTTCCATGAAGAGATTAAAAAAGAATTAAATCCCAAGAAGATAGGAGAAGTTCTAGAAGAAATATAAATATAATAAAGAATTATATTCTTTAAAGATAATTTAATTCCAACTTAACTTCCTCCTCAAAGAAGGACTTTGACCTAGCCCTATAAATAGATCACCAAGCCGTCAACTTCAAGGGGGGGAGAGAGGGAGAATTTTCGACAAGCTTCAAGGGGGAGATCTCGACAAGAAGGCTTCATCCATCCTTCATCTTTTTCTTTCTTGTTCAATTAGGTTCATTCTAGGAATTCTTTATCTTGTGTTTCTTTGGAACCTAGCCATGAACTAAATCTATTTGGATAAGGTTATTGTGTTTTGTGGTTGTGAGAAACAATTGGGTTTTGTTTAGGTAATAAGAGTTTGCAGTTTTCTATTCAAGGTTTATTCATTTTTGGTTCTTATTCTTGTTTGCGAGTGAATTGAGAGAGGATCTCGTAACTTCATCTATTTATCTAATATCGGGAGAGTTAGATTCAAGAAATGAATAAATATGATCTTTATTCAATCTATTGATGGCGAAGATTAATCCGGCTTAGGAATAAGTTAAAGATTTCAACGGCTAAGAAGAGCGCAAGATTGGTTGTTGTTCACCCTTGATTCACGCAGGGATGCATTATCAAAACATGCACAAGTAGCTAGAGTTTCGACTTAGGGATAAGAAGAAACCATTGAAGAACGCTCTGCCGAACCTTGAAGTTGCTGCCCAGACGCCCAAGTAGTTGCCCAACTAGTCGCCCAGGCAACCATAGATTAGTTGCCAAGGCAACCCCGTTGTGCAAGTTGCCACGGCAACTGAGTTGCCCTTGCACTCTTTTACCAAGACAATCCAATCGGCTATCACACCTCAACTCACGATGACCTGGCCTATCTCTCTTATTTGATCTCATCTATTCTTTTACTTTATTGCTTTCTAGTTTAGTTATTAGTTAAACTCCTATAATCTTCTATTTGTGTTTTTACTTTTTATAGTGCAAGAGATTAGATTCTTGAAGTGGCACCAATCCCTGTGGAGTCTATATCTTTTATACTATAACTTGCGACGTGTATACTTGCACAATTGTGTAGCACTTATTACGCGCAACAAGTTTTTGGCGCTGCTGCCGAGGATTGGCAATAGCGACTTTGTTTTTATTTTCTTACACTTTTTTTCTTGTTTAAGATTCAAAGGGTTAACAAACTTTGGTTTTGCAGTGGTATATGACCAGGGCAAGACCGATTACACCAGAATATCCCTTTGATCCAGAAATCGAACGAAGCTTACAAAGACTTAGACGAAGGTTAAGAGTAGCAATGGCTAATCAAGACGGCAATATGAATTAAGATGTACCAGCAGGAGGAGGAGTGATTCTTGCACGAAACAGAACTATTCGAGACTATCTTGAAGAAGATCTTGATGGACTTAATCCAGGAGTTGTCGCACCTGAAATTGAAGCTCACCACTTTGAGTTGAAACCGGTGATGTTTAATATGATCAACACAATTGGTCAATTTGGCGGCTCAGCAACTGAAGATGCATGACAACATCTTAAATATTTCCTCGAGATTTGCAACTCATTCAAAATACACAGAGTCACCCTTGATTTTTACGATTAAGATTATTCCCCTATTCACTGAGGGATAGGGCGAAAGCATGGTTGAATAGCATTCCTGCCAGATCAATAGGATCTTGGACCGATCTTTGTCGTGATTTCCTTGCTCGGTTTAATCCTACAAATTTGACTAATAAGCTTCGTAATGACATTACTTCTTTTCAGCAGGCAGATGATGAATCCATGTACGAGGCTTGGGAGCGATACAGAGAACTTCTACATAAATGCCCCTACACGGATTCTAGTGTGGACACAAGTAACAATGTTTTACAACGTCGTGAATACACCAACAAGGATGATGCTAGACGCCTCGGCAAACGACATACTCCTAGATAAGTCGCCGAATGAAGCAATACAAATTCTAAACAGGCTGGCCAAGAATGATTATCAAGCCACAATACATGAACTAGGATCATCAGACTCAATTTCGGTACAATTGGCTACCTTAACCAAGATGGTCCATAACATGCATAAACCAAACAACACATATGAGGTCAAGGTAATGGATTCCTTTTGTGAGTTATGTGGTGGTAACCATGATTCTTCTGAATGTATGCAGAATCTGGAATCCAGCTTCTATGTGGGGAATTACAACCGGAACAACAATGTGATGTCCAATACATACAATCCAGCTTGGAAGAAGCACCCAAATTTTTCATGGAGTAATCCCAACAATGCTCTAAACCATAACAATCAGAATGCACAAGCATCGGGATTCCAGCAGAATATGCCACGGTAATAGTTGCTGTAGCAACAACCGACAACATCTAGTTCTTTGGAAAATTCTCTCAATGCTTTTATGTTGAAAACTGAATCTTATATGGTTGAGAATAGTAACTTCATAAAAAGAACTGATGCTTTTATTAACAGGACTGAGATAAGATTGCAAAACCAAGAGGCGGCAAACAAATAATTGGAAAATCAAGTCAGACAATTTGCTCAAAACCTGAATACTAGACCGCAAGGAGGTTTACCTAGTGATACTGAAGTCGCAAGAGGAACTGGCCATGAGCAATGTAAGGAGATCACCACTAGAAGTGGCCAACAACTTAAAGAGGCTCAAGCTCTCTCACCAAACAAAACTCCACAAAATGATCAAGACGAACCCAGCGGCAAAACCTCAGAGGATGAACCAAGAATTACCGCGGCAACTGGCAATAAGCATGCCTCGGCAACCAACGATAAGCATGCCTCGGCAACTCCAGTTGTTCCAGCAATGCCATCAATCAGATTCCAGACCAATGAAAGGATCGAAGATATCCGACTTCCACCACCATTCTCATAAAGGTTGAAGGGACAAAAGCAAGAATATCAATTCAAGAAGTTCCTTGATATCCTAAAGCAAGTCCACATCAACTTGCCATTGGTTGAAGCAATTGAACAAATGCCGAACTATGCCAAGTTTCTTAAAGACATTGTGTCCAAGAGAACAAGGCTAGGAGAGTTTGAAATAGTTGCCGCAACAGAGGGATGCATGGCCATGTTGCACAATCGTATGCCACCCAAGCTGAAGGATCCTGGAAGTTTCACAATACCTTGTTCCATCGAAAACCACTATGTCGGGAAAGCATTATGTGACCTTGGAGCAAGCATAAACTTTATGCCTAAATCGGTTTTCTAGAAACTAGGAATCGGGAAGGCAAGACCTACAACAGTTATGCTACAGCTAGCCAACAGATCCTATGTGCATCCAGAGGGAAACATCGAAGACATACTGGTAAAAGTTGATAAATTTATTTTCCCCTCTGACTTTATTGTTTTGGATTGTGAAGCAGATGAACATGCACCTATCATTCTCGGGAGACCCTTCCTAGCAACAGGGAGAACCTTGATCGATGTTGAAAAGGGAGAACTCACAATGAGGGTGAATGACCAGCAAGTTAAACTAAATGTGCTCCAAACACTAAGGCATGCCGATGATCCAGAAGAATGCCAACTTCTTCATGCCACGGCAGAGTTTAACTTCGACGAGGAATTTAGTTGCCTCAACAACTACATTGTCGATTAAGAGGAACCTGAGGAGTATGAAGAACTGATCGATGAGGAACAACAAGAAGAGGCAAATTGGTTAGTTAATCGACCAGGTACATACTTTGAACCATTGGATTACTCAGGTAAGGAAGGTAAGCTAGAAAAGCTCTCTATTGAACAACCACCGATTCTTGAGTTGAAACAGTTGCCAGAGCAACTAAAATATGCATACTTAGGAACCGATAATACATTGCCTGTAACTATTTGTTCTAAGTTACGACCTGAGCAAGAAAAGAAGCTGAGCAAAATGTTGATGCTACACAAGAAAGCAATAGGGTGGACAATTGCCGACTTGAAGGGAATTAGCCCGGCAGTGTGCATGCATAAGATTTTGTTAGAAGATGACCACAAACCTTCGATTGAGGCCTAGAGGAGTCTGAATCATGCCATGAAAGGGGTTGTAATGAAAGAAATCATCAAGTGGCTTGACGTCGGCATTATATACCCTATCTCTGATAGTACATGGGTAAGTCCGGTACAATGTGTACCGAAAAAGGGAGGTATAACGTGGTAAGTAATGAAAACAATGAACTCATTCCAACTAGGACTGTGACCGGTTGGAGGGTTTGTATGGATTATCGAAAGCTAAACAAATCCACTAGGAAAGATCACTTCCCATTACCCTTTACTGATCAAATGCTTGACCGTCTTGCAGGTAAACCCTTTCATTGTTTTCTTGATGGTTATTAAGGTTACAATCAAATTGCCATAGCACTAGAAGATCAAGAAAAGACAACCTTCACATGCCCATATTGTACTTATGCTTTCCGAAGGATTCCGTTCAGATTATGTAACGCCCCGGCAACCTTCCAAAGATGCATGATGGCGCTCTTTTCAGATATGGTCGAAGACCTCCTTGAGATCTTCATGGATGATTTTTCTATTTTTGGTAATGACTTCGACAGCTGCCTCGAAAATTTAGAGAAGGCGTTGGCAAGATGCGAAGAAACTAATTTAGTCCTCAATTGGGAGAAGTGCCATTTTATGGTAGATGAAGGAATAGTGCTCGGGCACAAGATTTCATCCAAGGGAATTGAAGTAGACAAAGCCAAGGTGGACATGATCGAGAGATTACCCCTACCAAGTTCGGTTAAAGGAATTTGAAGCTTTCTTGGACATGCAGGTTTTTACAGGAGGTTCATTCATAATTTTTCTAAATCACTAAACCCTTGTGCAATTTGCTTGAACAGGATAAAGTCTTCGATTTTGATGATTCTTGCGCCCAAGCATTTGAAACCCTAAAGGAAAAGCTTGCCACAACACTCATTGTCGTTCCACCAGATTGGACGCTACCTTTTGAGCTCATGTGTGATGCAAGTGATTTTGCGGTAGGAGCAGTCCTAGGCCAACGCATAGGTAAGACCTTCCATGTGATATACTACGCTAGTAAAACTCTTAATAGTGCTCAAGTGAATTACACAACAACGGAGAAAGAATTACTAGCTGTAGTTTTCGCATTTGACAAGTTCCGATCCTATTTGATTGGTACAAAGGTAATTGTTCATACGGACCACTCGGCAATTAAATATCTATTTGCTAAAAAGGATGCCAAACCTCGTTTGATTCGTTGGATATTATTTTTACAAGAATTTGATATTGAAATTAAGGACAGGAAAGGAACAGAAAATTTAGTGGCCGATCACTTATCACGTTTAGAACGCAATAGGGAGGAGAATGCGGATTTAGAGATATGCGATGCATTCCCGGATGAGCAACTTTTAGTTTCCTCGGCAACCATGGGTACGCATGCCTCGGCAACCCTCGATGCCGCAGTAGCCCTTGACGCGTACACCTCGGCAACCACGGATGCGCATGCCTCGGCAACCCTCGACGTCGTAGCAGCTCTTGACGTGCACGCCTTGGCAACCACGGATGTGCATGCCTCGACAACCCTCGATGCTGCAGCAGCTCTTGACGTGCACGCCTCGGCAATTTTGGGAGCAGTCGACACGGCAGCACATGCCTCGGCAATACCCTTGTACGCGGATTTAGTTAATTTCCTTATTTGTGGTATTTTACCTTATAGCCTTAATCACCAAGGGAAGAAGCGGTTCCGCCATGATGCTAAGCATTACTTTTGGGACGAGCCTCTTTTGTTTAAACATTGTGCAATCGGGTTATACGCCGATGTGTCCCTAAAGAGGAGCAGCATAATGTACTCCGGCAATGTCATTCTTCACCCTATGGAGGATATTTTGGAGGAACTCGTACCGTGGCCAAAGTTTTGCAATCCGGTTTGTATTGGCCAACACTGTACAAAGATGCCCAAGAGTTTTACAAGAAATGTGATCGTTGCCAGAGGATAGGCAATATCTCTAGACGACATGAGATGCCGCTCTAAAACATCATCGAGGTGGAATTGTTTGATGTATGGGGATCAATTTTATGGGACCTTTTCCATCTTTATTCGGCAACCTCTACATTCTATTTGCCATTGACTACGTGTCTAAATGGGTTGAGGCAGCTGCAGTTCCCAACAACGATTCCAAGACCGTGCAACGATTCTTGCAGATAAACATATTTACACGGCTTGGGATGCTGAGAGCAATTATCAGTGACGAAGGCAAGCATTTTGACAACAGACTTATTGCCAAGATGTTGCAACGCTTTGGTGTTTCACACAAGATTGCCACGGCATATCACCCACAAACCAATTGGCAAGCAGAAATTTCTAACCGGGAATTGAAGGGTATACTCGAGAAAGTTGTAAATCCCTCTAGGAAGGATTGGTCATTAAGACTAGATGATGCACTTTGGGCATATCGCACTGCATTCAAAACACCCTTAGGTATGTCCCCCTTCCGACTTGTCTATGGCAAAACATGCCATCTACCGGTGGAAATCGAACACAAGGCATATTGAGCAATCAAGACCGTGAATATGGATTGGGAAAGTGCCAGACAAAAGCGTTTGTTGGACCTCAACGAGATAGAAGAATTTTGTGCACTCGCCTATAACAATGCACGAATCTACAAGGAGAAAACAAAGCAATGTCATGACAAGAAACTATTGCCACGGTAATTCATGCCAAGGCAACTAGTTCTTTTATTCAATTCTCGGCTAAAACTTTTCCCGGGAAAATTGAAATCAAGATGGTCGGAACCATTCGAAGTTGTCAAACCATTCTCCCATAGTGCCGTGATAATCAAGTCCATCACTGACAAACATGAATTCAAAGTTGATGGACAAAGATTAAAGCATTATAATGGTGCCCATGTGGAACGTAACAAAGAAGTGGTCACCTTAGGAGATGCATGAGCATGCTCTCCTTTCGATATTTTATTTTTATTTTTTTTAATTTTTTTCGAACTATTTAATTTTTATTTTTTTATTATTTTCGATTATTTGCTCTTTTTAGGATAGATTTATTTTCTTTAAGATTAAAACTACATATTTCATATTTATCTTTTTAAGTTTAAGAATCCCTTTACACATCTTTATTTATTTTCTTTTATTAGTTTATCTTTAATTTTAATCCTTATTTGATTTGTCTTTGAATTGTAGGAAAAGAGTTCAAGATAAAGAGGAATTTTGATTCAAGAAGGAAAACATCTTCAACCAGAAAATTAATGGGCTGAATCTAAGGCTTATATAAAGCTTCAAACTTACCCTAAAAAGCCCCTAGCCGTCACCCTTCCCCTAAACCGAAACCATCTTTCTTTTATTTTCTTTTCTTTGTTTTTACAAAACTCACAACCAAGATCATCCATGGCATCCAAAATTAAATTATTGGTTCATCCAAGTTCCTCCAAAAAACCAAGATACAAGAAGTTTGCTACACCGGTGGTTCAAGAAAGATTTCACTCCAAGTTCGAAAGCCGGAAGATTTGCGAAGAACAAGGCTTTGAATACTCAAACTCTCATCAAAATTTCTGCCTTGAACCATTCATCTTCAAGAGGATTGCACATCAAAAGTGGAAAATCTTTTACCATCAATCAAAACCGGGTAACATCTCATGGGTAAGAGAATTCTATGCTCACTCACCTAACCCGGATAATCCTTATGTTTTTGTTCGTGACAAGGCCATACTCATAAGCCCCAAAAACATCAACACCTTTTACGGGCTCTACATTGAGAAGGACGAGCATTAAGCCTTCGTTGATCAAATCACGCCCTAGCAACTCGACAAGGTGCTTCAAGAACTCACTCTACCGGGAACTCATTGGAACGATGCTCAAAGGACAAGGGTTCTCTTTTATTTCCTTGCTTAATTTCCAATCTTTGCAAGGAGATGCATGTCCCAAGTGAATCCACCGATGAAAAGGCCCTACCAAAGTCTGGTTGGAATCAAGCACAAATCCGAAATCTAATGGGAGAGGCACCGGTAAAATCCTCAAGGCCTCCAATTGCCGCGGTAACCCCTGCCGCCTCGGCAACCCCTAATGCCCAAGCACCTAATGCCCAGGCAACTCAGCCATCAACCCCGGGACACTTTGAAGCACTCTTGCAACCATTGGCGAGCAAACTTAGGCAAATTGAAGACCGGCAACTAATGTTCATGCGGTACATGAAGGAGCACAACAATGCCATCACCCAAGTCATCCTAGAAAAGTACCCGGACAGCCGCGTGCCGTTCCCAATCTTTCCGACCGAGATCCTTGCCACGACAACCAATGAAGCAGTTACCATGGCAACCGCAATAGATGATGCCGCGACAACCTACACCGCGCCTGCCAAAGCATATGCCACAGCAACCAACCCTGAAGATGCCACGGCAACCAAAGCTAAAGATATCCTGACAACCACTAGAAACGCCAAAGGTAAAGCACCTATGCCCGAATCAACTCGTACGGAATCATTGTATAATTTTTCAGATTCGGACGAGTCCTCTATTGCACCAACAAAGACCGCACCAATTGAATCCTCCAAGCGAAAAGCCAATGACATTGTTGAAGAGGACGATGAGGACAACCCCATACGAGGATCGATTCCACCATCGGCAACAAGGAAACAACCATCACGTTCAAGCAAGAGAATCAAGACATTGACCAAAAGGAAACTAATCATCCACGACGAGAAACTCTCGGAGTAAGTCCTCATTTTCATTTTACTTTTCTTTATTTTTATTTCTCTTTAATGCGTGCATTGAGGACAATGCCTCATTCGAGTTTGGGGGGGATTGTTATTAGTTAGTTACCATGTTTAGTTGCATTCATCTTAAGTATTGCATTTAGGATACATAAATTGCTTGCCATGCCTTTAGTTGGAACAAGAATTGCCTAGATTTGATGAATATTCGATGATGACTTTGCCAAAGCACTTAATTGATAGAATTTTTATTCTAGGATAACCATGGAAACACTTAGAATTTTACTATGATGCTAAATTTTGATAAAACATTGTTGTGGTTTGATTGATTTAAGGAATTCTAGTGAACTTAGGTTGATAGTTAAAAAAATTGGGGGATTAGAATAAAAATTGGATAAATGCTAGAGGTGCCCGAAATTGGCTCTAGCATGTGCTAAAAATTTGATTGCTAGAGGTGCCCGAAATTGGCTCTAGTATGTGCTAAAAAATTGATCGCTAGAGGTGCCTGAAATCGGCTCTAGTCGAATAAATTAATTAACTTAAGAAAACTAAAAACAAAACACTAGAGGTGCCCAAAACCGGCTCTAGTTAAAACATGTTAAAAGAACCCAATGAAGTAATTTGGAAACCTCTTGTTTGCATAGAATCCGAAAAATCAACTTGCACACAACTCCGCACACACTCACAAGCATTATAGTTTGATTCCGAGTAACTCCTAAGTTTTCCAAAAAATGAAAAGCCAATCATACTTTGTGCCCCGGTTATGAGAATTGAAATCAAGTTCAAAGCTAAGTTTGTGAAAATTGAAGTCTTGGCGGGTAATTATTAGTTTACATTGCTTGAGGACAAGCAATAGTTCGAGTTTGGGGTGTGACAAGTGTTCAAAAGTACTATTTTTCTTACCCTTTTTTTACTTATATTATTGTTAGACTTAGGCTCATATTAGTTGCATAATTAGCCATTCATGCATTAATCCATGTTTTCTTCCATCGTTGAGCTTGATTACATAACATGGTAGTTTTTGTGGGAAAAGATGCTACTTTGTGTGTTTTGTGTGTATGTGCAGAATCACTTGCCAAAGCAAGGCTAGAACTAGTTGACAGGGCAATGCATGAAGGAGATGTCGAGCTACTTGTCAGGGCAATGCATGAAGGAGATGCCGAGCCAGTTGCCCAGGCAATTGTCGACAAAGAATAAGGTGATATGGTAGTTGAAATTAATGACTAGACAAGCCCAAGATGACGTGGAGCAAAGCTAAATCCCAAAGGAGTTTGATTTCCATGAAGAGGTTAAAGAATAATTAAATCCCAAGAAGATAGGAGAAGTTCTAGAAGAAATATAAATATAATAAAGAATTATATTCTTTAAAGATAATTTAATTCCATCTTAACTTCCTCCTCAAAGAAGGACTTTTACCTAGCCCTATAAATAGATCACCAAGCCGTCAACTTCAAGGGTGGAGAGAGAGAGAATTTTCGACAAGCTTCAAGGGGGAGATCTCGACAAGAAGGCTTCATCCATCCTTCATCTTTTTCTCTCTTGTTCAATTAGGTTCATGCTAGGAATTCTTTATCTTGTGTTTCTTTGGAACCTAGCCATGAACTAAATCTATTTGGCTAAGGTTATTGTGTTTTGTGGCTGTGAGAAACAATTGAATTTTGTTTAGGTAATAAGAGTTTGCACTTTTCTATTCAAGGTTTATTCATTCTTGGTTCTTATTCTTGTTTGCGAGTGAATTGGGAGAGGATCTCGTAACTTCATCTATTTATCTAATATCGGGAGAGTTAGATTCAAGAAACGAATGAATATGATCTTTATTCAATCTATTGATGGTGAAGATTAATCCGGCTTAGGAATAAGTTAAGGATTTCAACAGCTAAGAAGAGCGCAAGATTGGTTGTTGTTCACCCTTAATTCAAGCAGGGATGTATTATCAAGGCATGCACTATTAGCTAGAGTTTCGACTTAGGGATAAGAAGAAACCATTGAAGAACGCTCTACCAAACCTTTAAGTTGTTGCCCAGACGCCCAAGTAGTTGCCCAACTAGTCGCCCAGGCAACCATCGATTAGTTGCCAAGGCAACCCCGTTGTGCAAGTTGCCACGGCAACTGAGTTGCCCTTGCACTCTTTTACCAAGATGATCCAATCGGCTATCACACCTCAACTCACGATAACCTGGCCTATCTCTCTTATTTGATCTCATCTATTCTTTTACTTTATTGCTTTCTAGTTTAGTTATTAGTCAAACTCCTATAATCTTCTATTTGTGCTTTTACTTTTTACAGTGCAAGAGATTAGATTCTTGAAGTGGCACCAATCCCTGTGGAGACGATATCTTTTATACTATAACTTGCAACGTGTATACTTGCACATTTGCGTAACACTTATTATGCGCAACATGCGTATATATACATAATCAAAACAGTCCATGGTGACTTTTAATTTGTTCAAATTTGTCCATTATACATGTTTACACACAATTACAAGTAGAACAGTCCATGGCATCATTACTCAAAAGTAGATTTCATATCACGTACACACCTTTTAATCAATTGAGTTTACAAGTCTACTCAGCAATTATATAACATGTATTTACACTTAATAGACATGTCTAACAAGCATCAATTATCTACACAAGATGTCCACACAAGAGCATACATAAAGCATGCATTTGCACACAGCATATAAGTATACAATCGCAAAGGCATTCAAATTATTGAATGTACATGTGCACAAGAAACATATACTTAAACGTGTATATTCATATATATATATATATATATATTTTCTCATGAACATTCGAGTTAAGATATACATGAGCACAAGTCACTTTCAAAGCATGTTCATATATATATTTATAGGCAATCGAACATAACATATGATAAACAGGGGTTTCTTCTCTCATAAGTGATTAAATTAATTTAGTAGTTTAGGCGTAATCCATGTGTTAACTCTAGAGTTGCTTTAGGAATCAAATCAAATATCATTCGTGAACTAGTTACTTTAATAGAAACGAATCGAATAGCATAGCATATATCCTTGAAATCCAATTATTAGATCAAGTTTCATGAAATCAAATAATTATATTCAAGGTTTGTAGCATCCGAAATGAGCATGAAATCATATAGCCATGTATCTAGACAATATTTGGTAATTATTCATACCATAATTCAAAAGCAACAAGCAATGAATCTAGTATCAACCAAGTTGATCATGAAGTATTTCATTATCTCTTTCGAGTAGTATGATATGCAATGGACATGGATCATAGTTCAAGTTTACATGCCAAGTATCAAGTATTTTCAAGTAGCAAGCATTTCAAGTGGCAAATCATACAATACAAGGTCCAAGCATAGGCAATTATCATTTCAAGAGTTTCATGCCAAGAATCAAGCATTACATGTCAAGCAATTAAAGTATTTCAAGGATTCATGTCAAGTGATTCAAGTGATCAAGATTTCTTGTCAAGTCATTTAAGTATTTCAAGATATAGTTTAAGTATTCAAGATTTTCTTTTGAATTTCTTATTCAATTTCTCAATAAGGTTCATATATTTTTAACATGTTTGCCTTAGATCACAATTGGTCATGATTAACATTGGTCTGTGTTTAACCACAAAGGTCCAAGAGATACTTAGCTCAAAGCACAGAGCAATGGCTAATATCGGAAACATGTCAATCCTATACTTCTCACTATCCAACCAACTGTCGCCACTCCGTACAACTCCCCTACTACCTCCAACTATCGCCAATAACATATTACATGTAATGGGGCGTCCCCTGAGCTGTGGCTCATGACCGTAGTCCCAAGTATACCATGCATCATACTATTGTATCCAAGGACTTCCATTGTAGGCAATTTAAGTCTTTTAAATCTTTAAACTTTCATTAAAGGGGTATTCTTATACTTTAAAGCTTGTTGTTGTTTCTTATGTTTTATGTTTTCATGTTCAAGTCGAGACAATTCATATTCGAGAATTACATTCAAGCAAGTTATAGCAATATTATGCTTAGCGCTTAGGCTAGTTGAGCCTTAGCTCTTTATTTCAAGTAATTCATACTTACACCAAGACATCATGTAATTCAAGATCCTTTTCAAGCAAGTATGTCAAGATTAACTTAGCCCTTAAGCTATTTGAGCCTTAGCTCATCAATTACTTTTCACGTTTTCAAGTGTTCCATGTTCAAGGCAAGATAATTCATGTTCAAGGATCCCACTCAAGCAATTTATATCAAGGTCAAGCTTAGCCCTTAGGCCAATTGAGTCTTAACTCATCATTTTGCAAATTTAACTTGTTATTCAAGTAACATTTTACATATGCCATCTTAGGCACCAAGCAAGGTTTTTATTTCATGACTTAATTCATGTTATCAAGTATTTTCATCATAGAAATCCATATAAGTAAGCATTCAAAGGTTCACTCCCAAGGTATCAAGAAATCAAACATTTACATCATAGAGCACTATCAAGAAAGCATTCGAATACAAGCTTAGCCTACTCAATTCAAGTCATTTAACATGTACAAACATTATTCATACTTCACAAGCCAAACTTAACCACATTACATTTCAAGTCTATCATTTAAAACATATTTGCAAGTAGTATACAACGAATCAAGTAAGATCAAAATCCAATTCTAGTAACCATTTGAAAGGATCACAACCAAGGCAAGAAATAAAGCATTTGTTTATACTTTCTTTTAATCGATTTATCAAGATTCATGTCACTATTATTCACAATTTTAGCTTAAAACCTTTCTTCCCTTTTTTTATCCTTAATCAAGCTTATTTAAGTCCATTAACATAATATATCAATAGCAAGAAAGTAGATATGCATATTTTGGTTAGGACCTAAGTCATAACCCTATTTTAACTACACTCACTATACTCCAAGCTTAGCTAGTCTTGGATCCAAACTCCTTTGTGTTTGCCACTAGCTTGGTCACTCCTTTCTTCTTCCACAAGATTTAATCCTTGCTCTAACAATTCATACAATTAAATCAAGGTCAAGGCAAGGTACATTCATTTCTTCAAAACAAGACAGCAATACACAATTCATTCATGTCAAAAACATCAAGGTTGCTGCTGCCAGGCAGCTTGTGTACGTCAGAATTTCAATTGGTTTACACCATTGGAAAGCTAACTTAATTGTCTTTCTAACCATATTGGCCTTTCATTTTATTTCTTTACCAATTAATAAAGTTTTTAACTTAACGATAGACCAATTGCATTATTGGACAGTTTGCACTGTCCCTAGATTTTCATTTCTAAAATCCAGAATCCCATTTCGTTTGTTTCTAATGAAAATAGACATATTAAGGTTCCATTCATATAAATTTCAGCCCTTAATTCGATTCATACAATTTATAATGAATTTTCAAAATTGCTGCCCAGAACAGAGTTTTCTGGGCAGATTTCACTAGGCTTGATTTTAGCTTCATTATGTAGTTATGTTAATCTAACTTATTTTCACATATCAAACAGTCCACATGCCTTTATATAAATATCAAACAATCTCAATTTCAATTACATACTTATAGGTACTTAAAATAGCCCCAATTACTTTGTATACATGTTTTTACATAGCAAAACAGTCTCGAATACTTATTTGTACACTTACATATAAGCTTACACAGCCTATTCCTACATTCGAATATACAAAACAATCTTTTACCTATTTACGCACTTATATAGATGTTCATTACAGCCTTGATTATGTTTAACAAGCAATGAGATCAAATCCCAGTTCCAATTTAATTATAATGTCAAACAAAGTTCCATTCAAATACTTAGGTTGTTTCAATTGAATCAAAATTTCTTATCAAGCAGCCTATCATCTTGAGCATATTACCTTAACACATATCATGACCATTTAAGCACGTTTATCATTTAGATGATCAAGAATTTCACAATAAACACATAATCAAAGTTCAAAAAGGAGGAGTGTACATAATTTCTTCCCATAAGTTACATGCATGGTTCAACTTAATGCGTAGATTATTCGATTTATCTAGAGGTTGTTCATAACATTGTTTGATCAATCAAAATCTATTCAAGACATAGTACAAGAGAGGTAAACAATCTATGTTTTGAAATGAGTTCTAAAATTAGATGAAAGGAAAAGTTGCTTACATTCTTCCCTAAAAGTCACGACCAAAGGTTTAGGAATGCTTGAATTCCTTAAACTAATTCCTTCATTCTCCAAAGATAGTTTAATTTGGCTTTTTCTCCCATGACTTTCGGTTTGAACATGGAGAAGATGACAATATAGCAAGTTTTGTTTCTTTTATCCCACTATCGTGTACTTCCTACACATGCACTCTCATGCATGTGACACCTAATCAAACCCTTAAGACTCTTCCCTTGTTGCATGCAAACTCACAAATTATTACATTACTCAATTTAGTCCTTGCATTTGAGCAGCCCATCATTTATTTCTCTCTATTAGATCATTCGGCTGGCTTTAAACTTGAAAGGAAATTATGTTTTATTTATTCTCTTAACCAAATCCTACTCCCTACACTTGTCTCAACAAAACTTGACAAGTGTGCAAACTTCCCCTAAATTAACTTTGTTAGCATGCATACAACATATTTTATATTCCAATCAGTTTAGTCACTCTCCCAATGAGTCATCTTTCTTTAATTAATTCCAATTAGGTCCTAATAGCTTCACTAGATTTATTTATATAATATTTATAACGATCTAACATAAGGTTCGAATGTCATAATCTCCTAGGCTAAGATTTGTGGTATTACAAAAGCAATCAAGCCAGCTTCAAGCAAGGATCCAAGACTTTCATTTCAAACCAAAATCATTTTATAACAGTAGTAATAAAGCAACGTGTCCCCAATAATACCCCGACATGGCATATATCAATCACCATACATGTAAACAATCATCGTGCATAGCAAATAGTAATGAACAATCATCAACAACATCCCAATATTTTGTAAACCTGGCTCTAATACCAACAAATGTAACCCTCTTAACCTGGTCTAGCAGAAATTGAGCTAAAAGGGCTACATTAGGTTGGCCGAAGCAAACCCAAACTAATAACCTAAATCGAGTCCATTTTTCCTTTCTATCTTGTCTAAATACATCGATTTAAATTTTAAGGTGAACATGCACCAGTAGATACGTTAACATTGCGATCAGATTCTAAAATAGGGTTCAGTTGCACAAACATGCACTTTAGAGACCAAAATGTAATTTTCACAAATTACAAAGGCTTAACTGAATTTTGAGTTACCAATCCTTCATTAGTCAAATTTCATGCTCACATATCAAATTCCAGCTTAAAAAATCATCTGAACTCATATAATTGCATACATAACATTTAGGGACTAAAATGCACAATTTCAAGCTTGAGCAGACAAAAAAACTAAAGAAATACATTGCGTACTGATACAGACAGAACCGTATCGATACGGTTTAACTAACATAACATCTCTACGTACCGATACTAGAAACCTCGTATCGATATGGTGTGTTGAACAAACCCGTACTGATATGGTTCCACCCCCGTACCGATCCCCTAAGAGTTATTTTCAGAATCCAGATTCCAGTAGCTAAAGAACGTACTGATACGGTAGCCTGTGTATCGAAACCAATGTGAAAATCCCTCTAAGCGTACCGATACCCTTTATAAATTTCTGCTGCTCTGAGCCTTCTTAGACCCCGTGTAATGCCCTGATTTTTGGCCTAGCAATTTTGTGGCTTGTTAGATGGTCCAGTGGACCGAGTTAGGGATTCGAGTCGAATTCGGGACCATATAATTTTTGATAAGATAAAAATGTGGAAAAATGACTAAAAATCATATTTTAATATATGGTTATTATTGGTGAAAACAATTTTGGAAAATGGGTTTTGGAAATGTGACATTTTGGTTAGTGACCAAAATGCAATTTATGAAAACTATTTTTAAAGTGACTAAAATGAAAAGGGTCAAACTGTTAGAATCCTTAAGGAGCTATTTTACCAAGTTTTTCTGGTGATTTATCCCTTTAATTAAATCATTTTAACATGTGTATCAATGGTTGATTAAAAGGGAATTGGTTATTAAAGTTAGTTATTTGCTTTTAAAGAAAATTCACGTAACTTTTTCCTAAACTTTTTCTCTCAACTTCTTTTCTGCCAAACACTAAGAATTTCATCACAATCCAGAGGTGAGAGATCCTTTTTACTCAGGTTATTGATTTAAACTTGATTCTTTAACTTTGTTTTACAAAATCTCATTGAAATCTTATGTTTTTTTAGCTTTAAACAAGCTAATTGAGGGAGAAATCACACAATAGGGGTAAAGTCTGTGATCTCCTCTATTGAATGGTTCTTTATTGATATTCCCAAGTGTTTGATCCTTGATTTATGGTTTATAATCTGATTTGATGTTTTTTATATTGAATTAATTGATTCATTTGGGTGAAATTGATGAAATAGAGAAAGATTCAAATTGAATCTGATTTCCAATGTTATGGATTGATTTTAAACACATTTTAGGTATATAATGATGTTGATAAGTCAATTTTGTCAATGGAATCCCAAAACTCTTGAATCTCTACTTGTTTAGGTTGCTAGAAGTGTGTTTTTGTGGTGTTGTGGTGGTTGTGTGGTTGCTGGAAGTATTTGGATGTGTTAATTCTATTTTGAGTGTTAACCAATGATTATGGAAGTGTTAGATTGTTATGTTTTTGTTGGGTTGTGTTTGGAAAGGATTAGAGGATGATTTCGGTTGTTGTGGTTGGGTAATTTTGAGAGAATTGTGGAAGTCCGTGAGGATTTGTTGTTGTAGTGTTTTGAATGCATTGAGATGCATTAATCCTCTGTTGTAATGTGGTTAAAACAGGGGAGGTTGATCTGAAAGTGATCGGTGAAGCTATAGAGGTTTTGGACGCTTGATTTCACGTCGGCGAATTGAGGTTTCACGTATCGGTGAGTGAGAACGTGGATTATAGCTTTGGAATATTTTAAAGGTGATTTATGGGAACACTGGTTTAAACTTAGAAGTAATTAAATGTGGTTTTTCTCTCTCAGTCTTGCTAGATTGAAATGGTTTTATGCACTTGTTTTGTATTACATGTTATCTATTGTTTAAGCATGTTTTAAAGTATATGAGATACTGTTTTTTAGCATGAAATGTTGAAGGATGCACATGGTAAGTGATCCTTGTCAGTATATGGTGTATACTTGTGGTTTAAAGCATGGTTGTTGCTTTGGAAAATGGTTTGGTTTAATGCTTGTTAAAAACAGTGAGGTAAATGGTAAATGGTTAACTATATTGGTAAGTGATGTGGTTTTAAAATTGTTATCGGATATAGTTGGCCGTTCATAGGATTGATAGTGCACTATAATAAGTTGCCTTGGGTGTTGAGGGGTTTAGATCGTGTACCGAAAACTCCATCCAAGTACCCTAATAGTAGAGAGGTTATACAGTACCGTAAACTCCTGTTGTGGATTAAGCATCTAACTCAAGTAAGTGATTGGTGTCCCCATGGGTTGAAAGTGTACCCGATTGTTGGGTACCTCAATTGAGATTGTATCGCTATTCCGATTGAGATGGCTTGAAGTGTTGGGTAAACACTTGTTGAATCCATGTATCCGATGAACTCTTTTGGTAATTGAACTTGGTTCACGATCACTTGTGAGCAAATATAATTGTTGATGTTTCATTGGAAAGTTTATGTTGTATAATGTGCTTTGTACATGTTTACTCTTTAAGCTTTGCATATGGTAGTTATGCATGGGAAGACTTAAATTGAGGTTGAGCAATGGATCTTGCTGTTAGTCAATGATACATGTTGCATATGGTTTAATATGTCGGTTTTAAAGATGTTAAGTGCATGTTTTAAAGGCATGATAATGTTTTAAAGGATGTTTGAAATGATTTTTAATGTAATGTTGAGAAATGGTTTCAATGCATTGATGGTGTGTTATTTTTTAGCACTCCTCACTAAGCCTGGTGTGCTTATGCTCTCTTTGTCCATCAATGTAGAGAATTAGAAGCTTGGAAGGCAGTGGGATGCAAGGGATCGAAACAAGACTTGGTAAACAAAGTATGTTTGAACTAGACTATAAGTAATAAGGGCAATGGGGATTTCTATTGTTATTTGGGAGATGTTATGTTGAACTCCCAGTTTGAGCAAGTTTGTTTTGTTGCTCTTGGGTTGTAATTGGCCTTTATGGTTTAGTTTTGGTGATTGTTTGAAGTTTCATGTTTTACTTGGTTGATTAACTAGGTTGCATGCCTATAGATTTACACTTGATGCAAAATGCCATGAAACGATGTTGAATCTGTGATGTAATGTTGTGGTTGGATTTTAGGTTATGTTGGTTGCATGTTAGGGGCATGTTAGAATGTTTTGGTAAGGTTGAAAGCATGTTAAACCAGCTAAAAATGACATCACAGGCCCAGGCGTACCGATACATTGAGGACCGTTTCGGTACGGCTAGGCGAATTCGAGCACTTGGGATTGGTACGGTTATGTGAATACCGATATGGTTAAGCCATTTAAGCTTGGCGTACCGGTACGGGATAAGGCGTATTAGTACGAGAACTTATTACTGGAAAGTTACTTTTTGGGAAAAACCTATGTACCGAAGCAGTGAAGGCTCGTACCGGTACGGTATTAATATTTTGCAAGCTGATGTGGCATACTGATAAGGTACACAGTGTACCAATATAGGTGGCTACTCCGTATCGGTACGGCTGTGATCATATCGGTACCGGTGGCCGTTAATTCTGTTAATGTCATGGAAAGGAAGTTCTGTATCCATGCATTTTGGTCCCTAAATTTTGTGGTTGCAATTGAACAAGATCGGATGATCGTTTTGAGCTGAATTTTGACACGTAAGCATGTGATAGTAACTTAAAAATGGGATAAGTCCTCATAATTTCTAGAAATTGCAATTTGGTCCTTCAATTACAATTGTATTCAATTATATGTCAATTTGATGCCCGATTGAGCTGAGGTATCACTTATTGTCAGTATGAACATGTAGGGATTTAATTATGCATCAAGACAAGATAAAAAGAAAAAAATGGTCGCATTTTGGGTTGTATCTTCACGGTTTACTTTGATAAACCTAATATAGCTCACTTGATTCGGTCTTGCGATTAGGTTGGGTCGAGGGGGTTATATTTAGTGGTATCAGAGCCAGGTTTGTGATAGTTAGGAGTTGGTTTGATTGTTGTGATGTTATTGTGAACTGTTATCTAATGTTCAATATGCACGATGATTGCAATATGCATGGTGATTGCTTTATGCCATGTTGGGGGAAATTTGGGAAACCTATTGCCTTATTATTATAGTCTGAAATGTTATGATTTTGAATCGGAAGTCTTGGATCCTTGCTTGAAGCTCGCCTAATTGTTTTGTATTTGAATGATTATCATGCCTTAGATATTTTGTTAGCACGGTGGGACCGAGGAGAGAGTTGCGATCTAGTATGATTGCTACTGCCTCTGGGTAGGAGATTTAGAAGAATGTTATACCTCCTTTAGGGCTGCCACCGCCCCCATCTAATCCACCTGAGGTAGTGGAGCAAGTACCACCTGCGCCAGCTGGGCCAGGGATGGGTGATATGGCATCGTTGATTCAGGCCATGACTGATGCTTTTAAAGCAGCAGTTGTGGGTGTTCATGTGCAGGCACCACTAGTGGTTGGGCAGGGTTTGCTGCTAAAGCACCTTCGCAGTTTGGGAGGAGTTGAGTTTCGAGGTTTGCCGCCTGAAGCTTCCGAGTGATAGTTGGCCAGTACTGAGAGGATATTAGGCCATATGGGCTATTTTGATGCCCGTAAGCTGGGTTGTACTGTGTCCTTGTTACAAGGTGATGCGTATACATGCTGGACTACCACGATATCCAGTATGGAGACCGAGGATGTAATCTAGGAGTTCTGTTGTGGTGCTTTTTAGAAGAAGTAACTGGGAGTCCTATATTAGGACGATAGGAAGTGTGAGTTCATGGCTTTGGTGCAGGGCAGTATGTCTGTTGTTGAGTACGAGGTGTAGTTTGTGAGGTTGAACCAGTATGCACCTGAGTTAGTTCCTGACGAGCGTACATGATGTGATCGATTATGCTACGGGCTTTTGCAGGAGGTTAAGACATTCATGCTTGTTGCTGATTACACAAATTTCGATGTGTTGGTTTCGTGGGCTAAGGATGTTAAATAAATCTAGGTATGGCTTCTAGCTCGGGGCTTTAGCTCTGGTAAGAGAGCGGCTGATTCTAGTAGTGGCGGTGGTTAGGCCAATAGACACCGTGATCTGAGGTTTCGCCCAGAGCTGAGGCGTGGCGGAGGTGTTGTTGGACGTAGAGTCCAGGGGCAGGGCGCCCAGGTTAGAGCTCCGTTTAACAATCATTGGGTTTGTGGATCCTGAGATTGTCCGCGTTTGGCCAGGAAAGGCCAGTCCCCTGCGCCTATTATGACCAATGCTTGTTGGAGTTGTGGGTCTAGAGACCATCTGAGACGTGACTGTCCTTTGTTGGCTGGAGGTGGGCAGGGTGTTGCACCTGTTGTTGCTCCACAAAGAGGTCGAGGTCATGGTCGTGGACCATGATAAGTGTTCAAAAGTACTATTTTTCTTACCCTTTTTACTCATATTATTGTTAGACTTAGGTTCATATTAGTTGCATAATTAGCTATTCATGCATTAATCCATGTTTCCTTCCATCGTTGAGCTTGATTACATAACTTGGTAGTTTTTGTGGAAAAGATGTTGCTTTGGTGTGCTTTGTGTGTGTATGTGCAGGATCACTTGCCAAAGCAATGCCGAGCTAGGTGCCAGGGCAATGCATGAAGGAGACGTCGAGCTAGTTGCCAGGGCAATGTGTGAAGGAGACGCCGAGCCAGTTGCCATGGCAATTGTCGACAAAGAGAAAATGCAATAGGGATGTCGAAATTAATGACTATACAAGCCCAAGATGACGTGGAGCAAAGCCCAAACCCAAAGGAATTTGATTTCCATGCAGAGATTAAAGAAGAATTAAATTCCAAGAAGATAGGAGAAGTTCTAGTAGGAATACAATTATAATAAAGAATTATATTCTTTAAAGATAATTTAATTCCAACTCAAACCCCTCCTCAAAGAAGGACTTTGGCCTAGCCTTATAAATAGCAAGGAGATTTCGACAAGATGCATATAGAGGGAGAGCATTAGGGAAATTTCGACAAGTCCAAGGGAGAAAGCAAGGGATTTTCGACAAGCTTCATCTTTTCTTTCTTGTTCGATTGAGTTCATGCTAGGGATTGTTTATCTTGTGTTTCTTTGGAATCTAGCCATGAACTAAATCTACTTGGCTATGGTTATTGTGTTTTGTGGTTGTGAGAAACTATTGGTTTTTGTTTAGGTAATAAGAGTTTGCACTTTTCTATTTCAAGGTTTATTCATTCTTGGTTCTTATTCTTGTTTGCGAGTGAATTGGGAGAGGATCTCGTGATTTCATCTATTTATCTAATATCGGGAGAGTTAGATTCAAGAAACGAATGAATATGATCTTTATTCAATCTAATGATGGTGAAGATTGATCCGGCTTAGGAATAAGTTAAGGATTTCAACGGCTAAGAGGAGCGCAAGATTGGTTGTTGTTCACCCTTGATTCACGCAGAGATGTATTATCAAGGCATGCACAAGTAGCTAGAGTTTCGACTTAGGGATAAGAAGAAACCATTGAGGAACGCTCTGTCGAACCTTGAAGGTTGCTGCCCAGACGCCCAAGTAGTTGCCCAGGCAACCATCGATTAGTTGCCAAGGCAACCCCGTTGTGCAAGTTGCCACGGCAACTGAGTTGCCCGTGCACTCTTTTACCAAGACGATCCAATCGGCTATCACACCTCAACTCACGATAACCTAGCCTATCTCTCTCTCATTTGAATTCATCTTTACTTTTACTTTATTGCTTTCTAGATTAGTTATTAGTTAAACTTCTATAATCCTTTATTTGTGTTTTTACTTTTCACAGTGCAAGAGACTAGATTCTTGAAGTTGCACCAATCCCTATGGAGACGATATCTTTTATACTATAACTTGCGACGTGTATACTTGCACATTTGCGTAGCACTTATTACGCGCAACAAGTTTTTGGCGCCGTTGCCGGGGATTGGCAATAGCGACTTTGTTTTTATTTTCTTGCACTTTCTTTTTATTTTTCTTGTTTAAAATTCAAAGGGCTAACAAACTTTGGTTTTGCATTGGTATATGACCGAGGCGAGACCGACTTCACAGAATATCCCTTTGATCCAGAAATCGAACGAACCTACACAAAGACTTAGACGAAGGATAAGAGAAGCAATGGCAAATCAAGACGGCAATATGAATCAAGATGTTCGAGCAGGAGGAGGAGTGATTCTTGCAGAAACAGAACTATTCGAGACTATCTTGAAGAAGATCTTGATGGACTTAACCGGGAGTTGTCGATCTGAAATTGAAGCCGACCACTTTGAGTTGAAACCGATAATGTTTAATATGATCAACACAATAGGTCAATTTGGCGGCTCAAAGAATCAAGATGCACAACAACATCTGAAATCTTTCCTCGAGATTTGCAACTCGTTCAAGATACATGGAGTCACCCCGATGTCCTACGATTAAGATTATTCCCTATTCACCGAGGATAGGGCGAAAGCATGGTTGAATAGCATTCTGCCGGATCCATAGCATCTTGGATTGATCTTTGTCGTGATTTCCTTACTAGATTTAATCCTACAAATTTGGTGATAAGCTTCAGAACGACATTACTTCTTTTCGGCAGGCAGATGATGAATCCATGTACGAGGCTTGGGAGCGATATAGAGAACTGCTACACAAATGCCCCCTACACGGATTCTCGGTGTGGACTCAAGTAACAATGTTTTACAACGCCGTGAATACACCAACAAGGATGATGCTAGATGCCTCGGCAAACGGCATACTCCTAGATAAGTTGCCAGAGGAAGCAATGCAAATTTTAAACAGGCTGACCAAAAATGATTATCAATTCCCATCTACTAGAAGAGGAGGAGTTAGATGCCAAGCCACAATACATGAACTAGGATCATCAAATTCAATTCTGGCACAATTGGCCACTTTAACCAAGATGGTCCAGAACATGCAAAAACCAAACAACACACATGAAGTCAAGGTAATGGATTCTTTTTGTGAGTTATGTGGTAATAACCATAATTCTTCTTAATGTATGCAGAATCCGGAATCCAGCTTCTATGTGGGGAAATACAATCAGAGCAACAATGTGATGTCCAATACATACAATCCAGCTTGGAAGAAGCACCCGAATTTTTCATGGAGTAATCCCAACAATGCTCTAAACCAGAACAATCAGAATGCACAAGCATCGGGATTCCAACAGAATATGCCACGGCAACAGATGTCGCAGCAACAACCGACAACATCTAGTTCTTTGGAAAATTCTCTAAATGCTTTTATGATGAAAATTGAATCTTATATGGCTGAGAATAGTAATTTCATAAAAAGAACTGATGCTTTTATTAACAGGACCGAGATGAGATTGCAAAACCAAGAGGCGTCAATCAAATCATTGGAAAATCAAGTCGGACAGTTTGCTCAAAATCTGAATACTAGACCACAAGGAGGTTTACCTAGTGATACTGAAGTCGCAAGAGGAACTGGCCATGAGCAATGTAAGGCGATCACCACTAGAAGTGGCCAAAAACATAGAGAGGTTCAAACCCGCTCGTCAAACAAAACTCCACAAAAAGATCAAGACGAACCTAGCGGCAAAGCCTTAGATGCTAAACCAGGAATTGCCACGGCAACCGGCAATAAGCATGCCTCGGCAACCGACGATAAAGACGCCTCAGCAACTTGTGATAAGCATGCCTCGGCAACTCCAGATGTCCCGGCAATGCCGTCAATCAGGTTCCAAACCAATGAAAGGATCGAAGATATCCGACTTCCACCACCATTCCCACAAAGGTTGAAGCGACAAAAGCAAGAATACCAATTCAAGAAGTTTCTTGATATCCTAAAGCAAGTCCTCATCAACTTGCCATTGGTGGAAGCAATTGAACAAATGCCAAACTATGCCAAGTTTCTTAAAGACATTGTGTCCAAAAGAACAAGGCTAGGAGAGTTTGAAACAGTCGCCGCGACAGAGGGATGCATGGAAATGTTGCACAATCGTATGCCACCCAAGTTGAAGGATCCCGGAAGTTTCACAATACCCTGTTCTATTGGAAATCACTATGTCGGGAAAGCATTATGCGACCTTGGGGCTAGCATAAACTTGATGCCTAAATCGGTTTTCCAGAAACTAGGAATCGGGAAGGCAAGACCTACAACAGTCATGCTGCAGCTAGCCGACAGATCCTATGTGCATCTAGAGGGAAAAATCGAGGACATACTGGTAAAAGTTGATAAATTTATTTTTCCCGCTGACTTTATTGTTTTGAATTGTGAAGCAGATGAGCATGCACCTATCATTCTCAGGAGACCATTCCTAGCAACAGGGAGAACCTTGATCGATGTTGAAAAGGGAGAACTCACAATGAGGGTGAATAACCAGCAGGTCAAACTAAATGTGTTCCAAACACTAAGGCATGCCGATGATCCAGAAGAATGCCAACTACTTCATGCCACGGCAGAGTTTAACTTCGATGAGGAATTTAGTTGCCTCGGCAACTACATTGCCGACCAAGAGGAACATGAGGAGTATGAATAACAGGTCGATGAGGAACAACCAGAAGAGGCAAATTGGCTAGCCAATCGACCAGGTACATACTTTGAACCACTGGACTACTCAGGTAAGGAAGGTAAGCTCGAAAAACCCTCTATTGAACAACCATCGATTCTTGAGTTGAAACAATTGCTAGAGCAACTAAAATATGCATACTTAGGAACCGATAATACATTGCCTGTAATTATTTCTTCTAAGTTACAGCCTGAGCAGGAAAAGAAGCTGATCAAGATGTTGAAGCTACACAAAAAGGCAATAGGGTGGACAATTGCCGACTTGAAGGGAATTAGCCCGTCAGTGTGCATGCACAAGATCTTGTTGGAAGATGATCACAAACCTTCCTTTGAGGCCCAGAGGAGACTGAATCATGCCATGAAAGGGGTTGTAATGAAAGAAATCATCAAGTGGCTTGACGCCGACATTATATACCCTATCTCCAATAGTACGTGGGTAAGTCCGGTACAATGTGTACCGAAAAGGTGAGGTATAACAGTGGTAAGCAATGAAAATAATGAACTTATCCCAACCAGGACTGTGATCGGTTGGAGGGTTTGTATGGACTATCGAAAGCTAAACAAAGCCACTAGGAAAGATCACTTCCCATTACCCTTTATTGATCAAATGCTTGACCGTCTTGCAGGTAAACCCTTTTATTGTTTTCTTGATGGTTATTCAGGTTACAATCAGATTGCCATAGCACCAGAAGATCAAGAAAAGACAACCTTCATATGCCCATACGGTACTTATGCCTTCCGAAGGATGCCGTTCAGATTGTGTAACGCCCCGGCAACCTTCCAAAGATGCATGATGGCACTCTTTTCAGACATGGTCGAAGACTTCCTTGAGATTTTCATGGATGATTTTTCAGTTTTTGGTAATGACTTCGACGGCTATCTCGGCAATTTAGAGAGGGTGTTAGCAAGATGCGAAGAAATAGATTTAGTCCTCAATTGGGAGAAATGCCACTTTATGGTAGATGAATGAATAGTGCTCGGCCACAAGATTTCATCCAAGGGAATTGAAGTAGACAAAGCCAAGGTGGACGTGATCGAGAGATTAGCCCCACCAAGTTCGGTTAAAGGAATTCAAAGTTTTCTCGGACATGCAGGTTTTTACAGGAGGTTCATTCATAATTTTTCTAAAATCACTAAACCCTTGTGTAATCTGCTTGAATAGGATAAAGTCTTCAATTTTGATGATTCTTGCACCCAAGCATTCGAAACCCTAAAGAAAAAGCTTGCCTCGGCACCCATTGTCGTTCCACCAGATTGGACGCTACCTTTTGAGCTCATGTGTGATGCAAGTGATTTCGCGGTAGGAGCAGTCCTAGGCCAACGCACAGGTAAGACCTTCCATGTGATATACTACGCTAGTAAAACTCTTAATGGTGCTCAAGTGAATTACACAACAACGGAGAAAGAGTTACTAGCTGTAGTTTTCACATTTGACAAGTTCCGATCCTATTTAATTGGTACAAAGGTAATTGTTCATACGGACCATTCGGCAATCAAATACTTATTTGCTAAAAAGGATGCTAAACCTCGTTTGATTCGTTGGATATTACTTTTACAAGAATTTGATATTGAAATTAAGGACAGGAAAGGAACAGAAAATCAAGTATCACATTTGGAACGCAATAGGGAGGAGGACGCGGATCTAGAGATATGCGATGCATTCCCGGATGAACAAATTTTAGTTGCCTCGGCAACCCACGACGCCTCGAAAACCCTCGACGCCTCGGTAACCCTCGATGCCTCGACAACCATTGATGCAAACGCCTCGGCAACCCGTGACGTCGTAGCAGCATTTGACGCGCATGCCTCGGCAATTTTGGGAGCAGTCGCCACGGCAGCACATGCCTCGGTAATACCCTGGTACGCGGATTTAGTTAATTTCCTCGTTTCTGGTATTTTTCCTTATGGCATTACTCACCAAGGAAAGAAGCGGTTCCGCCATGATGCTAAGCATTACTTTTGGGACGAGCCTCTTTTGTTTAAACAATGTGCAGATCAGGTTATACGCCAATGTGTCCCTGAAGAAGAGCAACAGAATGTACTCCGGCAATGCCATTCTTCACCCTATGGAGGACATTTTGGAGGAACTCGTACTGCGGCCAAAGTCTTGGAATCCGGTTTGTATTGGCCAACATTGTACAAAGATGCCCAAGACTTTTACAAGCAATGTGATCATTGCCAGAGGACGGGCAATATCTCTAGACGACATGAGATGCCGCTCCAGAACATCATCGAGGTGGAATTGTTCGATGTATGGGGGATCGATTTTATGGGACCTTTCCCATCTTCATTCTACTTGTCGTCGACTACGTGTCTAAATGGGTTGAGGCAGCTGCAGTTCCCAACAACGATTCCAAGCCCGTGCAACGATTCCTGCAGAAAAACATATTTACACAGTTTGGGATGCCGAGAGCAATTATCAGCGACGAAGGCAAGCATTGTGACAACAGACTAATTGCCAAGATGTTGCAACGCTTCGGTATATCACACAAGATCGCCACGGCATATCACCCACAAACCAACGGGCAAGCAGAAATTTCCAACCGGGAATTGAAGGGAATACTCGAGAAAGTTGTAAATCCCTCAAGGAAGGATTGGTCATTAAGACTAGATGACGCACTTTGGGCATATCGCACTGCATTCAAAACACCCTTAGGTATGTCCCTCTTCCGACTTGTCTATGGCAAAAACCTGTCATCTACCGGTGGAAATCGAGCACAAGGCATATTGGGCAATCAAGACCGTGAATATGGATTGGGAAAGTGCGGACAAAAGCGTTTGATGGACCTCAATGAGATAGAAGAATTCCGTGCACTAGCCTATAACAATGCACGAATCTACAAGGAGAAAACAAAGCGATGGCAGGACAAGAAACTATTGCCACGACAATTCACGCCAGGGCAACTAGTTCTCCTATTCAATTCTCGGCTAAAACTTTTCCGGGGAAAGCTGAAATCAAGATGGTAGGGACCATTTGAAGTCGTCAAACCATTCTCCCATGGTGCCGTGATAATCAAGTATATCTCTGACAACCATGAATTCAAAGTTAATGGACAAAGATTGAAGCACTACAATGGTGCCCATGTGGAACGTAACAAGGAAGTGGTCAACTTAGGAGATGCATGAGCATGCTCTCCTTTCAGTATTTTATTTTTCTTTTCTTTTTGTTTTCATTTTTATTTTTAGGAGACATTTTAATTTTTCTTCATTATCTTTAGCTTTCAGGTTTTCTTTGTTTTCTTTTTCACAACAAGACTCACAACTACTATGCTAAGGAAATTTACTGCCAAGATCCTTGCCCCGGAAACCAATGAAAAAGATGCCGCGGCAACCTACATCATGCCTGCACAAGCTGATGCCACGGCAACCAACCCTGAAGATGCCACGGCAACCAAAGCTAAAGGCATCCCGGCAACAAGAAAACAACCATCGCGTTCAAGCATCAAGACACCGACTAGAAGAAAACTAATCATCTACGATGATGAACTCTCGGAGTAAGTCCTCGTATGCATTTTTATTTTTATTTTTTCGATATTTTTATGCATGCATTGAGGACAATGCCTCACTCGAGTTTGGGGGTGATGGGGATTGTTATTAGTAGTTACCATGTTTAGTTACATTAATCTTAAGTATTACATTTAGGATACATAAAGTGCTTGCCATGCCTTTAGTTGGAACAAGAATTGCTTAGATTTGATGAATATTCGATGATGACTTTGCCAATGCACTTAATTGATAGAATTTTTATTCTAGGATAACCATGGAAAAACTTAGATTTTTACTATGATGCTAAATTTGATGAAACACTGTTGTGGTTTGATTGATTTAAGGAATTCTAGTGAACTTAGGTTGATAATTAACAAATTGGGGGATTAGAATAAAAATTGGATGAATGTTAGAGGTGCCCGAAATTGGCTCTAGCATGTGCTAAAACTTAGGATCACTAGAGGTGCCCGAAACTGGCTCTAGGATGTGTTAAAAAAAATTAACTAGAGGTGCCCGAAACCAGCTCTAGTCGAATAAATTAACTTAATAAAAATAAAAACAAAACACTAGAGGTGCCCAAAACTGGCTCTAGTTAAAACATGTTAAAAAGAACCCAATGAAGTAATTTGAAAACCTATTGTTTGCATAGAATCCGAAAAATCAACTTGCACACAACTCCGCACACACTCACAAGCATTATAGTTTGATTCCGAGTAATTCCTAAGTTTTCTGAAAAAATAAAAAGCCAATCATACTTTGTGCCCCGGTTCAGAGAATTGAAATCAAGTTCAAAGATAAGTTTGTGAAAATTGAAGTCTTGGCAGGTAATTATGAGTTTGCATTGCTTGAGGACAAGCAATAGTTCGAGTTTGGGGGTGTGATAAGTGTTTAAAAGTACTATTTTTCTTACCCTTTTTACTCATATTATTGTTAGACTTAGGCTCATATTAGTTGCATAATTAGCTATTCATGCATTAATCCATGGTTCCTTCCATCGTTGAGCTTGATTACATAACTTGGTAGTTTTTGTGGAAAAGATGCTGCTTTGGTGTGCTTTGTGTGTGTATGTGCAGGATCACTTGCCAAAGCAATGTCGAGCTAGTTGCCAGGTCAATGCATGAAGGAGACGCCGAGCTAGTTGCCAGGGCAATGCATGAAGGAGACGCCGAGCCAGTTGCCATGGCAATTGTCGACAAAGAGAAAATGCAATAGGGATGTCGAAATTAATGACTATACAAGCCCAAACCCAAAGGAATTTGATTTCCATGCAGAGATTAAAGAAGAATTAAATTCCAAGAAGATAGGAGAAGTTCTAGTAGGAATACAATTATAATAAAGAATTATATTCTTTAAAGATAATTTAATTCCAACTCAAACTCCTCCTCAAAGAAGGACTTTGGCCTAGCCCTATAAATAGCAAGGAGATTTCGACAAGATGCATATAGAGGGAGAGCATTAGGGAAATTTTGACAAGTCCAAGGGAGAAAGCAAGGGATTTTCGACAAGCTTCATCTTTTCTTTCTTGTTCGATTGAGTTCATGCTAGGGATTGTTTATCTTGTGTTTCTTTGGAATCTAGCCATGAACTAAATCTACTTGGCTATGGTTATTGTGTTTTGTGGTTGTGAGAAACTATTGGTTTTTGTTTAGGTAATAAGAGTTTGCACTTTTCTATTTCAAGGTTTATTCATTCTTGGTTCTTATTCTTGTTTGTGAGTGAATTAGGAGAGGATCTCGTGATTTCATCTATTTATCTAATATCGGGAGAGTTAGATTCAAGAAACGAATGAATATGATCTTTATTCAATCTAATGATGGTGAAGATTAATCCGGCTTAGGAATAAGTTAAGGATTTCAACGGCTAAGATGAGCGCAAGATTGGTGTTGTTCACCCTTGATTCACGCAGGGATGTATTATCAAGGCATGCACAAGTAGCTAGAGTTTCGACTTAGGGATAAGAAGAAACCATTGAAGAACGCTCTGCCGAACCTTGAAGGTTGTTGCACAGACGCCCAAGTAGTTGCCCAACTAGTTGCCCAGGCAACCATCGATTAGTTGCCAAGGCAACCCCGTTGTGCAAGTTGCCACGGCAACTGAGTTGCCCGTGCACTCTTTTACCAAGATGATATAATCGGCTATCACACCTCAACTCACGATAACCTGGCCTATCTCTCTCTCATTTGAATTCATCTTTACTTTTACTTTATTGCTTTCTAGATTAGTTATTAGTTAAACTTCTATAATCCTTTATTTGTGTTTTTACTTTTCACAGTGCAAGAGACTAGATTCTTGAAGTGGCACCAATCCCTGTGGAGACGATATCTTTTATACTATAACTTGCGACGTGTATACTTGCACATTTGCGTAGCACTTATTACGCGCAACAGACCATTTCAGCATAGAGATGGTGGGCATAGGACTGTGGCTCATACCATTGCTATCCAGCCTGATGGAGGTGTACCGGCTAGGGTGTATGTGCACCGAGAGGGTCACAATGACACCGATGTGATTCCAGGTACTTTTACCTTACAGTCTTTGCCTTTTTATTTGTTGGTTGATTCTGGTTCTACTAATTCATACATCTCGAGTGAGCATGCACAGTTGCTTGATATATCTGTTGAAATTCTTAATGTGGGTGTTAGAGTGACTAGTTCTCTTGGGGAGACGGTCGTGGTTAGGAGGTTGTATCGTAAGTATCCGCTGATGGTTCAGGGATATGAGTTTTCTGTGAACTTGATAGAGTTGCAATTCCATGGTTTTGATGTGATTTTAGGTATGGATTGGTTAGCGGAACATAGAACTATGGTGGATTTTGAGACCAAACGAATATCCTTGAGGTTATCGAATAATTTTGAGGTGGTAGTTGTTGGTGAGATTGCTAAGTTCAAGTCTAATGTTGTTTTGGCTTTGGAAGCAAGTGGAATGTTGGATTCTGGATGTCAGGCTTTATTGGCCTACATTATGAATCCTGGTTCAAAGGAGTTGAGGGTGCAGGATATTCACACTGTTTGTGAGTTTTTGGGTGTTTTTCCGGAAGAGTTACCGGGGTTGCCACCAGACCGTGAGGTTGAATTTGGCATCAAGGTCATTGTAGATATAGCACCTGTATCTATTGCTCCGTATCGTATGGCTTCGAATGAGTTAAAGGAGTTGAAGACGCAACTACAGGAGTTGCTTGACCGAGGCTTTATTATACCTAGTATTTCACCGTGGGGTGCACCGGTGTTGTTTTTAAAGAAGAATGATGGTATGTTACGGATGTGTATAGACTATCGGCAACTGAACAAGTTGACGATAAAGAACAAGTATCTCTTGTCACGGATAGATGATATGTTTGATCAGTTCAGGGGTGTCTCGATGTTTTCTAAGATAGATTTGAGGTCTGGGTACTACCAGTTGAAGGTGAAGGATGTAGATGTGCCCAAGATAGCTTTTTGTACGAGGTACGGGCATTATGAGTTTTTGGTGATGTCGTTTGGTTTGACCAATGCACCGGCTACTTTCATGGACATGATGAACCGTGTGTTCCATGAGTTTTTGGACCACTTTGTGGTTGTGTTTATCGACGATATCCTTGTGTACACTCGTACCGAGGAGGATCATGATAGACATTTGCGGATTGTGCTTTAGACGTTGTTGGCTAATCAGCTGTATGCAAAGTTAAGCAAATACGAGTTTTGGCTTAGGGAGGTTGTTTTCCTTGGGCATGTTGTGTCAGCCGAGGGAACTCGTGTTGATCCGCTCAAGGTTGAGGCTGTGATGAATTAGAAGGTGCCTAAGTCGGTGAAAGAAGTTAGGAGTTTCCTTGGGTTGGCTGGTTATTACCATAGGTTTGGGGAAGGGTTCTCCAGTTTGGTGGCTCCTTTAACCAAGTTGTTCCAAAAGAATGTTCGGTTTAAGTGGATGAAGGATAGACAGTGAGCTTTCGAAAGGTTGAAGAAAGCTTTAACACAAGCTCCAGTCTTGGTTCAACCTGAATCGGGAAAGGAGTTCATTGTTTATAGTGATGCGTGTTGCGCGTAATAAGTGCTACGCAATTGTGTAAGTATACACGTTGCAAGTTATAGTATAAAAGATATCGTCTCCACAGGGATTGGTGCCACTTCAAGAATCTAGTCTCTTGCACTGTGAAAAGTAAAAACACAAATAAAGGATTATAGGAGTTTAACTAATAACTAAACTAGAAAGCAATAAAGTAAAAGAAAAGATGAGATCAAATGAGAGAGAGATAGGCCAGGTTATCCTGAGTTGAGGTGTGATAGCCGATTGGATCGTCTTGGTAAAAGAGTGCACGGGCAACTCAGTTGTCGTTGTAACTTGCACAACGGCGTTGCCTTGGCAACTAATCGATGGTTGCCTGGGCAACTAGTTGGGCAACTACTTGGACGTTTGGGCAGCAACCTTCAAGGTTCGGCAGAGCGTTCTTCAATGGTTTCTTCTTATCTGTAAGTCGAAACTCTAGCTACTTGTGCATGCCTTGATAATACATCCCTGCGTGAATCAAGGGTGAACAACAACCAATCTTGCGCTCCTCTTAGCCGTTGAAATCCTTGACTTATTCCTAAGCCGGATTAATCTTCACCATCAATAGATTGAATAAAGATCATATTCATTCGTTTCATGAATCTAACTCTCCCGATATTAGATAAATAGATGAAATCATGAAATCCTCTCCCAATTCACTCACAAACAAGAATAAGAACCAAGAATGAATAAACCTTGAATAGAAAAGTGCAAACTCTTATTACCTAAACAAAAACTAACAGTTTCTCACAACCACAAAACACAATAACCATAGCCAAATAGATTTAGTTCATTGCTAGGTTCCAAAGAAACACAAGATAAATAATCCCTAGCATGAACCCAATCGAACAAGAAAGAAAAGGATGAAGAAGGAGGCTTGTCGAAATCCTTCTTGCCCTAGATGCTTGTCGAAAATTCTCTCCTTTTGCCCTCCTTAGAGTTGTAGAAATTCCCCTCTCTTGCTCTCCCTCCAAGTTGACGATATGGTGCTCTATTTATAGGGTTAGATCAAAGTCCTTCTTTGAGGAGGAAGTTAAGTTGGAATTAAATTATCTTTAAAGAATATAATTCTTTATTATAATTATATTCCTACTAGAACTTCTCCTATCTTCTTGGAATTTAATTCTTCTTTAATCTCTTCATGGAAATCAAATTCCTTTGGGATTGGGCTTTGCTCCACGTCATCTTGGGATTGTCTAGTCATCAATTTCGACTACCATATCACCTTTGCTCTTGTTGACAATTGCCCTGGCAACTGGCTCGGAGTCTCCTTCATGCATTGCCCTGGCAACTAGCTCGAAATCTCCTTCATGCATTGCCCTGGCAACTAGCTCGGCATCTCCTTCATGTATTGCCCTAGCAATTAGCTCTAGCCTTGCTTTGGCAAGTGATCCTGCACATACACAAAAAACACACCAAAGCAGCATCTTTTCCCACAAAAACTACCAAGTTATGTAATCAAGCTCAACGATGGAAGGAAACATGGATTAATGCATGAATGGCTAATTATGCAACTAATATGAGCCTAAGTCTAACAATAATATGAGTAAAAAGGGTAAGAAAAATAGTACTTTTGAACACTTATCACACCCCCAAACTCGAACTGTTGCTTGTCCTCAAGCAATGCAAACTCATAATTACCTGCCAAGACTTCAATTTTCACAAACCTAGCTTTGAACTTGATTTCAATTCTCTAAACCAGGGCACAAAGTATGATTGGCTTTTTATTTTTCAGAAAACTTAGGAGTTACTCGGAATCAAACTATAATGCTTGTGAGTGTGTGCAGAGTTGTGTGCAAGTTGATTTTTCGGATTCTATGCAAACAAGAGGTTTTCAAATTACTTCATTGGGTTCTTTTTAACATGTTTTAACTAGAGCCAGTTTTGGGCACCTCTAGTGTTTTGTTTTAAGTTTTCTTAAGTTAATTTATTCTACTAGAGCCGGTTTCGGGCACCTCTAGCGAAATGTTTTTTTAACACATACTAGAGCCAGTTTCGGGCACCTCTAGCAATCAATTTTTTTTAACACATGCTAGAGCCAATTTCGGGCACCTCTAGCATTCATCCAATTTTTATTCTAATCCCCTAATTTGTTAATTATCAACCTAAGTTCACTAGAATTCCTTAAATCAATCAAACCACAACAGTGTTTCATCAAATTTAGCATCATAGTAAAATTCTAAGTTTTTCCATGGTTATCCTAGAATAAAAATTCTATCAATTAACTGCATTGGCAAAGTAATCATCGGATATTCATCAAATCTAAGCAATTCTTGTTCCAACTAAAGGCATGGCAAGCAATTTATGTATCCTAAATGTAATACTTAAGATGAATGTAACTAAACATGGTAACTACTAATAACAATCCCCCCCAAACTCCAGTGAGGCATTGTCCTCAATGCATGCATTAAAGGAAAATAAAAATAACAAAAAATAAAATGCATATGAGGACTTACTCCGAGAGTTCGTCATCGTAGATGATTAGTTTCTTTTTGGTCGGTGTCTTGATTCTCTTGCTTGAACGCGATGGTTGTTTTCTTGTTAACGTTGGTGGAATCGATCCTCGTACGGGGTTGTCCTCATCGTCCTTTTCATCAGTGTCATTGGCTTTTCGCTTGGAGGATTCAATTGGTGCGGTCTTTGTTGGTGCAATGGAGGACTCGTCCGAATCTGAAAAATCAGAAAATGATTCTGTAAGAGTTGATTTGGGCATAGGTGCTTTACCTTTGGTTTTTTCAGTGGTTGCCGGGATGTCTTTAGCTTTGGTTGTCGTGGCATCTTCAGGGTTGGTTGCCATGGCGTCAGCTTGTGCAGGCACGATGTAGGTTGCCGAGGCATCATCTTTTGTGGTTGCTGTGGCGACTGCTTCATTGGTTGTCGGGGCAAGGATCTCGGCAAGAATGATTGGGAAGGACACGCGATTGTCCGGGTACTTTTCTAGGATGACTTGTGTGATGGCATTGTTGTGCTCCTTCATGTACCGCATGAACATTAGTTGACAGTCTTCAATTTGCCTTAGATGGCTTGCCAATGGTTGCAAGAGTGCTTCAAAGTGTCCCGGGGTTGATGGCCCGATTGCCCGGCGTTAGGTGCTTGGGCATTAGGGATTGCCGGGCGGCGGGAGTTGCCGCGGCAATTGAAGGCCTTGAAGATTTTCCTGGTGCCTCTCCCATTAGCTTTTGAATTTGTGCTTGATTCCAACCGGACTTTGGTAGGGCCTTTTCATCGGTGGACTCACTTGGGACATGCATCTCCTTGCAAAGATTAGAAATTAAGCAAGGGAAGAAAAGAGAACCCTTATCTTTTGAGCTGCATACAAAAATCTCATCACAAATAATTTTTCCAATGTTAATGATGCGATTATGCAAAATAGAATGTATGAGCAAAAGACGTGGTATATCAACGGTAGTATTGTGTGTGGTGGGCATTAAAGAAGTTTTAACAAACTTATTCCATAGTTTTGCCTCGAGTTTAAGCCGAAGGCGATTTATCGTGTCCTTGTATTTACCGTCGTTCCAATGAGTTCCCGGTTGAGTGAGTTCTTGAAGCACCTTGTCGAGTTACTTGGGAGTGATTTGATCAACAAAGGCTTGATGCTCGTCCTTCTCAATGTAAAGCCCGTAAAAGGTGTTGACGTTTTCGGGACTTATGAGTATGGCCTTGTCAAGAACAAAAACATAAGGATTATCTGGGTTAGGTGAGTGAGCATAGAATTCTCTTACCCATGAGATGTTACCCAGTTCCGGTTGATGGCAAAAGATTTGCCACTTTTGATGTGAAATCCTCTCGAAGATGAATGGTTCAAGGCCGAAATCTTGATGAGAGTTGGAGTATTCAAAGCCTTGTTCTTCATGAATCTTCCGGCTTTCAAACTTGGATTGAAATCTTTCTTGAACCACCGGTGTAGCAAACTTCTTGTATCTTGGTTCTTTGGAGGAACTTGGATGAACTAAAAATTTAATCTTGGATGCCATAGATGATCTTGCTTGTGAGTTTTGCAAAAACAAATAAAAGAAAAGAAACTAAAAAGTTGCAAGATAAAAAGTAGGAATAGGTTAAGGGTGATGGGTTTTATAGAAAAGATAGGTGGTAAAATATAGTGGGTGGGATTAGGGAAAACGAAAAAAGGGTTTGGTTTAGGGAGAGGGTGACGGCAATAGGGTTGTGATTAGGGTAAATTGGAGGCTTTATATAAGCCTTAGATTCTGCCCATTAGTTTCCTTGTTGAAGATGTTTTCCTTCTTGGATTAGAATTCCTCTTTATCTTGAACTTTTTTCCTACAAGTCAAAGACAAATCAAAAAAGGATTAAAATTAAAGATAAACTAATAAAGAAAAAAAATAAAGATGTGTAATGGGATTCTTAAACTTAAAAAGATAAATAAATAAATAAATAATCTATCCTAAAGAATAGTAATAATCGAAAATAATAAAAAAATAAAAAAAAAGTTCGAAAAAAAAAATATTAATCGAAAAAAAATAAAAATAATAAAATAATAAAATATCAAAGGGAGAGCATGCTCATGCATCTCCTAAGTTGACCACTTCTTTGTTACATTCCACATGGGCACCATTGTAGTGCTTTAATCTTTGTCCATTAACTTTGAATTCATGGTTGTCAGAGACGGACTTGATTATCACAGCACCATGGGAGAATGGTTTGACGACTTCGAATGGTCCCGACCATCTTGATTTCAGCTTTCCCGGGAAAAGTTTTAGTCGAGAATTGAATAAGAGAACTAGTTGCCCTGGCATGAATTGCCGCGACAATAGTTTCTTGGCATGCCATTGCTTTGTTTTCTCCTTGTAGATTCATTGCATTGTTATAGGCGAGAGTGCACGTAATTCTTCTATCTCATTGAGGTCCAACAAATGCTTTTGTCCGGCACTTTCCCAATCTATATTCACGGTCTTGATTGCCCGGTATGCCTTGTGTTCGATTTCCACGGTAGATGGCATGTCTTGCCATAGACAAGTCGGAAGGGGACATACCTAATGGTGTTTTGAATGCAGTGCGATATGCCCAAAGCGCGCCATCTAGTCTAAATGACCAATCCTTCCTAGAGGGATTTACAACTTTCTCGAGTATACCCTTCAATTCCCGGTTGGAAATTTATGCTTGCCCGTTGGTTTGTGGGTGATATGCCGTGGCGATCTTGTGTGATATGCCGAGCGTTGCAACATCTTGGCAATTAGTCATTGTCAAAATGCTTGCCCTCAAATCGCGATAATTGCTCTCGGCATCTGAAATCGTGTAAATATGTTTTTCTGCAATAATCGTTGCACGGTCTTGGAATCGTTGTTGGCAACTGCCTCCACCCATTTAGACACGTAGTCTACGGCAAGTAGAATGTAGAGGTTGCCGAATGAAGATGGGAAAGGTCCCATAAAATTGATCCCCCATATATCGAACAATTCCACCTTGATGATGTTCTAGAGTGGCATCTCATGTCGTCTAGAGATATTGCCTGTCCTCTGGCAACGATCACATTGCTTGTAAAAGTCTTGGGCATCTTTGTACAATGTTGGCCAATACAAACCGGATTGCAAAACTTTGGCCGTGGTACGAGTTCCTAAAAAATGTCCCCCATAGGGTGAAGAATAGCATTGCCAGAGTACATTCTGTTGCTCTTCTTCATGGACACATCGGCGTATAACCTGATCTGCACATTGTTTAAACAAAAGAGGCTCGTCCCAAAAGTAATGCTTAGCATCATGGCGGAACCGCTTCTTCCCTTGGTGAGTAATGTCATAAGGTAAAATACCACAAACAAGGAAATTAACTAAATCCGCGTACCGGGGTATTGCCGAGGATGTCTTTGTCGTGGCGACTGCTCCCAAAATTGCCGAGGCGTGCGCGTCAAAGGCTGTTGTGGCATCGAGGGTTGCCGAGGCGTCGAGGGTTGCCGAGGCGTCGAGGGTTGCCGAGGCATGCGCGTCCATGGTTGCCGAGTCAACTAAAATTTGTTCATCGGGGAATGCATCGCATATCTCTAGATCTGTGTCCTCCTCCCTATTGCGTTCTAAACGTGATAAGTGGTCGGCCACTTGATTTTATGTTCATTTCCTGTCCTTAATTTCAATATCAATTTCTTGTAAAAGCAATATCCAAAGAATCAAACGAGGTTTAGCATCCTTTTTAGCAAATAGGTATTTGATTGATGAATGGTCTATATGAACAATTACCTTTGTACCAATCAAATAGGATCGGAACTTGTCAAATGCGAAAACTACAGCTAGTAACTCTTTCTTCGTTGTTGTGTAATTCACTTGAACACTATTAAGAGTTTTACTAGCGTAGGATATCACATGGAAGGTCTTACCTGTGCGTTGGCCTAGGACTGCTCCTACCGTGAAATCACTTGCATCACACATGAGCTCAAAAGGTAGCGTCCAATTTGGTGGAACGACAATGGGTGTCGAGGCAAGCTTTTCCTTTAGGGTTTCAAATGCTTGGGTGGGAGAATCATCAAAATCAAAGACTTTATCCTGTTCAAGAAAATTGCACAAGGGTTTAGTGATTTTAGAAAAATTATGAATGAACCTCTGTAAAAACTCGCATGTCCAAGAAAACTTTGAATTCCTTTAACCGAACTTGGTGGGGTAATCCCTCGATCACGTCCACCTTGGCTTTGTCTACTTCAATTCCCTTGGATGAAATCTTGTGGCCGAGCACTATTCCTTCATCTACCATAAAATGGCATTTCTCCCAATTGAGGACTAAATCAGTTTCTTCACATCTTGCCAACACCCTCTCTAAATTGTCGAGACAGCTGTCGAAGTCATTACCAAAAACAGAAAAATCATCCATGAAGATCTTAAGGAAGTCTTCGACCATGTCTGAAAAGAGTGCCATCATGCATCTTTGGAAGGTTGTCGGGGCGTTACACAATTTGATTGTAACCTGAATAACCATCAAGAAAATAATAAAAGGGTTTACCTGCAAGACGGTCAAGCATTTGATCAATAAAGGGTAATGGGAAGTGATCTTTCCTAGTGGCTTTGTTTAGCTTTCGGTAATCCATACAAACCCTCCAACCGGTCACAGCCCTGGTTGGAATGAGTTCATTGTTTTCATTACTTACCACCTTTGTTATACCTCCTTTTTCGGTACACATTGTACCGGACTTACCAATGTACTATCGGAGATAAGGTATATAATGCGGCGTCAAGCCACTTGATGATTTCTTTCATTACAACCCCTTTCATGGCATGATTCAGTCTCCTCCGGGCCTCAATTGAAGGTTTGTGATCATCTTCCAACAAAATCTTGTGCATGCACATTACCAGGCTAATTCCCTTCAAGTTGGCAATTGTCCACCCTATTGCCTTTTTGTGTAGCTTCAGCATCTTGATCAGCTTCTTTTCCTGCTCAGGCTGTAACTTAGAAGAAATAATTACAGGTAATGTATTATCGGTTCCTAAGTATGCATATTTTAGTTTCTCTGGCAATTGTTTCAACTCAATAATCGGTGGTTGTTCAATAGAGGGTTTTTCGAGTTTACCTTCCTTACCTGAGTAATCCAGTGGTTCAAAGTATGTACCTGGTCGATTGACTAGACAATTTTCCTCTTCTTGTTGTTCCTCATCGACCGGTTCTTCATACTCCTCAGGTTCCTCTTGATCGGCGATGTAGTTTCTGAGGCAACTAAATTCCTCATCGAAGTTAAACTCCGTCGTGGCATGAAGAAGTTGGCATTCTTACGGATCATCGGCATGCCTTAGTGTTTGGAACACATTTAGTTTAACTTGTTGGTCATTCACCCTCATTGTGAGTTCTCCCTTTTCAACATCGATCAAGGTTCTCCCTGTTGCTAAGAATGGTCTCCCGAAAATGATGGGTGCATGCTCATCTGCTTCACAATCCAAAACAATTAAGTCAGCGGGAAAAATAAATTTATCAACTTTTACCAAGTATGTCCTCGATTTTCCCCCTCGGATGCACATAGGATCTGTCGGCTAGCTGTAGCATAACTGTTGTAGGTCTTGCCTTCCCGATTCCTAGTTTCTGGAAAACCGATTTAGGCATCAAGTTTATGCTAGCCCCAAGGTCGCATAATGCTTTCCTAACGTAGTGATTTCCAATAGAACAGGGTATTGTGAAACTTTCGGGATCCTTCAACTTGGGTGGCATATGATTGTGCAACATTGCCATGCATCCCTCTGTTGCGGCAACTGTTTCAAACTCTCCTAGCCTTGTTCTTTTAGACACAATGTCTTTAAGAAACATGGCATAGTTTGGCATTTGTTCCATTGCTTCCACCAATGGCAAGTTGATGTGGACTTGCTTTAGGATATCAAGAAACTTCTTGAATTGATATTCTTGCTTTTGTCGCTTCAACCTTTGTGGGAATGGTGGTGGAAGTCGGATATCTTCGATCCTTTCATTGGTTTGAAACCTGATTGACGGCATTGCCGGGACAACTGGAGTTGCCGAGGCATTATCAATTGGGGTTACCGAGGCATGCTTTTCACAAGTTGTCGAGGCATCTTTATCGTCAGTTACCGAGGCATGCTTATTGCCGGTTGCCGCGGCAATTCCTGGTTCAGCATCTGAGGCTTTGCCGCTAGGTTCATCTTGATATTTTTGTGGAGTTTTGTTTGATGAGCGGGCTTGAGCCTCTCTAAGTTGTTGGCCACTTCTAGTGGTGATTCCTTACATTACTCATGGCCAGTTCCTCTTGCGACTTCAGTATCGCTGGGTAAACCTCCTTGCGGTCTAGTATTCAGATTTTGAGCAAACTGTCCGACTTGACTTTCCAATGATTTGATTGTCGCCTCTTGGTTTTGCAATCTCATCTCGATCCTGTTAAAAAAAGCATCAGTTCTTTTTATGAAGTTACTATTCTCAGCCATATAAGATTCAGTTTTCATCATAAAAGCATTTAGAGAATTTTCCAAAGAACTGGATGTTGTCGGTTGTTGCTGCGGCAACTGTTGCCGTGGCATATTCTGCTGGAATCCTGATGCTTGTGCATTCTGATTGTTCTGGTTTAGAGCATTGTTGGGATTACTCCATGAAAAATTTGGGTGCTTCTTCCAAGCTGGATTGTATGTATTGGACATCACATTGTTGTTCCGATTGTAATTCCCCACATAGAAGCTGGATTCTGGATTCTGCATACATTCAGAAGAATTATGGTTATCACCACATAACTCACAAAAAGAATCCATTACCTTGACCTCATGTGTGTTGTTTGGTTTTTGCATGTTCTGTACCATCTTGGTTAAAGTGGCCAATTGTGCCAAAATTGAATCTGATGATCCTAGTTCATGTATTGTGGCTTGGCGTCTAACTCCTCCACTTCTAGTAGATGGGAATTGATAATCTTTCTTGGCCAGCCTGTTTAAAATCTGCATTGCTTCCTCCGGCGACTTATCTAGGAGCATGTCGTTTGCCGAGGCATCTAGCATCATCCTTGTTGGTGTATTCACGGCGTTGTAAAACATTGTTACTTGAGTCCAAACCGGGAATCCGTGTAGAGGGCATTTGTGTAGAAGTTCTCTATATCGCTCCCAAGCCTCGTACATGGATTCATCATCTGCCTACCGAAAAGAAGTAATGTCGTTACGAAGCTTATCAGTCAAATTTGTAAGATTAAACCGAGCAAGAAAATCACGACAAAGATCGGTCCAAGATGATATTGATCCGGCAGGAATGCTATTCAACCATGCTTTCGCCCTATCCCTCAGTGAATAGGGAAATAGTCTTAATCGCAAGACATCAGGGGTGACTCCGTGTATTTTGAACGAGTTACAAATCTCGAGGAAAGATTTCAGATGTTGTCGTGCATCTTCTATTGCTGAGCCGCCAAATTGACCAATTGTGTTGATCATATTAAACATTACCGGTTTTAACTCAAAGTGGTGGCTTCAATTTCAGGTGCGACAACTCTCGGATTAAGTCCATCAAGATCTTCTTCAAGATAGTCTCGAATAGTTCATTTAGGTGCAAGAATCACTCCTCCTCCTGCTGGAACATCTTGATTCATATTGCCGTCTTGATTAGCCATTGCTACTCTTATCCTTTGTCTAAGCCTTTGTAAGGTTCGTTCGATTTCTGGATCAAAGGGATATTCTGGTGTAGTCGGTCTCGCCCTGGTCATATACCAATGCAAAACCAAAGTTTGTTAGCCCTTTGAATCTTAAACAAGAAAAGTAAAAGAAAGTGCAAGAAAATAAAAACAAAGTCGCTATTGCCAATCCCCGGCAACGGTGCCAAAAACTTGTTGCGCGTAATAAGTGCTACGCAATTGTGCAAGTATACACGTTGCAAGTTATAGTATAAAAGATATCGTCTCCACAGGGATTTGTGCCACTTCAAGAATCTAGTCTCTTGCACTGTGAAAAGTAAAAACACAAATAAAGGATTATAGGAGTTTAACTAATAACTAAACTAGAAAGCAATAAAGTAAAAGAAAAGATA
>CM033719.1:39086183-39452696 GCA_019671005.1 Hibiscus mutabilis
GTTGTGTGATCAGGATATAGAAATACAACTCGAGGTTGTGTGAGCTCGAGTAACTCGAAGGGCTATGTGATCTCGAGTAACTTGATTGGCTATGTGACCTCAGGAAAAGACTGCTTGTGGCTATTGTGATCCAAGTATGTCTAGGACGTATTTGTGGCTATAGTGATTTGGATATGATCCTAACCTGACGGCTATATGATCACAGGTAACCCAACGGCTGTGTGAGCATGGGAAATATAGTAGGGCTTCGTTGGCCATTATGGAATGTATGTTATTTATGTTGTTGTATGGATATTAGATGTTGGCTATTTTACCCTTGGGCTATGTGATTAGGGTAGGGTTGTTACTCGACAGGCTGTGTGAGCTCGAGTAACTCAATGGGCTGTGTGATCTCGAGTTTATGCTATATTACCCTTGGGACATGTGATCAGGGTATGGGAAGTACCTCGATGGATGGAGTGGCCTCGAGTATGGTAAGCCTGGATGGCTTGGTAGTCTTCTTACATAATAGTGGTATCTTGAGACTGTTGTAAGCTCTAGCTAGGATAGGCTAGAAGATGATCCTTAGATGTTGAGAAGCCTTTTTGTGCACTCTTAATTATATTATCATGCATGCTTGTTTTATGATATTCATGAATTACGGTAGAGTATAAATGCACCACTGAGCTTTGTTAGCTTAGCGTGCGAAATTGTTGTTTTTTTCGTGCGTAGATTGATAGGTTGCTTTTGGAGGAGCACATCGAGAAGGATTTCCCAGCACTGAGCCAGTTTTAGAGTACAATACTTGATGTTTAGTTTGGACTGATTGTATTCATAGGACCTTACCATAGTCAAGTCTGTATCTTTATTTTGATTTACTACTATTTGGTCAAACGGTGTATTTTAATTGGAACTTATATTTTGTAAACTCCTTTAATGTCATTATCTACGTGGATTTTATGGTAATGGATTGTTTTGAGAATGGTCAACTTGCGGTTTTAAATTGAGAAATTTTAATGGGTCAATTTTGGGTGACCCGAATGTGACGCTCCAGAACCGGGATGGGATTGGGGTGTTATATTTAGTGGTATCAGAGCTTAGGTTTAGTCGGTTCTAGGAAACCTCGGGGTGGTATAGAGGTTGTAGTAAGGTGTCTAGTGAATACAAGTCCCTAAATTTAAATGTACTTTAAAAGACTGGGAATCTTTATGTGCCACCTTATTTGTTGTGTTTCAGAAAAGGAGTTGATGGAAGGTGGAACCGGTAGTGGAGAGGCAAGTCACTTTCGTGACCTTAGCTCTGCCCTCTTGCGTGTGGTGCAAGCTATTTCAAGGAAATTTGAGACGCCTCGCAAGACCCTTGTAGAGAGGCTTCATCATTTTGGGCCTAAGAATTTCGAAGGCTTGGGTGAGGATGACCCGATCAAGGCTGGCCAGTGGTTTCACGACACACAAAGAATCTTGAGACAGATGAAGAGAAGCCCGAAGAATGATCTTGATTGCATTGTTTTCCTTTTGAAGGGCAATGCACATGAGTGGTAGGAGATCATTGAGTCAGGTCTACAGCCTGTGCTCCCGACATGGGATATCTTTGTGGATAAGTTCTGAAAAAGTACACCAGTGAGGTACATATGGATAAGATGAGGGACCAGTTTCTGCATCTGGTTCAGGGAGTTCGAACGGTGCTTGCTTACGAGCAAGAGTTTATGCGTTTGAGCCGTTTTGCCCCTGAGTTTATTGCAACGAAAGAGTTAAGGTGCTAGAGGTTCAGACAAGGCTTGAATGTTAACCTTCAGTTGCATGTGACAGGGGGTTCGCTTGGGACATTCTCCGAGTTAGCCAATAGTGCAAAGGCACTTGAGCAACTTCAAAGTTCGACATCTAATCAGTTCGAGGATTCTATAGTTCATGATATGGAGACCCAGGGTATCGTGGATCCTTCTCCTTATCCGCATGAGAGGTTTTACGCTTCGAGAAGTTCGAAGAGAGTTGTTTCAGACTAGCTACCGAGAGTCGTTTCGGGATCTATCAAGTTCGAAAAAAGTTGCTTTAGACTAGCTACCGAGAGTAATTTCAGGATCTAGCTCGAGGATTCGTAGGGGCCCTTTGATTTCTACTCTAGAAGGGAGTACTGATGGTTCTGTTGGAGCATCGCATTCATCATCGTGTGAGCATTGCGGCCGACATCACCTTGTAGTGTGCTTTTTGCCTCAGAGGGTTTGCTACAGGTGTCGAGCACCGGGACATATGGCAAAGGACTGCCCAGTTGTGGATGAGGATTCACCAGCTCAGTCTTAGAGATTGGCTGCTCTCCGTCATGATCAGAGTTTTGTTAGAGGCATAGTTAGGGCATCGGCAGGTTATCGAGGTAGAGGTCATGTGAGATCCATCGCCAGGGTTGGCACATGAGGCATTGCTAGACAGTCTGCTGCTCAAATTAGAGTCGACAGTGTTGCGACCGAGGATATGTCAGGTAATTAAGTTTTGTGTTGGTTCTAGCTGTTGGCGTTAGCTGTTTAGCTCTTCGGTTGTGTAATAGATCGGTTCTTGTGAGGTGCACCTTGGTAAGTCTTGGGTTTGTTGTTGATTTAGATGGTAATTAAAATTGTATTCTTGCTAGATAAGTTGTTATCGTAGATGGTTGTTGAGAGTGCAAAGCGTGTTATAGGTTGCGAGTGAGAAGTTGTGAAGTTTTAAATTGCTTAAATCTGGTTGTTAGTGTCAGTTGTGTAGAATCTTAACCTCTCTAAGGTGGACGTTGTGCTCCGTAATGCTAGCTCAAGGAAGGTTCTATAGGTTGCAAGGTAATCTTAGCTTGCATGGTAGACGTGAGGGTTAAGAGTTCCTAGTCTTAGTGTTGTGGGTGTTTTGAGGGTATAGAGGTACCCTTGCTGAATGAGCAATCTTACCGATTGATTTTGGTTTAGAACCGCGATAAAGGTAAGGTTGAATTCGTTGTTAGTGTTCATCGCTTCGTGGTATGGTACTTAACCAACTGTTTGTTGGGGGCACACTTGTGTAAGCGACCAAGTGGGTGTCATTTCCAGGTGTTTTGCCAAGATCGTGTCTGTGTAGGAGCAGTTTGTATGGTGGCTTTGGATGTGTTGAGCTATAGTGCAATGGTGGAAGACCACTTTCGATTTCATGAGATTGGTGACCTTGTTTTGGCCATAGAATGTAAGAGTTTCACGTGTTGTTTGTCAGAGTAAAGGTACCATAGAAAAGGGTAAATAACGGTTGTGATGATTGGCTGAGGTCCTAAGGACGAATTGCGAGGATAGTTGCTTGGTTTGTACACCTATTGAGCTAGATCTCGTAGAGTTGGAGGATTGGCCAATCGAGTTTGACCAAAGTTGTTATCGGTTAAGGCAAGCAATGTGAAAGTTATCAGAGTGGTGCAGCGAAAATGTGAATCAATAGTTGTGCTGAGGGTAACCGGGTGGTTGTTTTGCAAAGAAATGCTTTTGGATGGACCAGTTGGAAATCCTGAAGAAAGTTAAATAGCTTTTCACGTCTGATTGTTTGGATCAAGTCAAGGGTTAGAAGAAGGTGTTTAGACTTTTGCAAATAGAATGGTTAGTTTTGGGTTGCTTGTGTGAGTTCGTAAGTAACGGTGGTCATCCCTCGAAATCAAATAGTTGAATAGTAAGTGGTTTTTGATCCGGTTTGAAGAAAGTTTGGATAAAGTGAAGTTTTAAGTGCCGACTTGGTGGGTCAAGTCTGGAGAAAAGAGCTGTTAGTTCAAAGTAGATTGATGATAATGATCGGTTGTTAGGATTCTGTTTGTCCTTTAATGGTTTGACCAGGATATGGTTGTTAGGCATGATGCATTCTTGACAATGGTTTGTGGATGTGGTATAGCGTCTTGGATGTAGATGAAGTCTAAGTTTAGTTTTGGTTAACGGATGCTAGTAGAAAGGTTGGTTAACCGAGATAGAATCCTTTAGAAGTGAGTTCCTTAAGTTGATGTTTGAACAACGTGGCTCGAGGCTGGTTATGTTACCAAGTATAGCGGTTCGTCATAAGCGTCGTTGGTTGCTGAAAAAGAGTCGTGGGAAATCTCAAGAGAAGTGTTAAGAGCGTGTGGTTTAATGTTATGGTTATGTTTAAGGTAGATTGAGGGAGAACTCTCTCTAATCAGGGTGATCCAGTTTGAATGGTGCTGTGGTTAGATCTGTTTGGGTTACATCTCTCTTTCATCCATCTAAATTTCGAGGACGAAATAATCTAAATTAAGAGATAAGTCTGTTGAAAAAGATTAGTCAAACAACTCCTTAAGGATTCTAAGTTTTGACCTATAATTTACTAGAATTATAGCTTGGTCCCTAAAACTTGTAAAAGTTACAAATTGGTCCTAATTAGATAATCATCATTTCGTATCAAATTAAATAAACTTGTAATATTGTTTTGTAATGTTTTCCAAGCATGGCATATTTAATTATCGAATATTGAATAAAATTATTGCACCGATCATCGCATTATCTATTAGTAACGCCTTTCGACCCGATTCTCGACTAGGCTGGGAAGGGGGTGTTACAATCAATCCTCGGCAAAGGATACTTGTTCTTAATCGTCAACTTATTTAGTTGCCAATAATCAATGCACATTCTCATCTTTCCATCCTTTTTCTTCACAAATAGCATCGACGCTCCCCACGGTGACACACTTGGCCAAATGAACCCACGATCCAACAACTCCTGCAACTGCAGCTTCAACTCCTTCAACTCTTTCGGTGCTATACGATATGGATCAATTGATATTGGAGCCGTATTTGCATACATCTCAATGCAAAACTCCACCACCCTATCCGGCGGCAAACCAGACAACTCTTCCTCAAACACTCATGAAAAGCCGCAAACTGTGCGAATATCCTAGGCACGCGCTTCCTTCATATTCGGGTTCATAACATTGGCTAGGTATGATTGACCCCCAAACTCCAACAATCTCCGCGCCTCCAATGTAGAAACCACATTTGACATGAACTTTACATTCTCACCTACAACCACATTTTCATAATCCTCGGCAAGCTTCAAAGAAACCCACTTGGCTTCAAAATCCACTACAGCCTTATGTCGAGACAACCAATCCATACCCAAAATCACATCAAAACTGTGAAATGGTACCCCTAGGCTAATTTGAGCAATCTGATCCGAGACAGATCCACGCGTACCGAAACCTGAGCTATCCTACCGGTACGGTGAGACTTGTAGTGACCTCTAGGCCCAACATATGATACTTTGGCTCAATCTAAAACCCTCCATTCATCCTCTAATTAGCATACGGCATCACAAACATTCAATCATCACACATAGCAACATAGATTGAGACTATACTAAGCATGGCATAATCAAACGATCCCCTGTGAGCATGATTTCTACCCAATCATGCTTATTGTCTCGCAATCCCTCATAACCAAGTACAAAACATCAAACAAGTCCAAAACATTAATCCAAACTTTTACAATAGGGAGTAACTCAAAATACAACTCCCAAAACAACCTACTCGCATTGCCTTCTTATTACAACTTATCAAATATAAAACCATACTTTGTATTGAAACGTTCCTTGGATCCTCCCTTGCTCGCATGCTGCCCGAGAAAGCTATTTCTCTGTATTCATGAGGAAAAGAGATCGTAAGCTATAAGCTTAGTGAGAGAATCGCGAAAACACTCATCAGTGCATTTAAAACCATTTGATTCAAATCACATGTAATTATCTCATGGCAAAGCATCTCATGGTTTTCATATCATCTCAAATATGCACATTTAAATCATTTTCCACACATGTATCAACAACTCATTCTCTACCTCAATTTAAGATTCACTCTACAACACCTTTATAACAAGCTTAAAGAGTAACACATGTATAAATCTCATTATATAAACAAAGTTCATTTCTCATGATACATTATCTCATATATTAGCTTTCAAGTGACTCAAAACTAGCAACCTTTCATTTCATAAAACACATCAGATACACGAATTTCTCAAGTAGTTCCCACGAGCACTTCACATACATACCTCAACCGGAGCAACGACACACTTGCCTACCTTAATGGTTCAAACCAGAGTAATGGAACATTTACCCACCTCTACGGTTTGGATGTAAAAATCCACAAGTGGAAGAAAACATAACATTTACCCACCTCAACCGCTGTGGTTCTCATGATGGAGATTACGAACACTTAACACCCCTCGACATACATGAGGTGACTTTTTATGGTGCACTCTAAACCCTATGGCTAGCCAACTATATCCGATGTCATTTTAAACACAGCCACTTGCCAATATATCAAATAAACAACATTACCTCACTATTTTACTTGTGCATCAAATCAAACCAACACAAATACATTAAACCATGTATATTTAATACTTTCATAAACAATATTCCATTCTCAAAAGCCATCATCTATGATTATTTGCAACATCTTTCACTTTCAAAACATGCATAATACAATGAGTAAATAAAACCATCAACATGTGATTGAGATTTCATTTTGCAAAATCGAAATCGAGAGAAAGCTCAACCGATACTTACTTCCGAGCTTAGATAAGTGTATCAAACTTTATCTAAACTCCTACAACTCCTTTTCAAACCTTTTAACAGTAGTAAAACATTTTTCCACTCACCAACAATTCTACGCTTGCTTGCCGATGCGCGAACCAAGCTTTTGAAGCTTATGCGCCTTCATCAAAGCCAAAAGATTCAACTCCAGTACTTTACCCAATCAAAATCAGAGGATTAAAACACATCTATATAACAAAAACCTCTAGCAACCAATAAACACAACTTCGCCTCACAAGATTCCTTAAAACACCCTTCTAAAACTATCAAGAACACCACCAAACTTTACCTAAACAAAGCTCAGCCAACATTTAACTATTCAAGCACATAAACAACATCAATTAACATCCAAAAACATCTTAAACGCATCCTTATACCTCCAAAAACACTACAACAACAAGATCAACCCAAAAACTAACTATAAACAACCTAGAAAACTAACAATTCACATAGTTTGGGGATTACATTGATTAATCAATTCTTTCAACATTAAAACACATCCAAATGGATATCTAAATCCATTAGATTCATCACAAAAATAGATCCAAATCAATTTCCAACAATTTTCAAAGAAAACTCAATTTAATCATCAAATCCATATTAAAATCATAATTCTTTAACATAAATCAATGACAAAGGATCAAGAACTTGGGAATTTCAATAAAGAACTTTTAATTAGAGGGGAGAAATTAAAATCACCTATAATTGCTGATTTCTCCCTTAATTGGCCAAGCTTTGATGAAATACAAAGAGATTTTGCAATAGAACTGGAAGAAATCAATTAGAAATCAAGAAGGAAATCAATATGAATTGATTCCTAGAAATTTTAGAGTAGAAATCCTAGTTTGGTTGCTGAGAAAGTTGAGAGAAAAAGGTTGGATAAAAAGTGGTTACGTAAGAAAGTAATTTTGGCAATTAAAATCCTTTTAATAATTCCCTTTTATTTAATTATAAAACCACTTAAAATATCTTAAAATAGCCTAAATTAGGAGAGAAATATGTTGAAAAAGATTAGTCAAATAGCTCCTTAAAGATTCTAAGTTTTGACCCTTTTTCAATTTAGTAACCAAAAACTAGTTTTGAAAAGTTTTAATTTAGTCACTAGACCAAATTGTCTTAAAACTAGAGTTAATTGCCTGAAATTGAATTCACCAAATTACTTAAAATATTAATTAAGTAATTTCTAATATTTTTCTACATTTTATTTTACCTGAAATTAATTTTATAAAATAAAATTCCTGAAACTATTCGAATTGTCTAAACCAGTTCTCTCGAACCACTACCTGATCCGGCCCACATCTAGGCCTAATTTCAGGGCGTTACAGCAAGGCATGATGTAGTGGTATTGCTTTAAAAGTGTTTTCAAAAATGGTTTTCAAAAGAGTTGTAAATGGTTTAAAATGCATTGATGGTGGTTGGTTTTTTAGCATTCCTCACTAAACCTTAGGTCTTAATAATGCATCTAGACAAGTTAAAAGAAAAAAATGGACCATAATTCGAGTAAGTCAGTTCGGTTTGCTTCGGCAAACCTGATGTGATCTTCTTGGTTCGGGTCTAACGACTAGGCCTAGTCATGGGGGTTACACGCATAGATCCATACCGGTACTCACTGAACAATTTGAATTCTATAAATTCTAGTGTCAAAAGCCTTACCGGTATGCATATGGCCGTATCAGTACTCACTGGCCAAAATAGTTTGTTTGATTACCAAAACACTTAAAAATATTTTCCTTTGAAAGTTTGAACTTATACAAAATAAGTTAAGTATGTTTGAATGTTTGTCCATTTGTCAGTAATTTCAAATACCTTAAAAATTTATTTATTTTCAATTTTGTCCTTGTAATATCAAAATCAAAACATTGCTCTAACAATGTACCTTAATTTTTATGAGCATGGTAAGAAATAAGGTTATCTTGTAAGAGTTTAATTATAACACAGTTTCTTACCATAAGTTCAAAGGGTTTTGGATTTGGTGATCTTGGGTAAGAATTTATGTCATCACATTATTTTCTACCATTTCGGTAAGAATTTATGTAGATTCGTAAGATTTTCTGTATGTACCCTAATTCTTATGATTTTCGAAAAAAATAAGGTTATAAGATTTTCTGCATGTACCCTAATTCTTATGAGTTTCGGAAGAAATAAGGTTATCTTGTAAGAGTTTAGGTTATAACAAAATTTCTTACCATAAGTTTAAAAGGATTTAAATTTGGTGACCTCAGGTAAGAATTTGTGTTATTACCTATTTTCTTACAGCTTCTCTAAGAATTTACGTACGTTCTATAAGACTTTGTGTATGTACCCTAATTCTTATGAGTTTGGTTAATAATAAAGTTATCTTATAAGAGTTTATTTTATAACACAATTTCTTACCATAAATTTAAAGGTTTTTGGATTTTGTGATCTTGGGTAAGAATTTGTGTTATCACATTTTTTTACTACCATTTCGGTAAGAATTTATGTAGATTCCATAAGAATTTATGTTGGTACCCAAATTCTTATCTGTTTCATAAGAAATAAGATAATCTTGTAAGAGTTTTGGTTATAACACAATTTCTTATCATAAGTTGAAAGGATTTTAAATTTGGTGATATCCGGTAAGAATTTGTGTTATTACCTTTTTTTCTTACAGTTTCTTTAGGAATTTATGTAGATTTCGTAAGAATTTGTGTAGATACCCAATTTCTTACGAGTTTGGTAAGAAATAATGTTATCTTGTAAGATTTTAGGTTATAACACAATTTCTTACTATAAGTTGAAAGGGTTAGATTTGGTGATCTCGGGTTAGAATTTGGTTTATTACTTTTTTTTACTATTTTTGGAAGAATTTATGTAAATTCTGTAACCCAAATTCTTATGAGTTTTGTAACAAATAATGTTATCTTGTAAAAGTTTAGGTTATAACACAATTTCTTACCATAAGTTGAAAGAGTTTTGGATCAATAATAGGTAAGAATTTGTGTTATCACATTTTTCAATCGTTTCGGTAAGAATTTATAAATATTTCGTAAGAATTTGTGTAGGTATCCAAAATCTTATGAGTTTAGTGAGAAATAATGTTATCTTGTAAGAGTTTATGTTATAGCACAATTTTTTACAGTAAGTTGAAAAAGTTTTGGATTTGGTGATATTGGAAAAGAATTTGTGTTATAATCTTTTTTATAACCATTCTTGTTATAATCTAAGTAGGTTCTGTAAGAAATTGTGTAGAAACCCAAAATCTTATAAATTTTGTAAGAATTAATGTTATCAGGTAACCGTTTAGGTTATCACATAATTTTTTACTATAGTAAACATTCATATAACTACCTTTTCTCTTACTGTTACAGTAAACATTTATGTTATAGTGCCGTAAGAGTTTTTATTAAAACTTGATACCAGTACAGCCCGTTAACCTCATTTTAGCCTCATTCTAATCTACCTCACAGCATAACGTCCACTCGCCCCTACCCATGCTATAAGCCTAGAAAGTAGAATCAGTGCGGCAGTGGCCATTCCAAGAGATATAAGCTTTCACTTTCAGATTGGTAGCGCACCATGTGGTCTAGCCGACGCAGACACCTCCACCCTCAGCCACGTTAGAGTTTAGACGCCCCCACTCATCTAACAACCCCCACTTGCCCTCTTCCCTGCCTTCTAGATCCCCTCTTTTGTTTATCCCTCGAAAAGAGGAAACAAATGCTGTCCTCTTTCCCAGCTCACGCTTCCCTTAACTTTCCCTTATCCTACCACCAACCTCTCTACCCTTATGGCAACTCCGCCATCCTCCTTCGCCACTGTCTCACGGCGCGTCGCTCCGCCCTGTTGGACCAAGGAAGAGACCCTGGCGTTAATCCAGGCTTACAAGGAGAAATGGTTTGCTCTTCGACGTAGGAACCTCAAGGCATCCGACTGGGACGCCGTGTCTGCCGTCGTATCCTCCGCCTCTGATCCCGAGACCACGAAGTCGTCTGTTCAATGCCGTCATAAGATCGAGAAGCTGAGGCAACGGTACCGTGCGGAAAAGCAACGGTGCCTTAAAAACCCAGGCAAGTTCTCTTCCTCCTGGGACTTGTTTCCTCTGCTTGATTCTATGAATTTTGCTTCATCATCAGTCGACGGATCTGTTGATCAAGATCTTACTTATAACAATAAGGTCGATGGGTTTTACTGGAAATTGAAGAATCATGAAAAGATACATGGGAATTCTGGGTCTAATCTTGGTTTTGATCATGATTTTAGTGGCGGGTATGGTCCAAATTTTGATTTTGATCACAAATTTAGAGATGGGCATGGGGTGCAGGGTAATAGAGATATCGTGACCGAAGGAATTAAAAGATTTAAGAGTAATGGTAGAATAGGCAGTGATTATGGTTCTATGGCTGATTTTGATCATAGTTTTAGCCGAGGTGATGATAGTGTGGGAGAGTTTCCTCTCAAGACCTTAGGTGATAAGGGCTTTATGTACGTAGATGAAGGCATGGGGTTTCAAGAAAATGTTTCAAGTGCTTGGGATTCAGTCCCTCAAGGTTTTCATCGGAAGAAACGTGGTAGGAGCTTTGACTACAGGGATTTGAATGGATTTGCTTCTTGTCCTAGGCCAGGGCTTGGAGGGAAGAATTGTAGTGGTGGAATCAAGAGGGGCATCGATGCAGTGGAAGAGATAGCTTCCTCGATTAAGTTTTTGGCCGAAGGGTTTGTGAGGATGGAGAAGATGAAGATAGAGATGGTGAAGGAGATTGAGAAGACGACAATGGAGCTGGAAATGAAGCATAGTGAGATGATACTTGAGTCGCAAGAAAAGATCATTGATGTGTTTGCCAAGGCATTGTTGGAATAGAAGAATAAGGAAAAAGAAACTGTCTTTTGTATTGCCTAATGTGGATGGACTGGAGGCTTTTGAAAGGCAAGGAGATGGTATGATAAAGACTAAAGACTAGTGTCACCTAATTGTTTGAGGTAATATAGTTTTCTTACATAGTTGCATTTGCATTATCTCTTTGGTTGGCCAAATGCTTTCGGAAACAGATCAACCTAGATTGATGCTGTTTTTTGTTCAAGCTGAATCGGAATTCAAGCAAACAACTGTCTTTCATAATTTGCTACTATCCTTGTTTCTATTAACTATGAACTCGTGATGACTTTCGATCTTGATTCAAGTGCCCTAAACGCATGATTCTGTAACATGACTGAACGAAACGTAATTCATTTCTTTTGTGATTGCATGAGTAACGGCCAGATCCATATGTAGCATCACCCAAGGTTTCTTTCATGTTGATGACATAAACCATAAACTCTAGATGCGTAAATGGTGTTTTGTTTCATTTTGAGGCACCAGTTTCTTTTTTCTTGTTTTTTTAAAAAAGAGAGTTTTGGAGGCCTCAGCCTGTGTTCATCCATTGATGCATTCATGGAGTATTTGGTTTCAAGTATTACATTTGGTTTCTAAGTTTAATGTATGATAATATAGTATGCTTTATTAAAAAAGATTTTGAGGTTTATTAATGGCTAAATACATGATTCAACTTTTAAACTATGTTTGTTCTATCATTTTTGTAACTATCTTTTACTCTTATACTTAAACAATCATTTCGTTATAATATTTCCATAAAAATCAACTTCAAAAAAAAGTTGATTACGATTAATAAAAGGCTTAAATGAAAAATAGGTGTCCAAAGTATGTATTTTTTGAATTTTATGTGTCTAAAGTATCTTTTTTTAAAAATAGGTGCCTAAAGTTTTAAAAGTTATAATTTTAGGTGTCTGACCGTTAATGGGTGTTAAAAAAAATTTAACCAATCAATGCTTGACACGTGACATATTTAGAGTACCTAATATTTTGACTTTTGAAACTTTGGGCACCTATTTTTACAAAAAAAAGCACCTAAAATTAAAACTTTTGAAACTTTAGGTACTTATTTTTACAAAAATACTTTAGGCACTTAAAGTTCGAAAAAGACATATTTTAGGCATTTATTTTTCATTTGAGCCTTAATAAAAACATGAAACGTTACAAATGATATCAGCTAAGTACGTACAAGATAGACAAATGGCGCATTTGTTATTAGCTTGCATTGTCATTAGTTTTAACACGGTTAATTCTTAATAGAAACAAATAAAATGATTATCAGATACTAAAAAAAACTAAAAAGATAGACACCAAAATAAAATAACAATTAAAACTTATAGCTAAATTATAGATAAAACCTTTGTTGATTGACACCTCAAAAATTAAATGTCAAGATTGGTGGTGGAAAGTAGGTAAGTAACATATGGGTGAAAAGGGGAGCTTTCTTTTCCTTCCATTATTAAGACAAATCGACAATCTCAACACTCGTAGTCTAAAGAAGTGATTTTCATTAATTAATGGTATGGGATTTAAGACAAATAAAAAGCTGGTAAAGAAGCAGTAATGATGGTCCATAATAATTTAGTTGGTTAAGGCATCTCTTCCCATCAGAACCCGAATTCCAACTTCAAATTCTTGGATTCCACCAACCATAGGATGGATTAAAATCAATTGTAATGCTTCGTTTGATGTCAAGACCGGAGCAACAGGTGCTGCTGCTGTGGTTAGGGATTGTGTGGGCCTCCTTATTGGAGGATCGTCAAAAAAATTCATTGCTTCTTCAGTCGATATAGCAGAAGTTGTTGCTCTTCGGATTGGAGTTAATTTTGCAAAAGGGCTACGCTTAAGAAAAGTTATTTTTGAGTCGGATAATGAAAGTCTCGTTATGAGATTGAATTTCGGACTTCACTCTCTTTGGGTGACTTCAGCTATTGAAACGGATCTGCTTGAAGATTCTAAATGTTTTGATGAATTGTCATTTTCCTTTGTCTCTCGTAATGGTAATGTTGTAGCTGATTAGGTAGCAAAAAATACCAGAAACTGATTCTTGTCCAGTTGACTGATACTGCAGTATCCCAGTTGGTTTACAAACTCTCTCGTAAACTTTTGAGTCGAAATTATGTTATGTTCAAAACAAAACTCACCTCCTATGTCGTCTGATGTAAAATTTATATGCTTGATTTTATGTCTATGAAAATAAAAATAAAAATAAACATTGTTTAACATGGAAAATGAAACAAAATATTCTGAACTAAAGGATAAAATGATGACGAGACACTAGAGCCAGCTCTCCATTCTAGATAATTTACATTACAAATCATTTAACTTAACAATTAACATGAATCATAAATATTTAAGGTAAAGTTTAAAATATCACTACACCCTTCTAAAATATTCATTTTGGTCGTTTAATTTTCAAATGTTATAAAATAAACATTAAACTTTAGGCTTTGTTATTAAATGGGTACTATGTCGTTTCGTTAGACGTATTACAATTAGTGGAAAATATTTCAATTGATATCTCAACTATAATTAATTTTTAAGTAATAATCTAAATATTTAAAAAAAATTAAAAATATATGAAAATTTACAGTTTATTTTTAAAGTTATAAAAATATTTTTAAATCTCTTCCCCACTGTGGAAGTCATGAAGATTGGTGTTGCTAGCTTGGCAATGAAGGCGGTTAGTTGTAGAGCGGTGATTAGAGGTATTTAAACAGTTAATTTAGTCGGCAATTGAACTGAATTACCTACAATTAAATTGATCTCTTTTTTCCCTTTAATTGTTAATTAAATTGAAATTTGTTTGAAATTTATTAATTGAACTGAACTTTGATTGGTTAATTTGATCTACAGTTAATCATTGGCTAGAAAGAAAACGCTCCTAAGTTGTGAAGTTTTGGTTGTATAGTCTATGTGATATGAGTTGTCCTTGTTTCTGCAATACGATGCTTCCATTTTCCGAGAAAAAAGAGAACATAAATAAATAAATAAATATATATATATACTTCCTAGGAGTAGGAGCAGGCATGGATGTTTGAAATATTCATATATGGCACTAACGGTGCTCTAAAATTATTATTTCTTTGACCGAAAGAATTATCTGATTTGCTGATGGAACAATAGGATCAAAGTTCAATAAATATTTGATTACTAGAGATACAGTAAGAAAATATATTCTAAACCACAAAATTATTTTTTTTCAATTATCTTTTTGTAATTTTAAAATTAAATTGTGAATTTTCATATTTTTTATTTTTTCTCAAGAATTATTATTTAAAAATATATTAAAAATAAATTTTAAGTTATAGCTAAAGGGTCAAATGAAATATTTGCCATTAAGTTTAGTATGTCGCGACACTTTTCTATGACATTTAACGATGCAATGCTCATTTTTGTAATAAAATTTAAAGTTTAATGTCTATTTTATAACAATTTTGAGTTAAATGATCAAGATGGATATTTTAAAACCATTTAGTCACAAATTTTTTAACTTTGCCCGATTTTTAATTTCATCAAAGTACATCATTTTATTTTAATTATCGATAAATCAAATCACTCGTATTAACATTGTTCAACTATTACTAAAATAAAATTGAAATAACACTCATATTATATATATATATATATATTTCATATGTCAAGAAATTATGAGGATTTTTGACATACAACCTGTGTAAACTAAACAACAAGTTTGTTAAATTTAGGGGTTAGTTTAGGATTTAGGTTATAGTATTTAAAATTTAATATATATAATTAGAGTGCAAGGTTATGGTTTAGAGTTTATGATGTAAGGATTTAAATTTTTAAGAAAGAATGTGTAATTCTTTTTAGACATGTTTATCAAAATATAACCCAAAAATTAATATCCAATTATCATTTAACAAAAAAATTATGCTTTTCTCACACTAAAATTCTAAAATATTAAAATTTCAATTGTATAAGAATAAAATAAGAATCAATTTTGTAAAACTTTCTATTTTATTCCTCTACATATGGAAATACATTGGTAAAAAATGATTTAGAAGGGTCAAAGAAATCGATTAAATTAATTATAAGGGTAAACTATACCGATAGTTATTGAACTTTTAGGGTGCTTTCACTTCGGTCACTAAAATCGAATATCTTTCATTATAATCATTTAACTCTAATTTATTTTCATTGCAGTCACTAAACTTTTAGTTTACTTCATTATAGACATTATCATAAAAAATTCTAATATAACACTACCATAAAAAATGCTTTCATTGCTTGATTGGTTAATAATTAAACTTTTAGGGTGCTTTCACTTCGGTTACTAAAATTGTAACACCCTCGACCTGGATGTCACATTTGGGCCTCAAATCTAACCAAAAACTATAAAATTTCTCGATTCGATTTAGCCCAAAGGGTATTTCTCAAAAATGTTTAAAACCAATAGCGGAAATTCTAGATAAATAATCAAAACGTTACAAAGGAGCTCCAATTTAAATTCAAAAAAATTTAAACATTCAATTTGATTAATACAATTTCAAAATAAAGATTACAGACTCCATCACATAAGTTCCTATGAATACACAACCCACTAAAAACAAGTACCGTACTTTGGATATTATCCCATACTAGAATCTCGTACTGATAATGCTCCTCAATCCCACAATCCGATGATCAACCTACGCATGGAAACAATGATTCTGAGCGCTAAGCTTACAAAGCTCAATGGTACATATCTACTCTACTATACTTCATGCTAATCATAAACATAAGCATGTAAGCTAGTACGAGCAATAAGGAGGGATAAACAAACATGTGGCGCTACCACTAGTCGTCTAAACACATGCTCTCAACATAACAAAACATCATACATGGCCTACAAGGCCCAACCATACTCAAAACATGGCAATATAACATCATATAGTTATGACACTACCCCTAGCTGCCAAATCATATAGCGTAGCAAGAAGGCATAAGCTTCTCCTAGCATATAAGCATTATACCACAATATAGGAGTGAGTCCCACGACCATTAAGCATCGAGATACATACACTATGAGTGAATCCCGCGACCACTAAGCACCAGGATACATACACTCTATGGGGTGAGGCCCGCGACCATTAAGCATCGGGATACATAAACATGTTGCGTGTTTTAGTGATACACAAACGGTGCAAGTGAACACGTCTCTAAATGGAAGAGTAATAAAAGTGTTGGATGGTGATAATTAAAGAGTAAAATAAACTAAGAGAATGAAGTAAAATAAATAGGAAGTGTAATCGATTAAGAGAGTAGGCCGGGTTATGAGTAGTGGTGCAATTTCTAAATGGATTGTCGAGGCAATTGATTGTTGAGGCGATACAATTACTGTGGCAACTAAGTTCAGCGAAGTGTTCTTCAATGTCTTCGTGTTATCCCTAATAGAAGAACTGGTAGATTGCGCATGCCTTGGTGATACATCCATGCGTTAACCATGGGTGAGCATCCACCGATCTTACACTTCTCTTAGCCGCTAAAATTCGATCCTTATTCCTAAGGCAGATTAGTTCCCACCAACGATTTGTTCAAATGAGAATCGTGTTCACTCTTTTCGTGAATCTATCTCTTCCGAGCATAGATAAATGGGTAACACTCGAGATCCTCTCCCAATTCTCTCAAGATGAAAAGTAAGAATCCAAGAATGAATAAACTTCAAAATTTATTGAAATCAAAAAACTAAAACCATCTAATTGTTTATCACACCAAAAACCTCATAACCCCAGCCAATTTAAACCAGTTCATGGTTGGGTATAAAGAAAATACAAAATATTTACTCCCAGATATAGATCGCATAAAATAAAAAATGAAGAAGAAAATTATGTGAGAAATTCTTTGCGATCTCGATTTCTCCCAATTTTTCCTCCCCCTTTTGTTGTTGATTCGATCCCCTTAAATAGATAAGGAGAAAGGTTTGAATACATTTGAAATTTGTGGAGATCTGATCCTTATCTGATCAAAAGTTTGAAATTTGAATCTGGGATTTATCCTCTGCGTTTTGTTGTATTTATCCAGATATGCCGCGAAAATCAGCTTCGACAACTCCTTCAGTATTCTCCCTACTTGCCATGGCAACCATGTCCTGCACAAAATATAGCAAACCAGTAGCGATTTTTCCACAAAAACCAACAAAATATAATACCAAGCTCAATGACCAAGGAAACTAGGAAACTATGCATGAATGCCGATTAATGCAACTAAAATGAGCCTAAGTCTAACAATAATATGAGTAAAAAGGGCAAGAAAAACAATACTTTTACACACTTATCACACTCCCAAACTCGAACTATTTCTTATCTTCAAGCAATGCAAAACACTAACAATTACATGCCAAGGCCCTTACCACCAAAAACATGCTTCTTACATGACGTCAATCCTCATAACCATGGCACAAAAGTTAATTACCTTTCAGCCTTCGGGCAGCACAGAGCATTACTCAAAATCAAACTATAATGCTAGTGAAAATGTGTGTGCAGAGTTGTGTACAAGCCAACCAATAGGATTCCACGTGAACAGTAGGTCTTAATAATTAATTAGCCAGGGTAATTAAGTTTGCTAGAGCCAATTTTAGGCACTTATAGCAAAGAAATTTTTATTTAAATTTAATCAACTAGAGCCAGATAGGCACCTCTAGTGATTCTTAATGCGTGATGACTAGAGACAGATGAGCACCTATAGTAAGAAATTATCTAATGCAAATTTTAGTTTAAGGCTAGAGCCAGTTAGACACCTTGTGCCTTTGAAGTCTTATTCAACATAAGTTCGAAGAGTTCTTGTGAGGGAGATCATCTTCACACTCTTGCTTGCCTAGATAATCGCGTCTAGGATGGTGGGTTAGAGCCACTTGAGGTTTCTTGCTTAGATAATTGAGTCTAAGAGGGTGCCGAGGACAAAATAACATTAACAATTCGCAAGCCATCTTCATCTTCAACCTTCACACCATCTTCCATAAACAAAGCTGGAATTTTCAGATTTGTTTTACTTATCTCTTTCTCAATGTCTTTTAATATTTTTTTATATTCTTATTTCTTATCATATAATCCTTCATATCGTCTTTCTTTCTTTAAATTTCCAGCCTTGAATCTGAAAATTTCAAGAAAACCCCTTCTCTTTTCTCTTGAATTTTCAGATCTGCCCAAACTTCCTTGATTGAGTCTAGAGCTCCTAGTTCTAGCAACAACTTGATTGAAGGCTTCCAAATCCAAGATTGCGCTACTCTATCATTTGGTATCAGATTTGGGACGATTCTTGACAAGAATTTTGGCATTTTTGGGTGAAAACTCGAAAATTAGGGAAAATGTTTCAAATTCAAACGAGCGAATTTCGAGCTAAAAATTTCCAGATCATATCTACACCTTTTGAGGAGTCACCACATAAAATTTCAAATTTTTTTGACATTGGGAACACCTCGAACGAAGGAGATCAAGTTGCTACAAAAGTCCAGGGTTTTCGGGGTTTTCTAATTTTCTTTCATTCTTAGCCATTAGTTTTGTATGTTTTAGCTTTTATTGCTTCTTACAAATCTTCTAACACCTTGTTTCCTTGTGTTAGTAGGACTAAAAGTTGCATACTCTTCTTTCTCCTTGCAACTATAATTCTATTGGTGTCTAACCTTTTCTTTGGATTCTTAAAGCAATTAAATTGATGGATGTCGCTCCTTACTAATGTAGTTATGTGGTTATAGATGTCTGAATTAGGGAGTTCTAGACACGCTATGGAAAGGGAAATGTCAGAAGGAGCCGATAGTGGTGGCAATGAGATTAATAATAATCTCCCGGCCCAATCAGGACAAGGAGGAGCATAAGCACAATAAGGGATGCCTGTGTAAGATCAGGGGACTTTTCTTCAGTCGTTGGAAGCGATTCTAACACGTTTCCAACCACAAGCTCCCCCTGCTCCTCGTATGACCATTGCTAAGGAGTTAAAAAGTTTGGGAGCACCTGAATTTAAAGGAGATTCAGATGAAGGTCCAGTGGCTGCTGATATGTGGTTAAATAATTTAAGGATCATGCTTGACGGATTCTGTTGTTCCGACACAGATAAATTGGATGGAGCTATCTCTTTGCTGGGAGGTCAAGCTCGATTTTGGTGGACTAAAGCTACGATGCATGTTCCGTCCGAGCAAGTGACCTGGCAATTCTTTTTGGAGGAATTCAAGAATAAGTATATTGGAGACCAGTTCATTAGAGAAATGAAGCATCAATTTCTCAACTTGAAGCAAGGAAACCGGACTATTTATGAATATGAATGTGGATTCAATAAGTTGAGTCGGTTTGCTACAGAGTTGATCCCTACAGAGAAAGATCGATGTGATTGGTTTATTGAGGGATTGACTACAAAGTTGAACGAAATGTTGCTGGCATTGAATTTATCAATTTTTCAAAAAGTTATGAACCGAGCAAAGGCAATTGAAAGAGTACAGCCTGAAAAGACAGCAGAGCCAAAATGGCAGTCAAACAAGAGATCGGGAACATCTTCTTTTTCCTTTTCATCAAAGTAGGGCAAGGGTTTTAGTTCTCGATATTATAATAGATCGGGATCAGCTACAAATTCTAATAAAGGATCGGGTGCTGGAAAAGGAAAACAATTCCAGACAAATAATTCTAAGGCTGATTCAATTCCCTATCTATGTGATATTTGTGGCAGACGTCACCTAGGCCAGTGTCGACTAACGACAGGAGCTTGTTTCAAATGTGGAGAAATGGGTCATTTTGTCAGAGTGCGAGAGTAAGTAGAATATGTAGAAATTGTCCGATAAACGTGCAAGGAACTGAGTTTTTGACAAATTTAATGGAGTTACCTTTCAAATAATTTGAAGTGATATTAGGTATGGATTGGTTATCTTTCTACCATGCCATTGTGGATTGTCGCTTAAAGCGATTAGTCTTGGAAAATTCGAAAGGTGATGAGGCAATAGTAGTGGGAGAAAGGATGAATCCTTTATCTAATGTTAGTACGATACTAACATGTACTTTGAATGCTACGTGTTGTTTAAATGTTATTGTAGATCTTAATCGTGATCCAAACCGGGAATCAAGCAATCCTAAAGGCAAGGAAAAAGTATAAAAGTGAAACAGTGAGTAATAGTAAAGTTTCTAGTGAGGCAACAGGTGAGTGCATTTCTACTATCTTATTTGATGATATGAGAATGACTTGCGATGAGTCTATCTCGAATGTCAATTTACAAATGATATATTTTCAATGATTTTTGAAAAGAATTATGAACGATTTTTGGGTATGAATTGCCCAATGCACTTTTATATAATATTGTGAAATGTTAATATCTTTTGATATTTTAAATAAGTCAATGGTACATGATAGTGAATGTTATAGCCTATTGTTTGCATTATGAGATATCTTGGTATAATTGGCATGCCAATGAGGTGGGAGTATAATGATACAGTGATGTTGTGCAAATGTACAACAATTATAAAGTGAAATAGTGATACTGTGTTCTACAGCTATGACCTTGTGATACAGTGACGTTGTATAAGTTTACATCGGTTATTCAGTGATAAAGTGATATAGTGTTTATTTTAGCACAACAAATTAGTTGTTGCCGCACATGTGCATACTCAATAGTGACTCGCATAATATTCATTCTCATTTATCTTACATTGGGCTATGATTTAAATTATACTGAAAAGTGCACATGAAAGTGATACAAATCTTTGAATAGTGATTTTTGATATGAACTGTCTTATTTACATAAACTTTTATTTTTCAATGTTATTTATTGAATTATTAGTTGCCTTACTAAGATTATTCTTAGCGTGTGATTGTTTCACGCGTAGGTAAAGATCATAAGGAGCTGTTATATAAGACATCGTCTGTTTTTAAGAGGTACATCATTCTCAGAAAGACATCCCCGATGTCCCTTTTTGATATTATTAATTGGCATGTATCTTTTAAATGTTTTGGTTACTCTGATATGAAAATATTGGAAATGAATGTAATGTTATAAACATGAATATAAATATTTTTAGTAGATATTACTAATTAAATATATTGAAATCGTATTTTATTAGCTAATCAAATGATTTTTAAATTAGGCAGTTTTTAGGCCATATTATTATTTATATAATAGATAATCGAACTGCCAAGTTGCTGCCTGAATCTAGGTTCAGATAGAACTTAGAAATATTTGTTTTAAATTTTACGCGATTAAATATTATTTTGATTAAAGAGTTAATTGTTTGTATTTTTAAGAAACAAAATTTTTCCAATTTTGAGATAAGAACCAGTGTACAAGTGTCATGTGACATCTCTAACTCGTATTCAAATATGGATACGTGTGAGGGGTGCTACAATAATCAAGGCGACAAAGTTTGACATTGATTGTTGCTTGTTGGGAGCTCGATTCGCATTAGTGAGCAAGGTGAAGTGTATCAGTGAGTGGAAACTAGTTTTAACACCCTTAAAAGGTTTGATAAAGGTTGTTGGGAGTTTAGGGTAAGCATGAAACACCTACCTAAGCTCAGAAGTAAGTTTCCCTTATTTTCTCTCTTGAATATCGGTTTAGATATGAACATGTTGAGTTCATGTTTTGGTGTTAAACATGGTTTAATTTACTACTGTAAATGCATGGTTATGAACACGTATGCAATGGATTTTATGTATATAAATGCTAGTGATCATTGGTTTTCATTCCGATTGGGAATGGGGTATTGCTTTGGGCAATGTGGAATGCATATGTGGTGGTTTTGGTTTGATGCATTGAAAATAGTAGGTAAATGTTTTTGGAAATGGTTTAACTAGGATTAAAGTGCAGAATAAAATCTGAACAAAATCGATTGTTGCCATGGGTCCTTGAGGTATGGCAATTTGACAAGGCCACTCAGATTGTTGGGAACTTCATTGGGCATGCAGTTTAACTAGGCAACCCAATTTGATGGTGATCTTGTGGTTTAACTAGGCAAGGTCAGTATACTTCCGGACTAACTAGGCAAGGGTTGTAAATCTCGCATTTAACTAGGAAAGGGTGTCAAATCTTGCGGTTTAACTAGGCAAGGTTTGGGAATATCATGCGGTTTAACTAGGCTTGGTATGAGAGATCCGTGTATCCGATATGTTGGATAGAGGGTAGTCTATCTGGGTCACTATTAATGCCAATATATGTGAAAGTTCATGTGTTGAACCTTTTATGTAACCCCCTCGACTCGGCCTAGTCGCAAGACTGAATCGAGCAAGCTATATTAGGTTTACCGAAGTAAACCGGGAAGATGAAACCTAAAACGCATCCATTTTTTTCTTTTTATCTTGTCTACATGCATTATTACATTCATACATTAACATACTGTCCACAGGTGATAACTCAACACAATCGGGCACCGATACGATATCAATTGAACATAACGCAATTTAGAGAGTAAATTGCAAACTAAACAATTTACGGGGACTTTTCCCAATTTCAAGTTACCAACTGTTAATTAAGTATATTTCAAGCTTACATGTCAAAAATCAGCTTAATATGATCAACCATACTCATTCACTTGATAAAACAAGATTTAGGGACCAAAACGAAAGAAACCAGAACTGCCCTTCTATGATATTAACATAAATAACGATCACCGTATCAATACGCTAAGTACCATATTGATATGGTATTGCAACCACCATTTCGATACGACCAACTCCGTACCGGTACGCTACTTTGAATACAAAGTTCCTTTTTATTTCATTAAACACCATACCGATACGGTCATGTGGTGTTTCGGTACGCGAGCTCATTCCAAAAAGTGACATTCTAGTAGCATTAAACCGTATCGAAACACCTTTACCCGTACCAAAATGCCTTGCCCAAAATTGCCTAGCCGTACCGATACGATCCCTCGCGTATCGGTACACCTGGGCCTGTAATGTCAAGTTTAGTTGATTTTTCTCTCGAATCTAGATGTATTTGGGTCCTAGCAACTTGCATACATGCATACAATCAACCATAAACACATAAACTCACATCTATGCATGCAATGGATTTTATGTATATAAATGCTAGTGAGCATTGGTTTTCATTCCGGTTGGGAATGAGGTATTGCTTTGGGCAATATGGATTGCATATGTGGTGGTTTTGGCTTGGTGCATTGAAAACAGTAGGTATATGGTTTTGGAAATGGTATATTGGCTATGTGTCAGGGTAAAAAAATCGGATATAGTTGGCATGCCATAGGATTAAAGTGCATTATAAAATATGAACAAAATCGATTGTGACCATGGGTCCTTAAAGTATAGCGGTTTAACAAGGCCACTCGGACTGTTGGGAACCTTATTGGGCATGCAGTTTAACTAGGCAACCCAATTTGATGGTGATCTTGCGATTTAACTAGGCAAGGTCGATATACTTGCGGACTAACTAGGCAAGGGTGGTAAATCTCGCAATTTAACTAGGCGAGGGTGTCAAATCTTGTGGTTTAACTAGGCAAGGTTTGGAATATCATGCGGTTTAGCTAGGCATGGTATGAGAGATCCATGTATCAGATATATTGGATAGAGGGTAGTCTATCTGGGTCACTATTAATGCCAATATATGTGAAAGTTCATGTGTTGAACCTTTTATGTAATGCTTTGGGATTTAAGCATGTTTTATTTAATAATGCTTTGGGATTTAAGGATGTTTATCTAATAATGCTTTGGGATTTAAGCATGTTTATCTAATAATGCTTTGGGATTTAAGCACGGATTATGATTTAATGCTTTGGGATCTAAGCATGGAATATGTCAAGCGAGCATGTAAATGGACTAATTGAAGATTGGTAACTTTAATTTCAACTTTAGTCTCTAAAATTATCAATTTTGCAATTTGGTCCCTGAAGTGTATGTTATGCAATTGGAGACCTTTTCGTGATCCATTTTCTTTGAAAATTTAACCGCTGCAAAGTATACACATATAGGATTAATAACATGCATCTAGATAAGATAAAAAATGGATTGTTTTTTCATAATTTTTCTCTGATTTGCTTTGGCAAGCCTAATGTAGTTCTCTTGGTTCAGTCGGGCGTCTAGGCCAGGTCGAGGGGGTTACTGGGTGTGAATCTCGGATTGGTCATCAAGAGGAAGTTTTCCAGCATGCAAAGATCTGTCATTCAAGCTAAACATCTCTAGGATTGGTGGAAGTTGGGTTTGAAGCTTGGATAAGATAAAAGAGGATGAAGATGCTCGGTTGTTGATTTATTTCGGGTTTTTTCTTAAAGGTCAATACTTTTTTGACCCCTTCATTTCATGAGGATCCTAAAATGATTGCTTTTTGTGATTTATGATTTGGGTTGCAAAGTTAGGGTTTTAGGAGCTTTAAATCCCCTTTTAATGGCAAATCAAGAATTAAGTTTTGTTAATGTGTAAAATTGGTAGCAAACCACTAAACAAACCTTCAATAACATGTAGAAATGTTTTGGGGCTTAACCATTAAGGTTAATGGCTGTGATTTTGAAATCCCGAGCTCTAAGATTAAAATCTGGGCTCGCGTATTGGTACATGGTGGCCCGTGTTATAGGAAAGAGGGGCTTTATGTGAGGGTTGTACTGGTACACCTAGTCACATATCGGTACCGCATGCTTGGTAGAAATTTTAGTGGCACTTTCGTGTATCGGTACGCTAAGGAGAGCATCAGTACCACTATTCTATTGCTTGGGGAAATCCTTCGTGCACAGGTACGCATTTAGAAGAGTACCAATATAGCGTAGGGATCGGTACTAGGCTCGTATACTGGTATTGGGTACTGATACAGAGGTTGGTATACCAGTACGAGACGATCCAATTTTTTCAAACCTAAATCGAGTATCGATACTCGTAGATAAGTATCGGTCCTAGAGGGGTGTGTTGATGCCCATGTAGGTGTATAGGTACGCGAAGGCCAATCTGCCCATGAAATTTGAGGTTGTGTTCGAGGATTCTATAATTCATGATATAGGGCCCAATGGGTGTCAAAAGGTATAAAATGAATTATAAAACTAAGAAATTAGGGTTTATAACCCACATATAGAATAAGTGGCTAATGGCTTAGTTATTGTTTAGCGGGTTGCTCGTGTTAATAATCCATAAAGATCCATGGTGGATCGATTGATGCTGTGTGGAAATTTGGGGTCCATGCTTTGTGCTGAAATAACACCCATATAGACTATTTGTAATGAATATTGAGAGGATCTAATGAGAATGTCATAAATGAGCTTAAAAGACATATATTAATTATGGTAAGGAATGGAAATATGCCTTGGGGCATTTGCAAGGTTTTGACTTAATGCTTCTTATCTCTTGGTGAGATGTATAGATGCTCGGGGAGCATATATTATTCTATGTGTCCTAGTCAGGAATTTAGATATCCTAAAGTCAGTGCAAGGGCACTTGTACAAGGGGATATGTACTTTAGGCTGTGTGATCGAGTATATCTGACATGTCTACGGTCTATGTGATCTGGATGCAGTTAGAAACTTATCCTTGGGCTATGTGATCAAGATAAGGAAACATAACTTGATGGGCTATGTGAACTCGAGTAACCTGGTTGCCTGAGTGACCTTAGGTAAAGACTATTTGTGGCTATTATGATCCAAGTATGTATAGGACGTATAAATGGCTATGGTGATCTGGATATGGTCCATTAACCCGACGGTTATGTGATCATAGGTAACCCGACGATTGTGTGAGCACGGGTAATGCAGGGCTTCGTTGGCCATTATTAGGGAATGTATGATATTTACGTTGCTGTGTGGATAATTGATGTTGGTTATTTTACCCTTGGGCTATGTGATCAGGTTATAGAATGTATAACTTGGTGGACTGTGTAAGCTCGAATAACTCGATGAGCTGTGTGACCTCGATTATGGCGAGCTTGGGATGGCATGTGAGACTTCTTATATTCTAGTGGTATCTTGAGACATAATTGTACCTCTAACTAGGGTAGGTTAGAAGACGATCCATATATTTGATAAGCCTTTCTGTGCACTCTTAATTATATTATCTTGCATTCTTGTTTTATGATATTCATGAATTGCGGTAGAGTAGAAATGTACCACTGATCTTTGTTAACTCAGCGCATGGAATTGTGGATTGTGGTTTTTTCGTGCGTAGGTTGACAAGATTCTTTTGTTGGAGCACATCGAAGAGAATTTCCCAGCACCGAGCTAGCTTCAAAGTGAAATACTTAATGTTTTAGTTTGGACTGATTGTATTCATAGGACCTTACCACGGTTGAGTCTGTAACTTTATTTGATTTACTATTAATTGGTCAAACAATGTATTTTAATTGGAGTTCTGATTTTGTAAACTCTTTTAATGTTATCTATTTATGTGGATTTATGAAAATGGATGTTTTTAAGAAAGGTTAACTTGTATTTTTAGATGAGAAATTTTTGATAGGTCAACTTTGGGAGATCAAAAGGTAATGCTTCGAATTTGGATCGGGATCAGGGTGTTACATTTAGTGGTATCAAAGCTTAGGTTTAGTCGGTTCTAAGAAACCCTAGGGTGGTATAGAGGTCGTGGTAAGGTGTCTAGTGAATACAAGTCCCTAAATTTAAGTTGTACTTTACAAGACTTGGAATCCTGACGTGCCACCTTGTTTCCTTGTGTTTTAGAAAAGAGTTGATGGAAGGGGAAACTGAAAATGGAGAGGCGAGTCACTTCCGTGATCTTAATTGTGCCCTTTTACAAGTGGTGCTAGCCATTCAGAGGCAATCTGAGATGCCTCGCAAGACCCCTGTAGAGAGGCTTCATTATTTTGGGCCTAAGAATTTTGAGGGCTTGGGTGAGGATGACCCGATCAAGGCATATAAGTGGTTGCGCGATACACATAAAATCCTGAGGCAGATGAAGGGAAGCCTGGAAGATGACCTTGATTTCATTGTATCCCTTCTTAGGGGCAATGCATATGAGTGGTGGGAGACCGTTAAGTTGGGTCTACAGCCTGCACTCCCGACATGAGATATCTTTTTGGATGAGTTTTGGAAGAAGTACATCAGTGATGTACATATAAATGAGATGAGGGACCAGTTTTTATATTTGGTTTAGGGAGACCGGACAATGTTTGCATATGAGTAAGAGTTTCAACGTTTGAGACGTTATACCCCAGAGTTTATTGCCACAAAAGAGTTGAGGAGTAAGAGGTCCGGTTTGAGGTTTGAGCTTCAGTTGCACGTGATAGTGGGTCCACTTGGGACATTATCAGAACTAGCCAATAGTGCGAAGGCACTAGAGCGGCTTCAGTATATGACACCTAGTAGGACGGAAGATGCTAGGGGCCATGAGTGGAGACTTGGGACTTTATAGGTACTTCTTCATATATGCATGAGAGGTTTTGTGCTTTGAGGAGTTCAAAGATAGTTGATTCATACCAGCTACCAGTTGAAAATCTTTGAGAGTAGTAGGATGGTTTCTCGCCGTTGATAGTTGGGGCTGAGTAGTTGATTGGTAGAAGATGGTTAGACCCTTGAGGGTAGATTGGTTAGTTTTGGTTGCTTGTGGGAGTTCGTGTGTGACAACGAATATTTCTCAAAATCAGGTAGTCCATATAGTGGAAATCTCATGAATCAAAAGTGGTTTTCGTTCGTGTGGGAGGCAAGTTCGGATAAAGTGAAGTTTCAAGTTTCATCTTGGTGGGTCAAGTCCAGATAAAAGAGCCGTTAATTTAAGGTAGATTAATGATAAGGTTCAGATGTCAAGGTTTTGTATGTTCTTTAATGTTTGACCGAGGTATGGTTGTTAGATATGATGTGTTCCTGACAATGTGGTTGTGGTAGTGGTCCAACGTTTTAGACATAGATGTAGTCTAAGTTCAAGGTTTCGAATAGGGGATGCTAGTAGAAAGGAGTGTGATCCGAAGTGGATTTCATCAGAGATGAGTTCCCTAGATTGGTGTTTGAAAAGCATAGCTTGAGGTTGGTTTGTTACCCTACTTTACGAATCGTTATGGGTGTTAATGGTTATAGTGTTAGGTCGTTAGAATTTCTGGGAGATGTGTTGAGAACGAATAGTCCAATTTTATAGTCTCGACTAAGGCAGGATGAGGGAGAAGTCTCCCAAATTAATTGATCTTGTTTGAATGGCGAAATGATTGGAGCTATTTTGATTTCATCTCCTCCATCCGTTTAAATTTTGAGGATGAAATTTCTTGTAAGAGGGGAGAGTTGTAACGACCTAGATTTTTAAATCAGCGATGAGCATTAACCTAGGTCTTGGACTGATACGTCGAGTTGAATGTTCGAGTTTTTGCTGGGCCGTGATGGGCTTTATGGGAGTCTAGTGGGCCTTCATATGTTGTTGGGCTTACGAATGGATAGGGAAGGAGATGTTGAGTGGAAACATGGCTGATGTCTTTTTAATTTTTTGTAATTTGTAAAAGGGATGAAGTCACCATTGTTTCCATCTTTTTCTCTCAATCTTCTTCTCCTTTCCATTCCAAAACCAAAGAGAATGTTGCAAACATGTTGTTGTGGAGTGAGAATCTCGGATTGGTCATCAAGAGGAATTTTTTTAGCATGTAAAGATCTGTCATTCAAGGTAAACATCTCTAGGATTGGTGGAAGTTGGGTTTGAAGCTTGGATAAGGGAAAAGAGGAGGAAGAAGCTCGGTTGCTCATTTATTTTGGGTTTTTGCTTAAAGGTTAGTACATTTCTGACCCCTTCATTTCATGAGGATCCTAAAATGATTGCTTTGTGTAATTTATGATTTGGTGTAACACCTCCGCTTTGGGCCTAGTAGTTTTGAGGTTTATTAGACGGTCTAGTGGATCAGGTTAGAGATTTGAGTCAGATTCGGGACCATATATTTTTTGGTAAGATAAAAATGTAGAAAATAGCTTAAAATCATCTTTTAATATATATTTATTTTTGGTGGAATCAATTTTGGAAAATGGAATTTGGAAATGTGACATTTTGGTTAGTGACCAAAATGCGATTTTTGAAAACTATTTTAAAGTGACTAAAATGAAAAGGGTCAAATTCTTGGAATCCCTAAGGAGCTAAATTACCAAGTTTTTTCTGGTGGTTTCTCCCTTTCAATTAAATCATTTTAAACATCTGTTTTAAAAGGGGTTTAAGAGGGATTAAAATATCTAAGTTAGTTATTTGCGTTTAAAGAAAATTTGCGTAACTTTTTCCTAAACCTTTTCTCTCAACTTCTTTTCTGCCAAACACTCAGAATTTCATCAAAATCCAGAGGTGAGAGATTCTTTTTCACTCAGATTATTGATTCTAACTTGATTCTTTAACTTTGTTTTATAAAATCTCATTGAAATCTTATATTTTCTTAGCTTTAAACAAGCAAATTGAGGGAGAAATCACATAACAAGCCTAAGGTCCGTGATCTCCTCTGTTAAATGGTTCTTTATTGATATTCCCAAGTATTTGATCCTTGATTTATGGTTTGTAATCTTATTTTATGTTTCTATATATTTAATTGGGTAAAATTGATAAAATGATGAAAGATTCAAATTGAATCTGATTTCTAGTGTTATGAATTGTTTTCGAACATATTTTGGATGTTTAATGATGTTGATAAGTCGATTTTATCAATGGAATCCCGAAACTCTTGAATCTCTAATTGTTTAGGTTGCTAGATTTATGTTTTTGTGGTGTTATGGTGGTTGTGTGTTTGTTGAAGGTGTTAGGTTTCTGTTTCTAGATGTTAATTGATGATAAAAGTGTTGTTAGATTGTTAGGTGGTGACTGGGTTGTGTTTGGAATGGATTGGTTGAAGTTTTCGGTTGTTGTGGTTGGGTAATTGTAAGGTAAATGCATGAACCCGTGATGATCTATTGTTGCAGTGTTGCAAATGCGTGGAGATGCATTAATCCTCTGTTGTTATGTGGTTTAAATAGGGGAGGTTGTTTTGGAAGCGCACGGTGTAGCATTGGAGGCTTCAGATGCTTGATTTCCCTTCGACAAATCAAGGCTTCGCGTATTGGTGAGTGAGAACCTGGATTCTAGCATTGGAATGTTTTAAAGGTGGTTTATGGGAGTTTAAACTTAGCTTGATACGTTGGTTTAAACTTAGATGTGAGTAAAAGTGGATTTTCTCTCTAGGTCGTGCTAGTGTTAAATGGTTTTATGCACTTGTTTTGATTTACATGTTACCTACTGCTTAAGCATGATTTAAAGTATTTGATATACTGTTTTTAAGCACGAAATGCTGAAGGATGTACATGGTAAGTGATCCTTCTAAGTATATGGTTTATACTTGTGGTTTAAAGCAAGGTTTTGGCTTTTGATAAATGGTTGGTTAATGCTTGCTAAAAACAGTAAGGTAAAGGCTAAATGGTTAATTATATTGGCAAGTGATGTGGTTTTAAAATTGTTATCATATATAGTTGGTCGGCCATATGATTGAGTGCACTATAATAAGTCGCCTTGGATGTTGAGGGGTTTAGATCTGTGTACCAAAAGCTTCATCCGAGTAGCCTAATAGTAGAGGGGTTAAACAGTACTGTAGACTCCTATTAGTGGATTAAGCGTCAAATCGATAATTGGGGTTGGTGTTCCTGTAGGTTGAAAGGTGTACCTAATTGGTAATGTACCTCGATTGTTATTATATCGCTATTCCGGTTGAAATGACTTGAAGTGTTTGTTGAACACTTGTTGAATCTGTGTATCCAATGAACTATTTTGTTAATGGACCTGTTTAATGATCACTTGTAAGCCAATCTAATTGTTGATGTATAATTGAAAAGTTTATGTTGTATAATGTGATTTATACATGTTTACTTTTTAAGCTTTGCATATGGTTGTTATGCATAGGAATGGTTAAATTGAGGTTGAGCAATTGGACTTGTTGTTTGTTAATGATACATATTGCATATGGTTTAATATGATGGGTTTTAAAGATGTTAAGTGCATGGTTTAAGGGCATGATGATGATGTTTTAAATGTTGTTGAAACATGATTTTGAAACGGGATTTCAATGACTTGTTAAGAACTGATTTTAAATGCATTGATTGTGTTTTGTTTGAGAGCGCTCCTCACTAAGACTTGTGTGCTTACGCTCTTATTTTCTATCAATGCAGAGAATTGAGAGCTTTGGAGGCAGGAAGGAGCAAGGGATCCTAGCAAGACTTGTTTACCAAAGTATGTTTGGATTATACTATAAGTAATAAAGGCAATGGGGTACCTGTTTTGGTTTTGAGAGATGTTTTGATAAACTCCCTATTTGAGAAGTTTGTTTGGTTGCTTTAATGTTGTAAATGGCCTTTATGGTTTGATTTTGGTGATGTTTTGGAGTTTCATGTTTTGCTTGAATGGTTTCTAGGTTGCATGCCTATAGATTTACGTTTGATGCAAAATGCCATGAATTGATGTTGAATCTGTGATGCTATGCTGTGAATTGTATCTAGAATATGTTGGAAGTATGTTAGAAGTATGTTAGGGTGTTTTGGATAGGCTAAAAGTTTGTTAAACCAGCTAAATGTGACATTACAGGCCCAAGAATACTGATATGTGGGGGGCCGTATCAGTACGACTAGGCAAAACCAAGCATGGTGTTTCGATACGGGCTTGGGTGTACCAGTACGAATTTTATTTTCTAGAATATGCTTTTGGGACAAAACTCGCGTACCGAAACATTACCATACCGTACCGGGACAGTTGCCAAACATTTACGAACTGCCAGCTAAGCTTACCAAAATGGGTTGCGGTGTATCAAAATAGTACAGGCTTTTGTAAGGCATCGTATCGATACGGTGGCACGTGTATCGGTACGTTTTCTGTTATTTTAGTTAATGTCATGAAAGTGAAGTTCTTTTTACTTGCATTTTGGTCCCTGAGTTTGGATGTTCGAATCGAGCTGATTTTTGACATGAGAACATGAAACCTCTTTTAATATATATTGATTTTTGGTGAGAGATTCTTTTCACTCAGATTACTGATTCTAACTTGATTCTTTAACTTTCTTTTACAAAATCTCATTGAAATCTTATGTTTTCTTAGCTTTAAACAAGTAAATTGAGGGAGAAATCACATAACAGGGCTAAGGTCCGTGATCTCCTCTATTAAATGGTTTTTTATTGATATTCCCACGTATTTGATCCTTGATTTATGGTTTATAATCTGATTTAATGTTTTATATAGATTTAATTGGGTAAAATTGATGAAATGATGAAAGATTCGAATTGAATCTGGTTTCCAGTGTTATGAATTGTTTTTGAACATATTTTGGATGTTTAATGATGTTGATAAGTCGACTTTATCAATGGAATCCCGAAACTCTTGAATCTCTAATTGTTTAGGTTGCTAGATTTATGTTTTTGAGGTGTTATGGTGGCTCTGTGTTTGCTAAAGGTGTTAGGTTGATTTGATTATGTTTCTAGATGTTAATTGATGATAAAAGTGTTGTTAGATTGTTAGGTAGTGGCTTGGTTGTGTTTGGAAAGGATTAGTTGGAGTTTTTGGTTGTTGTTGTTGGGTAATTGTGAGGTGAATGCAAGAATCTGTGAGGATCTATTGCTGCAGTGCTGTAAATGCATGGAGATGTATTAATCCTCTGTTGTTATGTGGTTTAAACAGGGGATGTTGTTTTGGAAGCGAACGATGTAGCATTGGAGGCTTCGGACGCTTGATTTCTCGTTAGCAAATCAAGGCTTCGCGTATCGGTGAGTGAAAATGTGGATTCCAGCATTGGAATATTTTAAAGGTGGTTTATGGGAGTTTAAACTTAACTTGATATGCTGATTTAAACTCGAAAGTAAGTAAAAGTGGATTTTCTCTCTCGGTCGTGCTAGTGTTAAATGGTTTTATGAACTTGTTTCGATTTACATGTTACCTACTATTTAAGCATGATTTAAAGTATTTGACGATCCTTGTAAGTATATGGTTTATACTTGTGGTTTAAAGCATGGTTGTTGCTTTGGATAAATGGTTGGTTAATGCTTGCTAAAAATACTAATGTAAAGGCTAAATGGTTAATTATATTGGCAAGTGATGTGGTTTTAAAATTGTTATCAGATATAGTTGGCCGGCCATAGGATTGAGTGCACTATAATAAGTCGCCTTGGATATTGAGGGATTTAGATCCGTGTATCGAAAACTCCATCTGAGTACCCTAACGGTAGAGGGGTTAAACAATATCGTAGACTCTTGTTAGTAGAATAAGCGTGTTTAACCGATGATTGGGGTTGGTGTCCCCGCGGGTTGAAAGGTGTACCCGGTTGGTAATGTACCGCGATCGTTATTGTATCACTATTCCAGTAGAGATGGCTTGAAGTGTTGGTTGAACACTTGTTGAATCCGTGTATCCGATGAACTCTTTTGTTAATGGACTTGTTTAATGATCACTTGTAAGCCAATATAATTGTTTATGTATCATTGGAAAGTTTATGTTGTATAATGTGATTTATACATGTTTACTCTTTAAGCTTTGCATATGGTTGTTATGCATGGGAAGGCTTAAATTGAGGTTGAGCAATGTGACTAGCTGTTGGTTAATGATACATATTGCATATGGTTTAGTATGCCAGGTTTTAAAGATGTTAAGTGCATGGGTTAAGGGCATGATGATGATTATTTTAAATGTTGTTGAAACATGATTTTGAAATGTGATTTCAATGAGTTGTTAAGAAATGATTTTAAATGCATTGATGGTGTTTTGTTTGTGAGTGCTCCTCACTAAGCCTTGTGTGCTTACGCTCTTATTGTCCATCAATACAGAGAATTGAGAGCTTTGGAGGCAGGAAAGAGCAAGGGATCCTAGCAAGACTTGTTTACCAAAGTATGTTTAGATTAGACTGTAAGTAATAAAGGCAATGGGGTATCCGTTTTGGTTTTGGGAGATGTTTTATAAACTCCCTGTTTGAGCAAGTTTGTTTGGTTGCTCTAAAGTTGTAAATGGCCTTTATGGTTTGGTTTCGGTGATGTTTTTGAGTTTCATGTTTTACTTGAATGGTTTCTAGGTTGTGTGCTTGTAGATTTACGTTTGATGCAAAATGCCATGAATTGATGTTGAATCTGTGATGCCATGCTGTGAATTGTATCCTGAATATGTTGGATGTATGTTAGAAGCATGCTAGGGTGTTTTGGATAGGCTAAAAGTTTGTTAAACCAGCTAAATGTGACATTACAGGCCCAGGCGTACCGATACGTGGGGGTCGTATCAGTACGGCTAGGCAAAACCAAGCATGGTGTTTTGATACGGGCTTGGGTGTACCAGTATGGATTTTTTTTACTAGAATCTACTTTTTTGGACAAAACTCGCGTACCGAAACATTACCATACCTATCGATACGGTTGCCAAACATTTATGAACTGCCAACTAGGCGTACCAAAATGGGTTGCGGTGTATCGAAACAGTACAGGCTTGTGTAAGGCACCGTATTGATATGGTGGCACGCGTATCAATATGGTTGTTTGATATTTTAGTTAATATCATGGTGGATCGAGCTAATTTTCAACATGAGAACATGAAAGCTTCTTAATTAAAGGTTGGTAACTTGAAAATGTGCTAAGTCCCTGTAGTTTGATCAAATTGCTATTTGGTCCCTAGATTTCAATTGAGCCAATTGGATGTCAAATCGATGCCCACTTGAGTTGTGTTTTCACCTGATCACAGTATGAACATATAGGTTAATAATTTTGCATTTAGACAAGATAAAAGAAAAAAAGGTCGGGTTTCAGTTTCTTTCTCTATGGTTTACCTCGATAAACCTAATATAGCTCTCTCAGTTCGGTCTTGCGACTAGGCTGGGTCGAGGGGGTTACATTTGGGTTACAAAGTTAGGGTTTTAGGAGCTGTAAATCCCCCTTTGATGGCAAATTAAGAATTAAGTGTTGTTAATGTGTAAAATTGGTAGGAAATCACCAAATAAACGTTCAATAACATGTAGGAATCTTTTGGGGCTTAACCATTTAGGTTAATGGCTGGGAATTTGAAATCTTGAGCTCCAAGTTTGAAATCTGGGCTCACGTACCGGTACAAGGTGGCCCATATTGGTACATCTTTTTAGGAAATAGGGGCCTTATGTGAGGGGCGTACCGATACAGTTGGTCGCGTATCAGTACCCCATGATTGTAGAAATTCTAGTGGTGTTTTTGTGTAATGATAGGCTAGGGGCGTATCAATACCACAGTTCCATTGCCTGGGGAAGGCCTTCGTTTATCGGTATACATTTAGAGGAGTATCGGTATAGCATAGCAATCAGTACGGGGCTTCGCATACTGGTACTGAGTTCCGATACGTAGGTTGGTATACTGGAAAGGGACATTGATCAGATATTTTTAACATAAATTGAGTATCGGTACTCGTGGATAAGTACTGATACCTAAAGGGGTGTACCGATACCCATGTAGGTGTACAGGTCCACGTAGGGTAATCTGCCTAAGAAATTCTAGGTTGTGTTAGGGGATTTTATAATTCGAGCTATAGGGTCCAATGGGTGTCTAAAGTTAAAAAATGAATTTTAAAACTGAGAAATCAGGGTTTATAACCCACATATGGAATAAATGGCTAATGGCTTGGTTATTCTTGAGTGGGTTGCTCGTGTTAATAATCCATAAAGATCCATGGTGGATTGGTTGATGCTATGTGGAAATTTGGGGTCCTTGTTGTGTGCTAAAGGGACACCCATATAGACTAGTTGCAATGAATATTGAGATGATCTAATGAGAAAGTTGTAAATGAGCTTAAAAGACATATTAATTATGGCAACGAATGGAAACATGCCTTGGGTAATTTGCAATGTTTTGACTTTATGCTTTTTATCACTTGGTGAGATGGATGGATGCTCGGGGAGCATATGTTATTCTATGTGTCTTGGTCAGGAATCTGAATGTCTTAGAGTCAGTGCAAGGACACATGTATAAGGGGATGTGTACTTTGGGCTGTGTGATCGAGGACATCCGATGTGTCCACGGGCTATGTGATCTGGATGCGGTTAGAAACCTATCCTTGGGCTATGTGATATGGATAAGGAAATGTAACTCGATGGGCTACGTGAACTTGAGTAACCGATTGGCTGAGTGGCCTCAGATAAAGACTGCTTGTGGCTATTGTGATCCAAGTATGTCTAGGATGTATATGTGGTTATAGTGATCCAGATATGGTCCATTAACCCGACGGCTATGTGATCACGGGTAACCTGACGATTGTGTGAGCACAGGTAATGTAGGGATTCGTTGACTATTGTTAGGGAATGTATGATATTTACGTTGCTGTATGGATAATTGATGTTGACTGTTTTACCCTTGGGCTATGTGATCAGGGTATGGAATGCATCACTCGGTGGGCTGTGTGAGCTCCAGTAACTGGATGGGATGTGTGACCTCGGGTATGGTTAGCCTGGTTTGGCATGTGAGACTCCTTATATTCTAGTGGTATCTTGAGACATAATTGTGACCTCTAGCTAGGGTAGGCTAGAAGTCGATCCTTATATTTGAGAAGCATTTCTCTACACTCTTAATTATATTATCATGCATGCTTGTTTTATGATATTCATGAATTGCGGTAGAGTAGAAATGTACCACTGAGCTTGTTAGCTCAGTGTGTGGAATTATGGTTTTTTCGTGCGTAGGTTGACAAGATTCTTTCGGAGGAGTACATCGAGGAGGATTTCCCAGCACCGAGTCAGCTTCAAAGTATAGTACTTGATATTTTAGTTTGGACTGATTGTATTCATAGGACATTACCACAGTCAAGTCTATAACTTTATTTGATTTACTATTAATTGGTCAAACGGTGTATTTTACTGGAGTTCCTTTTTTGTAAACTCTTTTAATGTTATCTAATTATGTGGATTTATAAAATGGATGTTTTTGAGAAAGGTTAGCTTGTGGTTTTAAATGAGAAATTTTTATGGGTCGATTTTGGGAGACCTGAATGTAATGCTTCAGATTCGGATCGAGATCAGGGTGTTACAGAGGTAATGAGGTTTTATTGAGTATACCAGCAAGTGACTGAGATTAAAAGTTACCGGATATAGTTGGCTAGCCATAGAGTTTAAAGTGCACAATAATAAGTCACCTCATGTGTGTCGAGGGGTCAAGAGTGTGCCATGATCCACCATGAGAACCACATCGGTCGATGGGTCCAGAGTGTGCCAATTCTCCCGCTGGGGTATCTATACATCATAACCGTTAAGGGCCTTTCTGGTTCGAGGATGTATGTGAAGTTGTTGAAAGAACCACTTGGGAAATCTGTGTACCCGATATGTTTTTATGAAAAGATGGAAATGGTTTTTGGGTCACTTGAATGCCAATATATGAAATAATATATCACGAGAAATGGATTATATTTGTATAATATGGTTTATACATGAGATGCTCCTTAAGCTTGCTAATTAGAGAATTTGGCATGAGAAAACTTAAATTGAGGTTTATGCTAGAAATCCATGATACATGAGTTGCAATTGCTTGAAAGTGCTTATTTGAAAGATTATAGAAGCACGAGAAGTTTTGGCATGAGATGCTTTGTATATTTTGAAAGCAAAATGCTTTTAAATGCACTGATGACTATTTTTTAGACTCCCTGACTAGGTTTTATAAGCTTACACCCTCCTTTCTCATCAATGCAAAGAAGTAGATCTTTTGGACAACAAGCAAGCAAGGGGCAATCCAAGAGCAAAGTAATTTCAAGTATGGATTTATAAATACTATGTAGTAATAGGAGACAATGTGACCAAGTTGTAATTGGGAGGGTTGTTTTGGTTACTCCCTTACTGGACAAGTTACATTTGATGTTTTGAGCTTGTATGATGTTTAATATCTTGTTTTGAGGGGTTGGGATGTAAATTGCATGCTTGGGTAGAGATCATGCCTTTAGGATCTTCGTTTGGTTTTGTGATGGTTCATATGATCTCTTAGCATGTTCTTTTGATTGTAGAAATGTTTCTTGAGATGTTATATGATGTTTAGGTGATGTTTGGCGTGAACCAAATACTTGTATTTTGGACCTAGAGGTCACTACAGGCATTCACGTATTGGTATGAGTACCTAAAAATCGTTATGCATGGTCTGAAAAGGCTCTGTTTTGAGGGCAAAATGCCTACGAGTACTGATATAGTTCGTCGAGTATCCGTACACCCCTTCAAATTTACACATCAGAATTGGTATACGGGTTTGAGTACCAATAGGACCACTTTATTTTTATAGCATTGTATCGATACACATGGTACCGTATCGGTATGCATTGTGGTTATTGAAAATTGAGGTTTTGAAGGTAAAAGGGGGGATCGGTACGAGAACTATGTTGTATCGGTACGAGTCGCTTTATGCACCGTATTGGTACGATGGCTAGTGTATCGGTATGCCTGGAAGTTAAGTCTATTGAGCCGTATTGATACGGGCTTGCCGGTATCGGTACACGTTGCTAATTTCTTTGTGTTTTTGCCTGTTGTGAAGTTTGGAAATGTGCAATTTAGTCCCCGAATGTTATATATCCAATTAAATCAGTTTGGAAGGTTATTTTATGTTGGAATTTAACATGCTTGCATACAATATGACTAATTAAGGATTGGTAATCTTGATATTAAGAAAGTTCTTCTAATTTTTAGAAATTGCAATTTGATCCCTGAGGTCCGCTCTCATCCAATTGGAAGTCAATTCGACGCCCGATTCAGTTGTAAATTTCACTGCTCCTGGCATGATCACCATAGGACCTAATTATGCATTTAGATAAGATAAAATGAAAAAATAGACCATTTTCAATGTAATTCTTTTGGGTTTGTCTCGGCAAACCCAATGTAGCTTGCGTGGTTCGATCTACTGACTAGACCTAGTCAAGGAGGTTACATTTGTTGGTACCAGAGCCAGGTTATGATTGTTGGGAGGTGGGTTATGGTTGTTTGATGTATTTTTTTGTATGATTCTGTTGTATAGCATGCTCGATGTATGATTTTGTGAGTTTATGATTGATATGTGCTATGTTAGGGTAAAAGCTTAGGAACACATTGCCTTATTACTACTAGTGCAAAATGATTTTTGGTTTTGAAACATGAGCATCTTGGAATCTTGCTTCAAACTAGTCTCATTATTTTTGTTATAAATTCATATTTTTTGTATGCCATCGAGACGAGAGCTGAGGTCAAATACGTCCATATTTCTTGAGGAGAATGATGTGATATGGATCAATTTAAGGTTGAGGTTGTTTGGTTTGGGTTTAAGAGGATGTTGATGCATATGTTGTGAAGTTGTCTTGCTTGTGCTTCTAGATTGTAGGTTGAGGATGTTTGGACTCCGGAAGCTTGTGTTGTTAGGGATCCTTTCCTGAGATGTTCTAGGTGATGTTAGCGAAGTTGTTTTAGAGAAGCGATTGAGGGTTTTTAATGTGGCAAAGTTGAGGAGATGTGCTGCTGTGTTTAGAGATGCATGGAAGTGCATTAATCCTCTATTTTTGTGTGGGTAAAACAGGGGAGATACATCCTCCATCCTCCGACTACTCAAAATGAACACTATTTTGCAACAACTTGGTCAATGAGCAGCTATACTGGAAAACCCTTCAACAAACCTACGGTAATAACCAGCCAAACCAAGGAAACTCCAAACTTCTGTCATAGATTTAGGCACCTTCCAACTCATCAAGGCCTTAAGCTTGTGCGGATCAACACGAATCCCCTCGGCCGATACCATATGCCCAAGGAAAACAACCTCCTTAAGCCAGAACTAACACTTGCTTAACTTGGCATAAAGCTAATTAGCCAACAACGTCTAATGCACAATCCATAAATGTCTATCATGATCCTCCTCGGTATGAGAGTACGCTGGATATCATCAATAAACACGACCAAAAACTAATCTAAAAACTCATGGAACATCCGATTCATCATGTCCATAAAAGCAGCCGGTGCATTTGTCAAACCAAACGACATCACCAAAAACTCATAATGCCCGTACCTCGTACGAAAAGGTTTCGTGGGCACATCCACATCTTTCACCTTCAACTGATAGCACCCAGACCTCAAATCTATCTTAGAGAACAATGACACACCACTGAACTGATCAAACAGGTCATCTATCCGCGCCAAAGGATACTTGTTCTTTATCGTCAACTTGCTCAGTTGCCAATAATCTATACACATCCTCAACGTACCATCATTCTTTTTCACAAACAACACCGGTGCACCCCACGGTGAAATACTAGGTCTAATGAACCTCAATCAAGCAACTCCTGCAGTTGCATTTTCAACTCCTTTGGGGACATGCGATACGGAGCAATAGACACTAGTGTCGTATCCATAAAGATCTCGATGCCAAACTCCACCTCACGGTCGGGTGGCAACCCCGACAACTCTTTCGAAAAAACACTCGAAAACTCACATACGGTGTAAACATCCTCCACCCTCAACTCCTTCAAACCAAGATTCATAACATAGGCCAAGAAAGCCCGGTATCCAGAATCTAATATCCAACTCTCTTTTAAAGCCGAAACAATATTAGACAAGAACTTAGCGTTCTAACCAACAACCACCACCTCAAAATCATCAGACAACTTTAGGGATATATGTTTGGCCTCAAAATCTACCACAAACCTATGCTCGATTAACTAATCCATCCCCAAGATTACATCAAACCCATGGAATGGCAACTCCATCAAATCCACAGCAAACACATGTTCTTGAACCATCAGCGGACAGTACGATACAACTTCCTAACCACGACTGTCTCCCCAAGAGAACTAGTCACTCTAACACCCACATTAAGAATTTCAACAGGTATATCAAGCAGCTGTGCATGCTCACTCAAGATGTATGAATGGTAGAACCAGAATCAACCAACGAATACAACGGCAAAGACTGTAAAGTGAAAGTACCTGCAATCACATTGGCTCAAATGATCACGCGATCCACAAGCCCAACAAGTATTATGCAGAGCCCTAACCTGGATACCCTACCTCTACGCTCCACGACCAATAACACATCCACCACAGCTCGGCTCAAGGCGATACCTCTTATCACTGTGTCTCTTGGCCTGACCACCGCCAAAACTAGAATCTGCCACTCTGTTACCAGAGCTAAAGCCTTGAGACCCAGAAGCCAAACCAAGGTTCTACTCAATGTCCTTGGCTCGTATAACCAACACATCAAAATCGATATATTCAACAGCAAGCATGTATGTCTTAACCTCCTACACAAGCCCATAGCGAAAAGGATCACATCACTGACGCTTGTCAGGGACTAACTCAGGTACATATCGCTCAGTCTCACAAACTGCACCTCATACTTAGAAACAGACATATTGTCCTGCACAAGAGCCATAAACTTGATTTTCTTCTCGTCCTGATACCAGACTCCCAGGTACTTCTTCCGAAAAGTACCACAAATGAACTCCCAGGTTACATCCTCGGTTACCATCCCGGATATTGTGGTAGTCCACCATGTATAAGCAGCACCCTGCAACAGGGACACAACACATCCAATTTACGGGCATCATAACAAACCATCTAGCCTAGTATCCTCTTTGTACTGGCCAACCAATCCTCAAAAGCCTCTAATGCTAAACCACAAAACTTAACTTCGCCCAGACTGCAAAGACGCTCTAACGGTAAACCTGTTTGCCCAACCACTGGTGCTGGCACATGAACACCCATAACTGCTGCCTGGAACACACCAGTCATAGCCTGAATAAGAGGTGCCATGTCACCCATCCCTAGCCCAGCTGGCATAGATGGTACTTGTTCTACAATCACATGTGGATTAGGTGGGGGCGGTGGCAACCCCTCAGGAGGTACAACATCTCCCTTTCTCTCAGCCCAACGGTAACAGAAATCGTACCAGATCAAAACTCTCTCCTCGGTCCCATCGTGCTAACAATATATCTAAGGCATAATAATCATTTCAAAACAAAATAGTTAGGCCAGCTTCAAGCAAGGATCCAAGACTTCTATTTCAAAATCATAGCATTTCAAACTATAATAACAAGGTAATGGGTTTCCTAAATTTCCCCCCAGCATGGCATAAAGCAACATGGCATAAATCATAGCATATTAAAATCATCGCGCATCACAAACAACAGATTACAAATCACAACAACATTACAACAATCAAACCAACTCCCAATTATCGCAAACCTAGCTCTGATACCACAAAATATAACCCCTCGACCCGGCCTACTCGCAAGACCGAACCGAGTGAGCTACACTAGATTTACCGAAGTAAACTGTAAAGATTAAACCTAAAACTCATCCATTTTTTCTTTTATCTTGTCTAGATGCTCAATTATTATTCTACATGTACATATTGAACATAGGTGAAAACTTAACACAATCGAATTGACATCTAGTTGAACACAATTACAATTTAGGGACCAAATTGTAATTTTAGAAAACTATAGGGACTAGCTTATTTTTATGTTACCAACCTTTAATTAAGCAGGTTTCGTGCTTACATGTAAAAAATTAGCTCAAAAAGGATATCATACTCATTAAATTGCATCCACAACATTCAGGGACTAAAACGCAAGAAACTAGAACTTCAGAATATGCCAATTAACTTATTTAACTGCCACCGTATCGGTACAGGCAAGGGGGTGTATCGATACGCCTTCATTAATTCACACTCCAAAATTCCAATTGCCAAAACTCATTTTGATATGCCCCCGATTATCGAAATGCCCTTCATAAAATGCTAAGCCGTATCGAAACAGCTCATCGCATACTGAAACGCTGGCCAAATTTGCCTAAGCCCGTACCAAAATGCTTGACCGTGTACCAGTAAGCTGAGCCTAAAATGGCTTACTCGTACTAAAATAGGGACACCCGTACCAGTACACCTAGACTTGTAGTGTCCACTTTTGCTTGTTTATCATGCTTTCAAACATACCAAAATACCCTAGCATGATTCTAACATACATCTAACATATTCAAGGGTCAAACCACATCAAAACAACCTAGTTTCAACATCAACTCATGGAAACATGTCCAAAATGGCCTTTTACAACCCAAGAGCAGCAAAACAAACTTGCTCATATATGGAGTTTAGCAAAACACCTCCCAAAACAACAACGGAACCCCCATTGCCCTTATTACTTATAGTCTAGTCCAAAAACATACTTTTGTTACCAAGTCTTTTTGTGATCCCTTGCTTCCTGCTGCCTTCCAAGCCTTTAATTCTCAGCATTGATGGACAAAGAGAGCATAAGCACACTAGGTTTAGTGAGGAGTGCTCAAAACCAATACATAATCAATGCATTACAACCATTTCTTTACAACACATTGAAATCCCGTTTCAATCATCTTTTAAACATCATTTAAAACATTATCATGCCTTGAAAACCATGCACTCTACATCTTTAAAACCCAGCATATTAAACCATATGCAACATGTATCATTAACCAACAGCAAATCCTAGTGCTAAACCTCAATTTAAGCCTTCCCATGCATAACAACCATATGCAAAGCTTAAAGAGTAAACATGTATAAATCACATTATACAACATAAACCTTTCAATGATATGTTAACAATTATATTGGCTTACAAGTGATCATAACCAAGTTCCTTTATCAAAATAGTTCATCAGATACACGGATTCAACAATTGTCCTCACAACACTTCAAGCCATCTCAACCGAAATTCCGATACAATCGCAATCGCAGTATATTACCAACCGAGTACAATTTACAACTCATGAGGACACTAAAATTACTCATTTTTGCCTAACCTCTAAGTATCATATTAACATATTAGTGCATAATTACATATAGGTGTACGCGTGTATATGTTAGTATATTACATAATGATATAAGTGTGAGGGTATGCATGTATTGATATGGTATATTACGTACCTATTAATATACGTATGATATGGTTATATTTATGTTAAGAGTATCGTACAAATGTATGTTAGTATATGAGTAGGTCTATATGTGTTTGCATGTTTATATTATTAGTGTCCTTGTTATTATTGAATATATACGAATAAGTGTTGCATGTATTATTATTAAGTATATGTACGTGTGATCGTATGTCATCACAATTGTATGTATGTATACGTAAGTGCGTATGTATCTGTATTTACTATTATATTAATATATTAATATGTATGGACAAAACTGGAAAAATAATAGGAAGCCCACTTAAATTAAAATGTCCATATTATTACAACAAAATAATAATACAAGGCCTGGTTGGCCCAAGCCCAAGACCCCATTTAACCCTAATTATTTTTGTGCAGATAACTATGGGCCGTTGGATCAAGATCTGATCCAACGGCCACGATCAAGGAAGGATAAAATATCTAGCCAGCCGCGTGAACTACACGTCTGGATGGTTCGAGTGCCACGCGCGCGTGCGGTCCACGCGTAGACTCTTCGATATCCCACGCGTGCGTGAGTCCCACGCGCTATAACCCCTCGACTGCTGAGCCCCACGTGTCACAATCTAGAGCCGTTTCACCGATCGAGGTTTCATCTGGGCCGTTCATCCTTCAAACCAGCCCGACCGTTAGATCAGATCTGATCCAACGGCCGAGAACACCTCTGGCCGAAGACAACTCCCCCACACCGCCACCATGCTTCCACCATGCCGGTCTCCAACCACCGCGTTCAGACATATCATAACACAAAAAGAGAGAGATTATGTCAGTATCAGTTCAGATCTAAAAAATAGATTATATTACTTGTTACCAAACCAAAGAGACAGGGATGTATGTATGAAACAAGTAATTGTAAGGAAGTCAAGTTGTAATCAGAAAGAAAAAAATACAAAAAACAACAAGTTTTCAGTGGTAATACTCTTCTCTTTTCTTCTTTGCATGCATACAAAAAATATACGTAGTAATAACAAAGAAAAGGGATTTAGAGTTGTTATCCTCGTCGTCTGTGGATCTCCCCTTACCAGTGACAAGCCTCTTCGGCTTTCCCAGGCCGAATATGGTGAACTGAAGGGAGTGGGAGGCCCTTTTTGGTTTCGTTTTGGGTTGAATACAAACAAAAAAAGGGTTTTTTCGTTTCGTATTTCTTAGACCTAGGCAAAGAGGTGAGTCCTAACGTAGATCTAAGTTCATATTCGGGTTAAGTTGGGAAAGAGGTCGGTTTTGGGTGTCTTTTGGTTCACCGGCGTCGGCTAGCGGCGGAAGGGACGGCGGAAAGCTGCCAATTTTTGGGTTCATCACAGGTTCATGGAGGATTTGAGAGAAAATGAAAGAACGAAGGGTTATTATAAAATCGGTTTTGAAATAAAATGAGGAAAAGTTTGAGTCTGGGCTGAAAAAAGGGATTTTATAGGTGTTTTTATTTTGTGAAATGGGTAAATTCGGAAATAAATCCTCCAGCGTTTTTTATATTTTCATTTCTGTCTCGCTGCATGGTATATTTACAATTCCAGTCCCCCTTATATTTTAAAATCTTGCAATCCAATCCCTAAATCAAATTGTATCAGTTTTTAAATGGCGAAATTACCTCACTAGTCCCACTGCGTTTTTTAAATTTTCATTTCGAGTTTGCCCCTTGGTCCAATTACAGTTTCAATCCTTTCAAGTTCGGTCCTGCTTGCATTTTCGTCCCTAAATTGCATACTATTGACTTCTAATTTCTGTTTCTTATGTTTATTTCTTTTCATTTCAATCCTATTCCATATTTAAATATTCATGTTCGTTTATTATGATCGTGTATGTTAATATAGCCTTTTGTCTTTTCATATGTTTATCATATATGCTTGGTGTTTTCATGTTTACATATATATATATATGTGTTAAGTTTATGGTGATCATATGTTTTTATGCTTTTATCTGATCTGTCGTACCGCACATATTCGATTGATATTTTAGTTGGCTCGAACACAACGTGTTTTATATTTTAGCGTATATTGCATGCTTTCTTTGCTTTTTAGGCTATATGTTAGTATATTTTCTTGGTCATGTATAATGCCATATTCTACGTATGTTACAATGTGTCTTATTGTAATATGTGCATCTTTTTGTAATATGTGTTTTTGTTCCATGCCGTGTAATTGTGATATGTTAAGTTTATTTTTAGTCACGAGTAGGTATAATTTGTATGCATGTATGTTTTAAATTGGTATTTTATTTATGTTAGATTAATATTCTATTAGGTTAATATTTATTGTATTTAAATTATTTACCATGTTTTATACTTTGCTCACTAAGATTGCATATCGAGATATAAATTGTCAATGCGGTGCCCTTTTATCCGAGCGTAAACGGGGCCAGTATCATGCGTAGTGATAGTGGTTGGGCGTTTACCCTCGGATAACGGGGCCTTTAAAATTTATTCGCAATTATAACCGAATTTTAAACTAATCGTCACTTTAATCCGAAAAATTTAATATTAATAAAGCGGTAATTATTAAAGTACCAATTTTGGGCGGTGTGGGGGTGCTAATCCTTCCCCATCCGTAACCGACTCCCGAACCCAATAATTTTTAAATCTCTGGTTTTATGGTGTCCGGCCTACCTAAGTGGCCGGTGGCGACTCCAATTTTTAAATAAAAGGCGGGTTTTTTAAAACCCCACAGAATAAATATTTTAATACCCGAGAAATTCACAAATACTTCGAAAACAAACGTTTTTTTAGCGAAAAGAGGACATCGATACAGATGGCGACTCCGCTGGGGACAATTTTTGTTTTTCAAAAACAAATGAGAGTCGAGCTTTTTCAAATAATTGCCGCTTTAATAATATTAGAAGTTCCAGATTAAAGTGACTATTAAATTAACATTCGGTTATAATTGCACGATTATTTTAACGCATTTAAAATATGGCATATAAACCAGTTTTTAAGTGGGGGAAAACGCTAATGCTTTCGTGGAGATATCTCCCGTGTAGGCCTAGCAAGTACCTTCGGGGCTCGAGTACCTTATGCTTTCGTAAGGATATTGTTCCTTCGTGCAGGCATAAGCGAATGGGTCCCTCTGAATTGAACCCGGTTGAAAGGAGCCTATAATGGGTGATGATCGGGGGCCTTGCTACTCTTAGTAGAGGACAACAAGGAAAATTCGGGTACCTCCTAGAACCAAGACTGCATGTAGAGAATACATAGAAACCTACCCATTTAGAGCCATGTGGATAACCTTAGGTTTTAGACGGGATAAATAGGGTTGTTTTGTGTTTATTCTGTTTAATTTTATCCTTTTATTTATATATTTATTAATTTTATCTGGTACTGACTTGTTTTATTTTCGCTTTTGTTTTTTTTCATACATCATACATTTGCATCACATAAAGGTACTGGATCAAGTGGTTTGCCCGATCAGAAAGTCTTTAACCATGGAAAAAAGGTGTCTTAGGAAAGAAGAGCTTAATTTGTCAGTCAGACATTGGTCAGAAGTCAGCCAGAAGGCCCAAGGGGACAGTTTACAAAGTGAACTCGTGATAGCCGAGTACACCTATGTGAGTCTTCAACAGAATAATTTAGGGGATCTTTAAAGTATCTAGGAAGAATGGGACCATAGATTACAAGATAGGTTCCGTGATAGTTATGGTGACATTGCACAGTTGATGTACATCCGGGTCAACCAGCCCCTACTCCGAGCCATTTTTCAGTTTTGGAATCCTGTCTTTTGCTGCTTCACCTTCAATGGACAGGACATGATGCCCACAGTAGAAGAATACACCACTCTTCTTAATCATAAAAATGTTCAGGAAGATTGGATCTACGCAAAACCACCGAGGAATTAGAATTACACTTCCAAGCTCAAAACCCTTACCAGAATGAGCGACGATTGGGTCAATGGCTTGATCCGAATTTGAGGAGATAGTACAATATTCGCATGGGAAAACATTCGAGACATCCTACCTGCACATCCGGATGAGGAGAAAAAGTTAGACATGCTTGCCTTGGGAATATATGGATTGGTGATCTTTCCAAGAATTCTGGGAAACATTGATGTGGCTATTCTAGATTTGTTTGAGCGAGTAAAACTGCGAGCAAACCCAGTACCAACTATTTTGGCCGAGACCTTTATTTCTCTAAATGCCAGTCGGAAGCACGAAGAAGGGCGTTTTCGAGGATGCGCACAACTGTTACAGGTATGGATTCAGAGCCACATGTGTAAGACGCCGACGAGGGTTCTACCGGGAATATCCTTCCAAGATTTTTCGCCTTTACGGGAATACTTAACTAAAGAGTGGCGAGAGGACTTGAAAATAAGAAAATGGGCCAGTTTCTTCAGGAATATCCAAGGCGAGGACATAGTATGGAGGGTCTCGTGGCTCGGTAGAGTTAATTACTTTTTATATAGTTGTGGTGATTTCAATTGGCTGATGATGTTGGGACTACATGGAGGGATTGCTTGTGCTCTGCTTCTGGTGTCCCGACAATTCGGATCGTGACAGTTCATTCCCAACACCGCCGGGTTAAGTCGAACTGAATTTCTTTTCAAAGGGGAGTTCAAAGAGAAAGTTCAGACTATCATGAGGGCTTGGGACCATTGTTACCGGATTAGGGTGGAATGAGACACCGAGTACATGACCACCCCAGACTACGATCTTTGGAGATGTTTGAGGGTAAACGATATGATTCCCGAATCAGATCAAGGACCAGCAGTGCCACTCGAAGAGCTTACAAGGGTGGTACCGTCTGAAGCTGACATCTTAAGGAATGAACTCGAAGAAATTAAAAAGAAAATGGACGTCCAACAGACTCAACATGCGAGCGAGCTCTATAAGGCAAGCTTAGAGGTTGACGAGCGGGACGGGATCATTAGGCAGTTGAAGAAATTAAATGCAGATTTGAGCGACAAGAACACTCTTTATCAGAAAGATGCCTTTCTACTACAAGCAAAAATACAAAAAGCCGGCCGAAGGCAATTCATAGCTGTGGAAAAAGAAAGAAAGAATGGTATCCGTTTGGTGGAAGAAGAATGAGAAATCAGCAAGAGAGGGATCGAGGAAGAGATAGAAAGCTGTCGGTCGGCTATGGAGGAAGAGAAACGGTCCTCCAAAAAGGTCATTGACCAAGAAAAGGAAAGACTCAGGCAAGAAATCAGCAAAGGAAAACAAGCAGTCAATCATGAGAGGGAAAACGTCGCTGTATGGAAGAGAAAGTCCATGAGTAGCCAGAATAGACTATTAGAAATGTAAAAGTTGTACGATGATACTATTCAAAGTCTGGATCAAAGCCGAAGTGAAAATAACGAATTGACAGAAAAGGTGATAGAGGTAGAACACTCATTTCGAACATACTGCTAGAGAAATGGCTTCACTGAGCTACAAGAAAGAGAGCGCGAAGTAGGCACATTAAGAGCCCGAATTAAGTCCCTTGAAGCAACTGTTGAAGATTATAAGGAAAGAATTATTGTATTTGGGAAGGCTACAGCCGGAAGGGACACTTATTGGCAAAAGAGACTGCGTGATGCTGCCCGGATGGTACAGGATAGAGACCAATATTACGCAAACCTGATGGTGGACATACAGCGAGTCGCCAGGCATGTAAACGATTTGGCGGTCGAGGCCGAAACACTCCGACCTTTCATAGTCCCAGAAATGGAAGAAGCTCCAGGTTCATCAAGTTGCTCAGGGCAATTGGAAAATTAGGAGATAAAGCTAGGGCTTATCTATAGGGCTTTGTGTTGTATTTATCTCTTTTGTATTAGGAATCTTCATTTTGTAATACGAACTCTATTGTAATTTAGACCCTTCAATTCTCGTGGAAGTAGTTCAAAAGGGTGATTACCAGCGGAATCAGTACCTTATCTGCATACATTCTCGCATTTGCATCATGACATTCGCATCATTATACATGCATTTATCTTTCTTGCAACCATATTAATGTTGTGAATATTGTTTCAGAGTGTGTGTGTGAAAATAGAAGCTAACCCGCAATCATTCATCACCTATACCTTACCCGATTACAAAGCAAGCTCATGGAAGATAGGATAATCAGTCTAGAAAAGGGACAAAGAGAGCTCGAGGCTAGGCTTGAAGAGGCTCAAAGAAGCCTCAGTGACCAGATTGCTCAGTTGCAAGCATCGATAGTATCCGACATAACCGCATTGTTGGCTAAGAGTCTTGGAAAAAGAGTGGAAGGAGAAACCGTTCAAGAACCATAGGGTACCCCAGTTCACTACAAGGTTCAATCAACTGCACCAAACCCGGCTAGAAAGGTGTATATCGACCCTGTAGGAATGTCATCTAGTTTTCAAATAGGGGTACCTGAAACTCAACCCCTCGACGCTGATGCACTCTATGAAGAGGAGGTGCCAGACCTGAATGTGGTCGAAAGGATCAGGACAGAGGTAGAGAAAAAGTGGGAGGAGAGGTTTCGCCTCATGGAGGAAAAATTTAAAACGTTACAATCTATGGAAGAATCAGGAAATGACGCTAGCGACTTAAGTCTGGTGTCCGACCTTGTCCTACCGCCAAAATTTAAAACACCAGAATTCGACAAATACGAGGGAACCACGTGTCCTTCCGCACACATAACAATGTACTGTCGAAAGATGGCAGCCTACCTTAAGGACGAAAAGATACTGATCCATTGTTTCTAGGACAGCCTAACTGGAGCGGCGTTACGGTGGTACACCCAGTTGAGTAAGGCAAATGTTAAGACATGGAAAGATTTGTCAAGAGCATTTACTGAGCAATATAAGCATGTAACGGATATGACCCCCAGTAGAATTATGTTGGAAAATATGGAGCAGAAGTCCAACGAAAGTCTACGGCAATACGCGCAAAGATGGCGGGAAGTGGCCGCCCAAATTCAGCCACCCCTCCCGGAACATGAAATTACGCTGTTATTTGTTAATACCTTGAAAGGGGCACTCTTTGATCGCCTCATTAATAACACGACACAGTGTTTTGCTGACTTAATCAGGACTGGGGAGTCCCTTGAATTGGAAATTAAGAGTGGTAGAATTGATAGCGGGGAAGGGTCTCGGAAATATAGCAAGAGGAATAAAGTAAACGCCACCAGCACTTACACCACCCCGAAGAACTTTACAGTCTCACAGCCACAAGCACCTGTGGGAAAAACACAAAACTCGAATCAAAGAGAGGAGAGAACCTCTAGAAAAGAGAAAGAGAAGAAAACTTTCACTCCCCTACCTGTTTCGTACTCGGAGCTTTATTCCCAGTTGTATGAAGCGGACTTGGTCCGTCCATACATTGTTACTCCTTTCAAGCCGCCCTTCCCTTCTTGGTATAATATGAACGCGCATTGCGACTATCACGGCGATGCCCCTGGACATCCCACTGAGAACTGCCTTGCCTTCAAAAAACTGGTGCAGAATTTAATCGATTCTGGGATATTGAATTTGAAGAACCAAGTGTAGCTACTAACCCGCTGCTAATCATGGGAGCAGAGGAGTAAATGTTATTGAAGAATACTTTACCAGGAGGATTAAGGATGATGTGTCAAAAATCAAATCTCCTTTACGGTGGGTATTTCAACAGTTATGCATGGCCCGTGTGATCGACAAAGGCATGATAATAAAGCAGAAGGGATGTGGAGTGTATTGCGAATTCCGCCAGAATGAAGGGCATGATATCCAAGAGTGCGATGAGTTCAAGAGATTGGTACAACAATTGATGAATGAAAAGCAAATAGAGTTCTTCGAGGAGCCCGTGGGAAAGAAGGGGTCAGACGTACATATGACGGATAGCCCCAAATTTAAATACGGGAAGGATAGACCTTTTATCATCTCTCCCAGGTTAGGGAATATAGGTGCCTCTCAAGGAGAAAATAACAAGATAAGTCCCAGGATCATCATTTCAGCACCATCCCCGTTCCCATTCAAGGATATGCGGCAAACCCCCTGGAATTATGCTATAAATGTGACTACGCCAGAAAAACTAGAACATGGTCAGGTAAAAGAGCCTACGCTAAAGGACCAACAAAGCCAGAGCGATGTAAATGTTGGTGAGGTGGGCCATTTCACAAGGAGCGGCAGATGTTATTCTTCTGAGGCTTTGAAAGCAGCTGAAACAGATAAAGGAAAGAATATAGCAGTTAGCCCCACGCAGATATTTGGAGAAGAACCTCCCCCAAAGATGAATGAGCCGGTAACTGAAGCCCAGGCCAAAGAATTTCTGAAGTTCTTGAGACATAGTAGTACAGCGTAGTAGAACAATTACGAAAGCAACCGGCTAGGATTACAGTACTGGAATTACTCTTGAGTTCAGAAAAGCACCGGGAGACGCTATTAAAAGTACTAAATCAAACTTTTGTGCCCCAGGATATTTCTGTGACAAATCTGGACAGGATAGTAGGGCATATCACTGCCTATAATCATATAACATTCAGTGATGATGAGATCCCTGAGGGAGGAATGGGGTCCACCAAAGCCCTTAACATCACAACTCACTGCAAAGGGTATGTAGTACCTGGTGTACTGATTGACAACGGGTCAGCATTGAACGTCCTACCCATGGTGACCCTGCAAAAACTACCAATAGATGGTTCTCACCTAAAGCCCTACCACAATTCAGTAAGAGCCTTTGACGGTACGCAAAGAGGAACAATGGGGAAAATTGAGGTGCCTCTATTAATCGGACCGACTGAGTATGTGATCGATTTTGTGGTAATGGACATAAAACCATCTTACAGCTGCTTATTGGGAAGGCCATGGATACACTCCGCAGGAGTTGTCCCCTCATCATTGCATCAGAAATTAAAATTTGTAGTCGAAGGCAAATTGGTCACAGTAAAGGCTGAGCAGGAAATTATAGCTTCAGTGACATCGGATGCACCCTATATTCAAAATGACGAGGATGCTGCAGAATGCTCGTTCCGAGCATTAGAACTAGTGAATGCCACGTTCGTTTCGGAGGGAAGTCGGATCCCCTATCCCCGGTTATCTAATTGTACCAAGATGACCGTCTCAGAAACTTTGGGTCGAGGAGCCAAAGTAGGAAGGGGGTTAGGGAATAAATTACAAGGGAACCTAAGAGCCAAAAGTATAATAACCAAGAAGGACCGTTTTGGGCTGGGTTACAAACCAAGTGCCCAACAGAGAAAAGAAGAATACAAGAGAAAATAAGAGCAAAGAAAAGCCAGATTTAAAGGAGAAGACATTCCGTGGAGACCGATGTATTTTCCTAGTTTGAAAACCACTTTTGTCTCCGGAGGATTCTACCCGCCAGGTCAGGAAGTTGAAGAGGAAATCAAGGAAAATGACGTCCTCAACCAGGAGGAGATATTCAATGAATCATTTGAAGGGATGTACATCAACATGATAGCTGGAAAAGGCCGAGGCAGTAAGATGTTGACCAACATCCGCCCCTGCCGTCCCGGGGAAACACTCGATAACTGGAGCTGCATTGATCTACCCGTGGTTTTTAGGAATAGACCAGAGTAATGCTCCGAATCAACCTTTTGTTTTACCCGTAAACAATGGGGATCTCTTGTATAGGGCACCTATGTTAACTTTTTTATTGAAATGAAAATATCCCCACTTTCCTGAATGACCAAAGTTTCATTTATTTCATTCATGCATTCTTCATGTTCATTCCCTTCATACAAAGACGTCTCCTTCCCAATACAATTCATTCTCATTTAATGCAGGTCGCTCATGATTGACGATATGAATGATACTGGATCCAATCCTGGAGTGAATTTTGAATGCCCTGAGGTCTCGGAGGGAATTGAGGAAGAAGATGATGAGATAGAAGATGAGGTCCCGGAAGAGTTGAAAAGACTGGTGGCCAACGAAGAAAGGCAGATCATGCCCCACCAAGAAGAAACAGAAGTTGTAAACTTGGGGACTAAAGAAGAGAGAAAAGAAGTAAAAGTAGGAACAACGATTTCCTCAAAAACCAAGCACGAACTGATAACCCTACTTCAGGAATTCAACGATGTTTTTGCCTGGACTTATCAAGACATGCCAGGGTTGAATACCGATATAGTGGTGCACAAATTGCCAACAAAACCGGAGTGTAAACCAATACAACAAAAATTGCGAAGAATGAGACCAGATATGTTGTTAAAGATCCGAGAAGAAGTAAAAAAACAGTTTGATGCTGGTTTCTTGGAGGTAGCCAAATACCCCGAATGGGTCGCAAACATTGTACCAGTACCAAAGAAGGACGGGAAAGTTCGTATGTGTGTAGATTATAGGGATCTAAACCGAGCCAGCCCTAAAGACAACTTCCCTTTACCACATATTAATACGCTGGTTGACAACACTACAGGACATTCATGGTTTTCATTCATGGATGGCTTCTCAGGGTACAACCAGATAAATATGGACTCTAACGACATGGAGAAAACTACGTTCATAACCATGTGGGGCACTTTTTGTTATCGGGTGATGCCATTTGGGCTAAAGAACGCAGGGGCAACATACCAAAGAGCAATGGTGACTCTTTTCCATGACATGATGCACATAGAAATAGAAGTATACATGGACGACATGATTGCCAAATCCCGAATAGAGGAGGAGCATCTACAGAACTTGAGAAAACTATTCCAAAGACTACGGAAGTACCAGCTGAGGCTCAATCCTGCCAAATGTACCTTCGTCGTTACTTCTGGTAAACTCCTAGGGTTCGTGGTAAGCAGAAGAGGGATTGAGATCGATCCAGATAAAGTGAAAGCAATCCAGGATCTCTCACCACCCCACACTCAGAAGGTAGTTTGCGGTTTCCTGGGGAGATTGAATTATATCTCTTGTTTCATTTCCCAATTAACCGACCGATGTGACCCGGTCTTCAGACTTCTTAGAAAGAATAATCCTGGTGTGTGGGATGAGGAATGTCAGAGAGCCCTAGAAAAGATCAAAAAGTACCTGACAAATTCTTCGATTTTAGTCGCACCAGTACCAGATCGACCATTAATTCTCTACCTGACAGTCTTTGAGAATTCAATGGGATGCGTATTGGGGCAACACGATGAGTCAAGAAAAAGGGAGCAAGCTATCTATTACCTAAGCAGGAAATTCAATGACTGCGAAACGCGGTACCCGGCAGTGCAGAAACTGTGTTGTGCTCTAGTTTGTGCTACCAAGCGGCTTAGGCAGTATATGTTGTACAATACTACTTGGTTGATATCCAAGCTAGACCCATTGAAGTTCTTAATGGAAGCGCCAGCACTAACATGAAGGATGGCCCGATGGCAGATGCTCTTATCCGAATTCGATATTGTATACGTGAGCCAGAAAGCCGTAAAGGGGAGTGTTGTAGCAGATTTCCTAGCTAGTCGCGCTTCGGACGACTATGAGGCATTGAACTTTAATTTTCCAGACGAGGACTTGATGTGCATTACAACCGAGGAAGAGGTTTCAGATGATAAATCATGGAAGCTTTACTTCGATGGAGCCTCTAACGCCCTCGGACATGGGATATGAGCCGTGCTAATTTCTCCTGAGGATGTCTATTATCCCCTCACCAGTAGATTAAAATTCTTCTGCACCAACAATATAGCAGAATACGAAGCTTGCATTATGGGACTAAACTCAGCTATTGAGAGAAAAGGTTAAAGAACTTCGAGTATTCGGAGATTCATCCTTAGTAATTTACCAATTGCGTGGGGAATGGGAAACCAGAGACCAGAAGTTGGTCAAATATTATGAATTGATTCAAGAGCTCACCAAGGAGTTCGAAAGGGTCAGTTTCAATTACCTTCCCCGAGAAGAAAATCAGATGGCAGACGCCTTGGCAACCCTGACGTCCATGTTCAAAACAAACACTGGGGCAGAAATGAAGCCTATTAAGATGCAGACGTTTGAAAGGCCTGCTCATTGTTGCAATGTACAAGAAGAGATTGATGGAAACCCATGGTACTATGACATCTTGCAATATGTCAAGCTTCGAAAGTATCTAGAAGAGGCAAATAACAATGACAGAAAAACACTCAAAAAATGGCAACAAGATATGTCCTAGACGGGGAGATCCTATACAAGAGAAGCCACGATCAGACATTGCTGAGATGTGTGGATGCCCGGGAAGTGAAGGAGATTTTAGCCGAGGTACATGATGGGCTCTGTGGAACGCACGCCAACGGGCTGTCTATAGCCCAAAAAATTATGAGATATGGCTATTTCTGGTTGACCATGGAGGGAGATTGTATTGATTACGCCAGGAAATGCCACCAATGCCAAATTTACGCTGACAGGATTCACGCGCCCCCATCGCCTTTACACACCATGAATTCTCCATGGCCTTCTGCGGCGTGGGGCATGGACGTCATTGGGCAGATTCATCCGAAAGCTTCCAATGGACACCGTTTCATCTTGGTCGCCATAGACTATTTCACTAAATGGGTAGAGGCAGCGTCTTACGCCAACATCACAAGGACTACAGTATGCACTCAATTCAAGATAACACACCATAATTCCACAGTCTATCGTCCTAAAATGAATGGAGCCGTGGAAGAAGCAAACAAGAACATAAAGAAGATCATAGCAAAGACGATGGATACCTACAGGGATTGGCATTAGAAGTTGCCATTTGCCCTTTTTGCCTATAGGACGTCCGTTCGCACATCAACGGGGGCAACACCTTACTCTTTGGTGTATGGTACCGAAGCAGTACTCCCCATCGAGGTAGAGATTCCATCTCTTCGGGTCTTAAATGAAGTAAAATTTGAAGAAGCCGAATGGGTGCAGGCCAGACTCGACCAGCTAAATCTCATTGATGAGAAGAGACTAAAGGCCATTTGTCATGGTCAGATGTACCAAAAATGGATGATGCAGGCATACAATAAAAAGGTGCTCAAGAAAATCCTCCCGATCCAGAAAGATTCTAGAGGAAAGTGGATGCCCAACTGGGAAGGGCCGTACGTGGTAAAAAGGGCCTTCTCAGGAGGAGCCCTAATCTTAACAGAAATGGATGGAGACGAGCTGAAAAACCCTGTAAATTTTGATGCTGTTAAGAAATACTATGTTTGAAAAAAAAGAAGAAGAAGAAAAGAAAAAGAAAGAAAAGAAAAAGAACAAAAGAACAAAAAAAGGAGAGCTCAGGGTGAAAACCCGAAATAGGGCGTCTTAAAGCAAAGGGAGGACCCGAGTTGAAAACCCATAAAGGGCGGCTCGGATAAATTGAAAGGTTGGATATCCGAAGAGAAGGGTTATCCTCATGAACACTGTGAAGAGGGAGCTTCAGGCAAAAGATTCTACACCGGTTGACAGGATCGTGTATCATTCATATCGAAGATAATGAGGGATCCTGTATTTCATACTTAACTTTCCTTCTTCCTCATGTGTGTCATACCTCTTTTAAGATATCCCAAGCCCTTAATCGTAATAAAATAGTGTTTTTGAACATCCATGCCTTGCCTTCTTGTTAATTTCAGGCAAATAAGCTAACATAGGCTTATGGTAAAAACGAGAGATTTCTGAGCATTACTGTGATCTAACCTTAAAAATGCAGGTGATTAGAAAACAATGTTAACCTCGCCCTCTAGCTCCCTACATAACGGCTGTTGATAGAGAGGGCGAAAAACTTCAAACAACCAGATAGGATGACCAATGGTGTACGCCCTGCTTATTCAAAGGAAGCATGCAAGATAACAAGAGAGATCTCCCGGGTGAAAACCCAGAAGGGCACCCCTTGAAAAAAAAACTCTAAAGCGAAAGCCCCAGAAGGTTTAATATAGGAGAAACCAGCATTGAAGGCGGAGAATGTGCATTGACTATCGACAACTGAACAAGTTGACGATTAAGAACAAGTATCCTTTGCCACAAATTGATGACTTGTTCAATCAATTATGGGGTGCTATAGTGTTTTCCAAGATTGATTTGAGATTTGGATATTATCAGTTGAGGGTTAAAGGCAAAGATGTGCCAAAGACTACTTTTTGTATGAGGTACGAGTATTATGAGTTCTTGGTGATGCCGTTTGGGTTGACAAATACGCCTACATCATTTATAGACATGATGAATCGAGTGTTCATGAATTCTTGATCAATTCATAGTAGTGTTTATTGATCATATTTTTTTTCACAAACAACACTGGTGCCCAGTGTTTTGCCGTAGTGAGCACCAGTGTTGTTTGTGAAAAAGAAGAATGGCACTTTGAGAATGTGCATTGACTATCGACAACTGAACAAGTTGACGATTAAGAACAAGTATCATTTGCCACAAATTGATGACTTGTTCTATCAATTCTAGGGTGCTACAGTGTTTTCCAAGATTGATTTGAGATTTGGATATTATCAGTTGAGGGTTAAAGGCAAAGATGTGCCAAAGACTACTTTTTGTATGAGGTATGGGTATTATGAGTTTTTGGTGATGCCGTTTGGGTTGACAAATACGCCTGCATCATTTATAGACATGATGAATCGAGTGTTCATGAATTATTGATCAATTCGTAGTAGTGTTTATTGATCATATTCTTTTGTACACTCGTACCGAGGAGAATCATGATCGACACTTGCGAAATGTGTTGAAAACCTTATTAGATAATCAGCTTTATGCTAAGCTGAGCAAGTGTGAATTTTGGATTAAAGAAGTGATTTTTCTTGGTCATGTGGTTTCTGTAGAAGGTATTTGAGTGAAGAAACCAATGTAAGTGAAGAAAGTCTGCAGTTTCTTAGGTTTGGTTGATTATTATCGATGTTTTGTTGATGCGGTTTCAAGGGTTGCTGCTCCTTGACCAAGTTGTTGCAAAAGGAGGCACGATTTGAGTGGACGGAAGCTAGACAACAAGCTTTCGAGAGGTTGAAGAAAGCTTTGACGCAAGCTCCAATCTTGATTCAACCTAAGTCAGGGAAAGAGTTTGTGGTCTATAGTGACGCATCCTATATTGGTTTGCGGTGTGTGTCAATGCAAGATGGGAAAGTTGTAGCTTACGCATCGAGGAAGTTAAAGGTACACGAACGCAACTACCCTACACATGATCTTGAGCTTGCTACGGTAGTGTTTGCGTTGAAGATTTAGAGACATTACCTTTATGGTGAGAAGTGTATTGTATACAAGGATCACAAAAGTCTAAAATATTTAATGTTGCAAAAGGAGTTGAATCTTAGGCAACGTAGGTGGTTGGAGTTGTAGAAGGATTATGATTTGACAATTGAGTATCATCTGAGTAGAGCAAGTGTCGTAACCGATGCTTTGAGTAGAAAAGCTATTGTGGAATTAAGGGCTATGTTCGCGAGATTGAGTGTGACTTGTGATGGAGGGTTGTTGGCTGAGTTGCAAGTAAAGCCATCTCTGTCGCATTTGGTTAAAGAAAAACAACCTTATGATGAAGCGTTGGTACCGCATGTCAAGGACATCATGGAGGGAAATCCTACAGATTTTCACTTTAATAGTGGTGGGTGTTGTGTTTTATAGATAGAATAGTGGTGCCTTGTGATAAGGAGTTGAGATGTATGATTTTGACCGAGGCATGTGCTAGTCCTTTTGCTATGTATCTTGGTAGTACTAAATGTATCAAGATTTGAAGAAAGATTACTATTAAGGTGGGTTTGAAAAAAGACATGGCTGATTTCGTTGCTAGGTGCATAGTATGTCAGCGTGTGAAGGCTAAACATCAGTTTCCTTCTGGGTTGTTGCAACTGTTGAAAATTTTAGAGTAGAAATAGGAGAGGATCACCATGGATTTTGTGTCGGGGTTGCCTTTGACATCGACCAAAAAGGATCCCATTTGGGTGATTGTTGATTGTTTACAAAGTGTGCACATTTTCTACTAGTGCATACGACGTATACTTTGGATAGGTTGGCAGATTTGTATATTGCTTAAATTATGAGGTTAGACGGGGTACCTAAGTCAATTGTTTCGGATAGGGATCCGTAGTTTACATCAAGTTTTAGGAAATGTTAGCATCGAGCTTTGGGTTCTCGCTTGAATTTTAGTACGTCGTATCATCCTTAGACGGATGGCCAGTCTGAACGTGTGATTCATATTTTGGAGGATATGTTGAGATGTTGCATCATTGAGCTCTAAGGAACCTAGGAATGGCACTTTCCTTTTATCGAGTTTGCGTACAATAATAGCTATCAAGCTAGTATAAAGATGGCACCGTATGAAGCTCTATTGGTAGGAAGTTTCGTACACCTTTGCGTTGGGCTGAGGCTAGAGAAAAGTATGTTTCTATGCCTTATGTGTTAAACGACACGGATGAGAAAGTAAAGCTTATTTGTGATCATTTGAAGGCGGCCGCGAATAGGCAAAAATCCTACGCAGATTTGAAGCTTAGAGAGGTTTAGTATGCGGTTGGTGAGAAAGTATTATTGAAAGTCTCACCTTGGAAGAAGGTGATGCGCTTTGGGCGTAAAGGAAAGTTGAGTCTGAGGTTTGTAGGACTGTATGAAGTGCTGGAACGCATTGTTTCTGTAGCTTATCGGATGAGGTTGCCTCTTGAGTTGGTGAAAATTCATGATGTGTTTCAAGTGTCCATGTTGTGGAGGTACCATTCGGATCCGTCGCATGTGATGCCAGTTGAGGCTGTTGAGTTGCGACCAGATTTGTCTTATGATGAGGAACCAGTGGAGATCCTTGAATCCAGTAGTAAAGTTCTTCGTGGTAAGACAATTGATCTTGTTAAGGTGTTATGGCAACATCGCCGTGTTTAGGAGGTCACGTGGGAAAGTAAGTCGGACATGGTTGATCAATTTCCGCATCTGTTCCCATCAGGTAAATTTCAAGGACGAAATTTCTTAAGGGGGAGTTGTAATGCCCTAGTTTTGGGCCTAGGAGTTTTCTAGGTGGCTTAGATGATCCGTTGGATAGAATTAGAGGATTCGAGTCAGTTTTGGGATTTAATTCGAAACAAATATTTTCGGGTGAGATAAAAATTTTGAAAGTTATCTAAAATCGTTATTTAATATGGAAATAATTTTGGTAAAGTCAATTTTCCAAAAAGGTGTCTCAAAATTGGACATTTTGGATAGTGACCAAACTGTAAAGTTTCAAAACTATTTTTGGTGAATGTTTTGTTAAAGGGTCAAATCTTTTAATCTTTAAGGAGCTATTTACCCTAAAGTCTAATATTAGACTTTTCCCCTTAATTGACTATTTTTAATGATTCTAAAATAATATAAAAGGTTGGAGAGTTAATTGGTTAATTAAAAAGTCTTAAACAAATTTGACGTAACTAACTTTTCTCAAAAAGAATTTTCTCTCCAATTCTCTCCAGCCAAACACTTTTTTATCTTCAAAATTCTTAGGTAAAATCTTCTTTTTATTTAATCTTTTGATTTCAATTGAAATTATAATGATTTCCTAACAAAATCAATTTGGTTTCTCATTATTTTACAATGAAAATTCATCTAATTAAAGGGAAAGGTAGCCATTAGAGGTGATGTTTGTTCTTATCCTCTAATTCAAGGTTCTTTATTGAAATTCCCAAGTTCTTGGTCCTTTACATGAGTTTTCTAATGTGTTTTGATGATTTAGTTAAAGGAAAATGGTTAAATCAAGGTTTAAATTAGGAAATTGATTTAGTCCCGTAATGGTTCTGTTTTCTCATGATTTAGATTGATATAGATCATGATTTTGATGTTGAATGATGTTAATAAGATGGATTAATCATAGAAATCCCGAAAGTAATTGAATTCTTAAGTTTCTAGGTTGCTAGTTATGAGTTTTTGAGAAGTTGTGGAGGTTTTATGAATGTTGGAGTTATAAGGATGTTAGCGATGTGTTTTTAGATGTTATGTAACACCCTTAACGTATACTCATAGACCGAATATACACTAAATATGTTACATAGTTGTTAAGAAAACTTGACTTGAAATATTTATTTTTCAAACTTTTAAACTTGTATTTTAACCTTTTTTTGGTTTTGAATTAAAAACTACGTCAGTCTATAGTAGCTAGTTTTGACCTTGAATTGTATTATAAAATTTATAAATATGTTATTGAAATAAAAATATAATTTAGGGAGAAAACTATGTACCCTGCCTAGACCCTTTCTTGATTTTAAAATTACTACGCGATTAGGGTTAAACTATACTTAACTATATTGACAAATATTATTACTTATAGAAAACCAATTTCTAGATTCATACATTGTAATAGTGCATAAACACATTATAAACATAAGATTACAAAACAATTTGTCTCTTTTAATCCACTACATATGTACATGCCCACTAGACATCAAACTTACAACTTAAGATGTACATACCGTGATTACTAATGTAACTTGATTTTCCAATTTAATAGCTACTTCTTGCCATTCTACTTGGGAGAACCTACGTGTGAAATAACACACGCTAAGTACGAACATAGTGAGGCAATAATCTTATTTATCAAAACATAAAATAAAGCAATACATGTTATACATTAACCTAACATATTTTCTCTCTAAGGCAGTATCGTACTAACAAATTTTCATAGTCAGTCAATATTCATGTGTAAGTCATAATTTTTCTCACTTAGTCTAGTTTCCAATACTCCATCATTATCAAGTAAATCATATACATGGCATAGTTCATATACATAGCATATTTCATATACATGGCATGATTCACATACATGGCATGGTTCATTTATATGACATGATTCATATACATGACACAATACGTACACGGTTGGATTTAATATATGTTTTGGTTGTACTTTGATGTTGATAAGTTGTTTTTATCAATAGAATCCCAAAACTCTTGAATCTCTAATTAGTTAGGTTGTTAGATTGGGGTTTTTGTGGTGATATTCGAGTTTAATCTTTGCTGGAAGTAAAAGGATGTTAGGAAAGGGTTTTTGGATGTTCCTTGAGGTTAATTGAAGGCTTGTATTGTTGTTTTATGGCTGGGTTAAGTTTTGGAAACGTTTGATGGTGTTTTCGGTAAGTTTCAGATGGTGTTGAGTGGGCATATTGGGAGTTATGGGAGATTGCTGTTGGGCAATGGTTTGAATGCATTTGTCCTTTGGTTTTATGTGTTTAAAACAAGGGATAATAAAGGCAACGAAGTGTGACATGTTTGGTGGCTTGCCGAGAGCTCGTTTCATGTTCGCAAGAAATGCGAAGCGTATCGGCGAGTGGAAACTGGTTTTAAATGCTGTACAAAAGTTTGAAAAGGTTGTTTGGAGTTTAGGGTAAGCGCGAGACTCTTACCTAAGCTCAGAAGTAAGTTTCCTTTATTTTGCTCTTGAATATCGGCTTGGATATGAGCATGTTGTTTGCATGTTTTGCTAACAAACATGGTATGATTTACTTACTCATAATGCATGATTTTGAGTACATATGCAAGGGATTGAAAATATATATTAAATGCTATTGAGCATTGGTTTTCATTCCGGTTGGGAATGGTGTTATTGCATTGGCAATGAGATTTGTATATGTGTTGTTTATGAGATGCGTTGTAAAACGGTAAGTAAATGGTTTTGTAAATGATATATTGGCTCTGTGAGATGGTGAAAACAATCGGGTATAGTTGGCATACCATAGGATTAAAAGTGCACTATAAAATATGAACAAAATCGATCGTGGCCATGTGTCCTTGAGGTATGGCGGTTTAACTAGGCCACTCGGATTGTTGGGACATCATTTGGGGCATGCGGTTTAACTAGGAAACCCAAATTGATGGTGATCTTGTAGTTTAACTAGGCAAGGTCGGTACACTTGCGGTTTAACTAGGAAAGGGTGAAATCTCGCGGTTTAACAAGGCGAGGGTGTCAAATCTTGCGGTTTAACTAGGCAAGATTTGGGATATCATGCGGTTTAACTAGGCATGGTATGAGAGATTCGTGTATTCGATATGTGTAAAGGATAGAGGTAGTCTATCCGGGTCACTATAATTGCCAATATATGAAAAAGATCACGTGTTGATTCTTGTATTAAATGCTTTGGGATTTAAGCATGAGATGTTATTGATGTTATGTTTATCATTATGTTTTGATTCGGTTAGAATCATGAGGAAGTGCTTTGCAAGTAAGCTTGTTTTGGGAAAAGCAAGCATATGTTTTTAAAAGAATATAAATGCATCATTGTTATGAGCATCATCACTAATCATGTGTGCTTACTCTCTTTTTTTCCTAATGATGCAGAGCATTAAAGTCCGGGAAAGCAAAGGCAAGGTTTACAAGGATCCAAGAGATAAACTACTTTGAGTATGAACTCGGTTTCTAGTTTCGATTAATATGGCAAAGTGTTCACAAAGGTTTTTGGGGGTTCTAATCCTGTTTTCTTATGGATTCTGAATATGTTTTCTATGATGGGTTTTGAGGATGGTTGATGTTGCTAAGCTTGATGTCAATATTTGATAGTTGTTCTGGTTGAATGATGTCTTAGGTATGGACCTAGAGCTCCCTTGATGATTGCCTTGTTGTGATGGTTTGAGCAAGTTTAACATGCTATGAGGAGGGTGTTGTTATGTTGCCCATGCTGTGAATGGTTTAATGGTGCATTTTGAGACGTTTGGCAAAGTGTTTTAGGAAGCACGCCTTTAGAATATCTTTGAATAGGTGAAGCCTTTTTGGGTTGCTGAGCTTATGATGTTTAGGTTGCCTTTGCATCTAGGTAGAGTTGTATGAAAGTTTATGGCTTACTAAGGTGGGTTATTTTTGAGATAAGCTTGTTAAACCAGCCATTTGTGACCATTCAGGTCCAGCGTATCAGTACGCGTGTTCACATATCGGTACGGGAAGCCATTTCATGCTTGTGGTACCGATTCGTGAGCTAGGCGTTGCGATACGGGAGTGCATAATCAGAGTAGCATACTGATACACGGGTTTGCGTATCGGTACGGGCAGGTTAAGTTTGCCTTGAGGGATCGGTACACGAGTTTGAGGATCGGTACGGGCCTTCAATTTTGGTAAGGCGTATCAGTACGCAGGGTCGTACCGGTACGGGATTGGCTACTGGATTTTTTTGGAAATTTCAATGTAAAGGGCATACCGATACTCGAATAGGAGTATCGATACCCATGGTTGTTAAGTTAGTTAATGGCTTTTGTAAAGTTCTATTTTCTTTCGTTTTAGTCCTTGAATCTTGTTTTGTTAATTATTTATGCATGGATGATCAGTTAAGGCTGATATTTGGCATATAAGCATGAAATGAACCTAATTTAAGGTTGGTAACTTAAAAGCGGAAAAACCCTTTTAATTGCATATCATTATGATGCCCGATTGAGATGAGTGCACACATTTGAACATTATGATCACGTAGGATAAATTTAATGCATCTAGGTTAGATAAAGGATAAAATGAGTAGGTTTTGGGTTTAATCATCCCAGTTTACTTCATAAACCTAATGTAGCTCGCTTGGTTCGGTCTTGCGACTAGGCTGGGTAGAGGAGGTTACATTTGTTGGTATTAGAGCCAGGTTTGCAAAAAGTTGGGATGCTGTTGCATGTTTAGCTGATGTTGTTGAACTACACGGTGATTGCGTATAAGTTCAGTGATTGTTTAATGTATTGTTGGGGTTGGATTGGGGACACATTGCCTATTACCGAGGATTTTAAATTCGTTTTAAAGTGAAATTGGATCCTTTACCTAATGCTAGCCTAACTCTAATGTGTTTTGATGCTTTTGTTTGCTTGGCTCAACGTGAGACACGGTCTATGGCTAATACTACCGGGGTTGGGCAGAATAATGAGATAGGGGAGAATCTCCCTCATGTTTTTCCTCCTCCTCCTGTGGTTTCTCCAGTTGATGTTAGGGCGGGTGAAGCACCCCAAGTTCCTCAAGTGCCAGTATATGGAGATTGGACTCCCTTAGTACAGGCAATAACGAGAGCTTTTCAGGCAGCAATGGCTGAAGTGCAGGCACAGGCACTTACACCTACTGTGGTGGCAAATCAAGGTTTACCCTTGGAGCATTTGAGGAGTTTAGGAAGTGTGGAGTTTCAAGGTTTGAGCCCTAAGGCAGACGAGGGATGGCTGGAAAAGACGGTCTGCATTATGGATCAGGTGGGATGCAATGAGGAGCGCAAACTGGGTTGCACTGTATCCCTGCTGCAGGGGGATAAATACCATTGGTGGGTGACCACTATTGCTAGCATTCTTGAGGTAGATGTTACTTGGGAGTTCTTTCGGAGGGCTTTCAAGAGGAAGTACCTTGGTGCTCAGTACTTGGATATGAAGAAGCGCGAGTTTATGTCGCTATCTCAGGGAAGCATGTCTATTGCTGAATATGAGGTGAAGTTTCTCCAGTTGAGTCAGTATGCTCCGAAGTTGGTTCCAGATGACCAACAGAGATGTGACAGGTTCTGTTATGGACTTGTAAAGGACATTAAGACGTACCTCCTGGCTACAGATTACACAGATTTTGATGTGTTGGTCAATCGGGCCAAGGATATCAAGCAGTCCTTGGGTGTACTAGTTCAGGCCGTAGGTGCAAACTTGGGTAAGAGATTAACGGACTCTAGCTATTCTAGGAGGCAGAATAAGAGATTCAGGCACAAGAGGTATAAGCCAGACCATAAGCGTGGTAAGAGCTTGTGTTACACTAGAGTGTGAGCGATGCGGTAGGCGTCATGTGGGTATGTATTGGGGCAACACTGGAACCTGCTGGATTTGTGGATCAACTGATCAGTTGAAGCGTGATTTCCCTTGTGCTAGGAGAGATGTACCAGCGCAAGTTGCTGCACCGGCTAGGGACGAGGCCATGGCATGGGTAATTTTCAAAGGTAAGAGGATGATCAGAGGGGTATGGCTCATGTTGTAGTAGTGAGACCTGAAGGTGGTGGACCGTCTTGGGTCTTTGCTCACCGTGAGGGTCGTAATGACAGGGATGTGATCGCATGTACTTTTACTTTAAAATCTTTGTCATTGTTATCCTTGATTGATTCGGGGTCTACGTATTCATATATCTTGAGTGAATATGCATCCTTGCTGAATGTTCCTGTTGAGATATAAGATGTTGGTATGTTGGTCACAAGTTCTTTTAGGGAGATAGTTACAACAAGAAGGTTGTATCGGCGATGTCCTTTGGTGGTGCAAGGTCATGGGTTTGCCACAAATCTGATGGAATTGCCATTCCATGGTTTTGATGTCATTTTGGGTATGGATTGGTTGAGTGAGGATAGAGCTGTTGTGGATTGTGAGTCCAAGAGGATTTTTTTGAGGCTGGTCGACAACTATGAAGTTGTGGTGGTTGGCGAGAATGTTAAGTTCCTGTCCAACGTTGTTTCAGCTGTTAGAGCAGATAAGATGATGTTTAATGGTTGCCAAGGTTATTTGGCTACTGTTATAAATCTGGAAGCCAAGTGTGTTTAAGTGCAAGGCATTCAGACTATTTGCGACTTTCTTGATGTTTTTCTTGAGGAGTTATCGGGTTTGCCTCCGGATAGAGAGGTGGAGTTTCGTATTGAGACATACAAGGGTACAACACTGGTTTCCATTGCCCCTTATAGGATGGCACTGAAAGAATTGAAGGAGTTGATTTTGGAGTTGTTGGATCATGGGTTCATTCGACAAAGTGTTTCTCCATGAGGTGCGCCTCTTCTCTTCATGAAAAAAAAGATGGTACGATGCGTATGTGCATTGATTATCGTCAGTTGAACAAGTTGACGATAAAGAACAGGTACCCATTACCATGAATTGATGATTTGTTTGATTAGTTTCGTGGAGCAGCGGTGTTTTCCAAGATAGATGTGCATAAGAGCACGTTTCGTACGAGGTATGGGCATTATGAGTTTTTGGTCATTCCTTTCAGTTTGACAAATACCCCGACTGCGTTTATAGACATGATGAATAGAGTGTTCCATGAGTATGTTCAACATTTGCTGATTGTGTTACAAGTGTTGAAGGATAATCAGTTATACGCCAAGTTGAGCAAATGCACGTTTTGGCTTAAGGAAGTGACATTTCTAGGTCGTATGGTGTCCGCGGAGGGTATTCACGTTGATCCACAGAAGATTGAGGCTATTCTCAATTGGAAGCCAACTAAGTCAATATCGGAGGTGCTAAGTATTCTTGGGTTGGCTGGTTATTATAGCCATTTTGTTGAGGGGTTTTCGAGTATTGCAGCTCCGTTAACCAAGTTGTTGCAGAAGAATGTTCTGTGTGTGTGGACGGAGAAGTAGCAGCATAGCTTTGAGAAGTTAAAGGAAGTGCTGACATATGCTCTTGTGTTGATTTAGCCTAAATTTGGGAAGGAGTTTGTGGTTTATAGTGATGCATCATATGTTGGCTTAGGTTATGTGTTAATGCAGGATGGGAAGGTTGTAGCATTTGCATCGAGGAAGTTGAAAGTTCATAAGCACAATTATCCAACTCATGATTTGGAGCTTGCAGCTATGGTTTTTGCTTTGAAAATTTGGCGACATTACCTCTATGGTGCAAGTGTGTGATCTTTACGGATCACAAGAGCTCAAAGTATTTGATGTCCCAGAAAGATTTGAATCTTAGGCAATGTAGATGGTTGGAGTTGCTTAAGGATTATGACTTAACCATTGAGTATCATCCTGGTAATGCCAATGTAGTGGTGGATGCATTAAGTTGTAAGGTTGCGGTTGAGCTCCGAGCTATGTTTGCAAGGTTGAGTGTGACGCGAGAGGGTGGTTTACTGGTGGAGTTGCAAGTGAAGCCTACGTTACCACAGTTGATTAAAGCTAAGCAATTGTTTGATGATTCCCTGGTTGAGCATGTTAAGAACATAGCGGATGGTAATCCGACTAATTTCTATTTTCATGATGATGGAGTTTTGTGTTTCAAGGGTTGGATAGTGGTGCCAGATGATTTGGTGTTGAGGTACACTATCTTGATGGAAGCACATTTTAGTCCTTTAGCTATGCATCCTGGTAGTGTTAAGATGTATCGTGATTTGAAAGCGGCGTACTACTAGGTTGGGTTGAAAAAAGACGTGGTTGAGTTTATGTCCAAGTGCATGGTATGTCAGCGGGTTATGGCTGAACATCAGTTTCCTTATGGGTTGTTGCAACCGCTGAAAATTCTGGAGTGGAAATGGGAAATAATCACCATGGATTTTGTAACAGGGTTGCCGTTGACACCAGCTTAGAAGGATTTCGTATGGGTGATTGTTAACCGGTTCACAAAGTGTGCACATTTCTTGCCAGTGCATACAACGTATACCTTGGACAAGTTGGCAGATTTGTATATAGCGGAGATTGTGCGCTTGCATGGTGTACCTAAATCCATCATTTCGGATAAGGATTCTAGGTTTACGGTAAGGTTTTGGATGAGTTTGCACTAAGCCTCGGGTTCGAGATTGAGTTTTAGTACCGCATATCATCCCCAGTCGAATAGGCAGTTTGAGCGGGTTATTCAGGTTTCAGAAGATATGCTGATATGTTGTATTATTGAGTTCCAAGGAACATGGGAGAAGCATTTGCCTTTAGTTGAGTTTTCTTACAACAACAGTTATCGGGCGAGTATAGAGATGGCACCTTATGAGGCGTTACATGGCAGGAGATGTCGCACGCCCTTATGTTGGGCTAAGGTGGGGGAAAAGCATGTTACCCTACCAGATGTGTAGAAAGACATGGATGTGAAGGTCAAGCTTGTGTGCGACCGGTTGAAAGTGGTTACGAATCGGTAGAAATCTTACGCGGATTTGAAGCATAAGGAGGTTGAATATGTGGTGGACGATCGCGTATTCTTAAAGGTGTCACTGTGGAAAAAGGTGATCAGATTCGGACGTAAGGGTAATCTTAGTCTAAGGTTAATTGGACCATACGAGGTTATTGAGAGTGTGGGTCTTGTGGCATATCGGTTGAGGTTGCCTCCCGAGCTGGAGAAAATTCACAATGTGTTCCATGTTTCAATGTTGAAGAGATATCGGTCAGATCATCGCATATCATGCCGGTGGAGGATGTGGAGTTGAGATCGGATCTAAAATTTGATGAAGAACCAGTAGAGGTCCTTGATACCAATAAGAAGGTCCTTCGTGGTAAGATGATAGAGGTCGTGAAAGTCTTGTATGGGTCTTGATCTCCTCTATTGTATGGTTCTTTACTGAAATTCCCAAGTATTTGATCCTTGATTTATAGTTTGGAAACTGATTTTTATGTTATATCAATGTTTAATTGAGTTATTTTGAGAATATTGATGAGATATTATAATTTTCGAAGTGGATCTATTTTTCCAATGTTTGAGTTGGATTTAATACATGTTTTGGTTGTACTTTGATGTTGATAAGATGTTTTTATCAATAAAATCCCGAAACTCTTGAATCTCTAATTAGTTAGGTTGTTAGATTGGGTTTTTGTGGTGATATTCGAGTTTAATCTTTGCTGGAAGTAAAAGGATGTTAGGAAAGGGTTTTTGGATGTTCCTTGATGTTAATTGAAGGCTTGTATTGTTGTTTTATTGCTAGGTTAAGTTTTGGAAATGTTTGATGGCGTTTTCGGTATGTTTTAGATGGTGTTGAGTGGGCATCTTGGCAGTTACGGGAGATTGTTGTTGGGAAATGGTTTGAATTCATTTTAATGCATTTGTCCTCCAGTTTTATGTGTTTAAAAGAGGGGATAATCAAGGCGACGAAGCGTGACGTGTTTGGTAGCTTACCGAGAGCTTGTTTCATGTTGGCAAGAAAAGCGAAGCGTATTGGTGAGTGGAAACTAGTTTTAAATGCTTTACAAAGGTTTGAAAAGGTTGTAGGGAGTTTACGGTAAGCGTGAGACGCTTGCCTAAGCTCAGAAGTAAGTTTCCCTTATTTTGCTCTTAAATAAAGACTTGGATATGAGCATGTTGTTTGCATGTTTTGGTAACACACTTGGTATGATTTACTTACTGGTAATGCATGATTTTGAGTACATATGGAGGGGATTGAAAGTATATATTAAATGCTATTGAGCATTGGTTTTCACTCTGGTTGGGAATGGTGTTATTGCATTGGCAATGAGATTTGCATATGTGTTATTTATGAGATGCATTGTAAAACGGTAAGTAAATGGTTTTGTAAATGTTATATTGGCTATGTGACATGGTGAAAACAATCGGGTATAGTTGGCATGCCATAGGGTTAAAAGTGCACTATAAAATATGAACAAAATCGAACGTAGCCATGGGTCCTTGAGGTATGTTGGTTTAACTAGGCCACTCAGATTGTTGGGACATAATTTGGGGCATGCGGTTTAACTAGGCAACCCAAATTGATGGTGATCTTGAGGTTTAACTAGGCAAGGTCGGTACTCTTGCGGTTTAACTAGGCAAGGGTGAAATCTCGCGGTTTAACTAGGCGAGGGTGTCAAATCTTGCGGTTTAACTAGACAAGATTTGGGATATCATGCGGTTTAACTAGGCATGGTATGAGAGATCCGTGTATCTGATATGTGTAAAGGATAGAGGTAGTCTATCCGGGTCACAATAATTGCCAATATATGAAAAATATCATGTGTTGATTCTTGTATTAAATGCTTTTGGATTTAAGCATGGTTTGATTAAAATGCTTTGGGATTTAAGAATGAGATTTTATTGATATTATGATTATCATTATGTTTTGATTCGGTTAGAATCATGAGGAAGTGCTTTTCAAGTAAGCATGTTTTGGGAAAAGCAAGCATATGTTTTTAAAAGAATGTAAATGCATCACTGTTATGAGCATCCTCAATAAGCATCTGTGCTTACGCTCTCTTTTTCCTAATGATCCAGAGCATTAAAGATCGGGGCAGCAAAGGCATGGTTTGCAAGGATCCAAGCAGTAAACTACTTTGAGTATGAACTCGGTTTCTATTTTTTAGGGGTTGTAATCCTGCTTTCTTATGGATTCTGAATATGTTTTCTATGCTAGGTTTTGAGGATGGTTGATGTTGCTAAGCATGATGTCAATATTTGATAGTAGTTTTGGTTTAATGATGTCTTAGGTATGCATCTAGAGCTCCCTTCATGATTGCCTTGTTGTGATGGTTTGAGCAAGTTTAATATGCTATGAGGAGGGTGTTGTTATGTTGCCCATGTTGTGAATGGTTTAATGGTGCATTTTGAGACGTTTGGTAAAGTGTTTTAGGAAGCACGCCTTTAGAATATCTTTGAATGGGTGAAAGCCTTTTTGGGTTGTTGAGCTTATGATGTTTAGGTTGCCTTTGCATCTAGGTGGAGTTGTATGAAAGTTTATGGCTTAGTAAGGTGGGTTATACCTGAGATAAGCTTGTTAAACAAACCATTTATGACCATTCAGGTCCAGGCGTATTGGTACGCATGTTCACGTATCGGTACGGGAAGCCATTTCATGCTTGTGGTACCGGTACGCAAGCTAGGCGTTGCGATACGAGAGTGCATTATCGGAGTAGCGTACCAATACATGGGTTCACGTATAGGTACGGGTAGGCTGAGTTTGGCTTGGGGGACCGGTATACAGGTTTGAGGATCGGTACGGGCCTTCAATTTTGGTAAGGCGTACCGGTACGCAAGATCATACCGGTACGAGATATAGCTACTGGAATTTTTGGAAATTCGAATGTAAAGGGCGTACCGATACTCGAATAGGAGTATCGATACCCTTGGCTGTTAAGTTAGTTAATGGCTTTTGTAAAGTTATGTTTTCTTTTGTTTTAGTCCCTGAATCTTGTTTTGTCAATTATTTATGCATGGATGATCATTTAAGGCTAATATTTGGCATATAAGCATGAAATGAATCTAATTTTAGGTTGGTAACTTAAAAGTGGAAAAACCCTTTAAATTTGCTAAATTTACGTTTTGGTCCCTAAGTTGTATCGTGGCCAATTGGATATCATTATGATGCCCGATTGAGATGAGTGCTCACCTTCGAACAGTATGATCATGTAGGATAACGTTAATGCATCTTGATCAGATAAAAGAAGAAAATGAGTGAGTTTTAGGTTTAATCATCCAGTTTACTTCGGTAAACCTAATATAGCTTGCTCGGTTCAGTCTTGCGACTAGGCCGGGTCGAGGGGGTGACATTTGTTGGTATCAGAGCCAGGTTTACAAAAAGTTGGGATGTTGTTGCATGTTTAGCTGATGTTGTTGAACTGCACGGTGATTGTGTATAGTTCGGTGATTGTTTGATGTATTGTTGGGGTTGGATTGGGGACACATTGCCTATTACCGAGGATTTTAAATGCGTTTTAAAGTGAACTTGGATCCTTTACCTGATGCTAGCCTGACTCTAATGTGTTTTGATGCTTTTGTTAGAATGGCTCGACGTGAGACACGGTCTATGGCTAATACTGTCGGGGTTGCGCAGAATAATAAGACAGGGGAAAATCTCCCTCATGTTTTACCTCCTCCTCCCGTAGTTCCTCTAGTTGATGTGTAGTTTCAAGGTTTAAGGAGTTTGGGAGGTGTGCAATTACAAGGTTTGAGCCCTGAGGAAGCTGAGGGATGACTAGAAAAGACGGTCCACACTATGGATCAAATGGGATGCAACGAGGAGCGCAAACTGGGTTGCACTGTATCCCTGCTCTTAGGGGATGTATACCGTTGGTGGGTGACCACTATTGTTGGCATTCCTGAGGCAGATGTTACTTGGGAGGTCTTTCAGAGGGTTTTCAAGAGGAAGTACCTTGGTGCCCAGTACTTGGATATGAAGAGGCGCAAGTTTATGTCGCTATCTCAGGGAAGCATGTTTGTTGCTGAATATGAGGTGAAGTTTGTCCGGTTGAGTCAGTATGCTCCGAAGTTGGTTCCAGATGACCAGCAGAGATGTGACAGGTTCTATTATGGACTTGTAAAGGACATTAAGATGTACCTCCTGGCCGCAGATTACATAGATTTTGATGTGTTGGTCAATCGAGCCAAGGATATCGAGCAGTCCTTGGGTGTACCAGTTCAAGCCGCAGGTGCAAACTTGGGTAAGAGATTGACAGACTCTAGCTATTCTGGGAGGTAGAATAGGAGATTCAGGGACAAGAGGTATAAGCCAGACCATAGGCATGGTGGTGGAGTTAGCCAGGTGCTTAGGAGCTCGTGTTACACCAGAATGTGAGCGATGCGGTAGGCATCATGTGGGTATGTGCTAGGGCAACACTGGAACCTGTTGGATTTGTGGATCATCTGATCACCTGAAGTGTGATTGTCCTCGTGCTGTGAAAGATGTACCAGCACAAGTTGCTGCACCGGCTAGGGTCGCGGCCGAGGCCATGGCAGGGGTAATTTTCAGAGGCGAGAGGATGATCAAAGGGGTATGGCTCATGCTGTAGCAGTGAGACCTGAAGGTGGTGGACCGGCTCGGGTCTTTGCTCACCATGAGGGTCATAATAACACGGATGTGATCGTAGGTACTTTTACTTTGCAATCCTTTTCATTGTTATCCTTGATTGATTCGGGGTCTACGTATTCATATATCTTGAGTGAATATGCATCCATGTTGAATGTTCCTGTTGAGATATTAGATGTTGGTAAGTTGGTCACAAGTTCTTTTGGGGAGACAGTTACAACAGTAAGGTTGTATCGGCGATGTCCTTTGGTGGTGCAAGGTCATAAGTTTGCCATAAATCTGATGGAATTGCCACTCCATGGTTTTGATGTCATTTTGGGTATGGATTGGTTGAGTGAGCATAGAGCTGTTGTGGATTCTGAGTCCAAGATGATTTTTCTTGAGGCTGGCCGACAACTATGAGGTTGTGGTGGTTGGCGAGAATGTTAAATTCCTGTCCACCGTGGTTTCGGCTGTTATAGCGGAGAAGATGTTTAATGGCTGCCAAGCTTATTTGGCTATTGTTATGAATCTGGAAGCCAAGGGTGTTCGAGTGCAAGACATTCAGACTGTTTGGGACTTTCCTAGGTTTTTCTTGAGAAGTTACCGGGTTTGCCTCCGAATAGAGAGGTGGGGTTTCGTATTGGGACATATGAGGGTACAACACCGGTGTCCATTTCTCCTTATAGGATGGCACCGAAAGAATTGAAGGAGTTGAAGTCACAGTTTAGGAGTTGTTGGATCATGGGTTCATTCGACCAAGTGTTTCTCCGTGTGGTGTGCCCTATTCTCTTCGTGAAAAAGAAAGATGGTCTGTTAGCGAGTAAAAGCTGAGCATCAGTTTCCTTCTGGGTTGTTTCAGCCGTTGAGGATACCGGAATAGAAGTGGGAAAGAATCACCATGGATTTTGTGTCTGGGTTGCCTTTGACAACGACCAAAAAGGATTCCATTTGGGTGGTGTCGATGAAGTGTTCGCATTTCGTGCCAGTGCATACGACGTATACCTTGGATAGGTTGGCCAATCTGTACATATCTGAGATTGTGCATTTGCATAGGGTGACCAAGTCCATAGTTTTGGATAGAGATTCACGTTTTACAGCAAAGGTTTTGGGTGTGTTTGCATTGTGCTCTTGGAACACGGTTGAATTTTACTACTTCTTATCATCATCAGGCGGATGGTCAGTCGGAGCGTGTGACACGGGTCTTGGAGGATATGTTGAGGTGTTGTATCATTGAGTTCCAGAGAACATGGGAAAAGTAGTTGCCTTTGGTGGAGTTTGCTTATAATAATAGTTATCAGGCTAGTATACAGATTGCACCGTACGAGGCGTTGTATGGTAGGAAGTGCCGTACACTGTTGTGTTGGGATGAAGTTGGGGAAAAATATGTTTCCATGCCTGATGTGTTGAAAGACACCAATGAAAAGGTGAAGATGGTATGTGAGCGCTTGAGAGCAGTTTCAGATTGTCATAAATCCTACACAGATTTGAAGCGTATGGATATAGAGTATGTTGTTGGTGACTGAGTGTTTTTGAAGGTGTCGCCTTGGAAGAAGATGACGTGTTTTAGGTAGAATGGAAAGCATAGCTCGAGGCTTATTGGACCATACAAGGTGGTTGAGCATGTGGGTCCTGTTGCTTGTCATTTGAGGTTACCTCCTGAGTTGGAGAGGATTCATGATGTGTTTCATGTTTTGATGTTACAGAGGTATTGGTTGGATCCATCGCAGGTTGTGCCAGTGGAGGATACTGAGTTAAGGCTAGATCTATCTTATGATGCAGAACCGGTAGAGATTCTTGACACCAGAAGTAAGGTTCTGCATGGCAAGACGGTTGAGCTTGTTAAGGTGTTGTGGAGGCACCGCGGAGTTGAGAAGGCCACATAGGAACACAAGACGGACATGTTGGAACAATTTCCACATTTGTTTTCTCTAGGTAAATTTTGAATATGAAATTTCTTAAGTGGGGGAGAGTTGTAACGCCCCGATTTTGGGTCTAGCAATTTTGAGGCTTTCAGACAGTCCAGTGAACTAGGTTAGGGATTCGAGCCAGATTCGGGAGTAAAAACTTTTGTGAAAGTTAAAAATATGGAAAATGGTTAAAATCATATTTTAATATATGAAAAATATTGGTGAAATCAATTTTGGAAAATAGGATTTTGAAGGGTGACATTTTGGTTAGTGACTAAATTCTAAAGGATCAAATTCTTAGAATCATTAAGGAGCTATTTTACTAAGTTGTTGCTAGTGGTTTCTCCCTTCAATTAAGACTTTTTAAGATGTGTTTTTAAAGGTAATTAAATGGGATTTTGATAATAAAAGTTAGTTATTGGTTTTAAAGAAATTTGACGTAAACTTTTCCCTCAACTTTTCTCTTCACTTTTTTTTCTGCCAAACACTCTTGTTTTCATCAAAATCCATAGGTGAAAGATCTTTTTACTTGGATTGTTGATTTGTAATTGCTTCTTTACCTTTGATTTACAAAACCTCATTGCAATGTTGTGTTTTTCTAGCTTTAATCAACCAATTGAGGGAGAAATCACACAACAGAGGTAAGGTTCGTTCTCCTCCTATATTGATGGTTCTTTATTGATATTCCCAAGTATTTGATCCTTGATTTATGGTTTATAATATGATTTTATGTTTATATAATGAATAATTGATTTAATTGGGTTTAATTGATGAAATTATGGAAGATTTGTATTGGATCTATTTTCCAGTGTTGAGGATTGATTTTAACCATATTTTGGATGATTTATAATGTTGATAAGTTGTTTTTAACTTTGGAATCCCGAAACTCCTTGAATCCATAATTATTAGGTTGTTAGATTTGTGTTTTTGTGGAGTTGTGTAGTTGTTGGAAGTTTATGGATGAATTAATCTTGTTTTTAGATGTTGATTGAAGTGTTAGATTGATAGATTGTGGTTGGGTTGTGTTGTTTTTGGAAAGACTTAGATTATGATTTCGGTTGTTGTGGTTGGGTAATTGTGAAAGGATTGTGAGGTTTTCCAAGGAATTGTTGTTCCAGTGTTTTGAATGCATTGAGATTCATTAATTCTCTGTTGTAATGTGGTTAAAACAGGGGAGGTCGATCCAGAAGCGATCGGTGAAGCTATGGAGGCTTCGGATGCTTGATTTCGCATCTGCGAATTGAGGTTTCGTGTATCGGTGAGTGAGAACGTGGATTTCATCTTTAAAATGATTTAAAGGTGGTTTATGGGAGTTTAAACTGAGCTTGAAACACTGGTTTAAACATGGAAGTAAGTATGATGTGGTTTTCTCTCTCGGTCGTGCTATTACGAATTGGTTTTATGCACTTGTTTTAATTTACATTGCACCGATTGTTTAAGCATGTTTTAAAGAATGTGAGATACTGTTTTTGATCATGAAAAGATGATGCATGCATATGGTAAGTCATCCATGTAAGTATATGGTTTATACTTGAGTTTTAAGCATGTGTTGTTGCTTGGAAAGTTGGTTGGTTAAATGCTTGTAAAAACAGTGAGGTAAATGGTAAATGATGAATTATATTGGCAAGTGATGTGGTTTTAAAAATTGTTATCGGATTTAGTTGGTCGGCTATAGGATTGATAGTGCACTATAATAAGTTTCCTTGGATGTTGAGGGGTTTTGATTTGGTGTACCGAGAACTCCATCCAACCCTAACGGTCGAGGGGTTATATGGTACCATAAACTCCCATTAGTGGATTAAGCGTCTAACCGATGATTGGGTTTGGTGTCCCCGTGAGTTGTGAATTGTACTCGGTTGGTAATGTACCACGATTGTGATTGGATTGCTATTCCGGTTGAGATGGCTTGAAGAGTTGTGAGGACACTTGTTGAATCTGTGTATCCGATGAACTATTTTGATAAAGGAACTTGGTTATGATCACTTGTAAGCCAATATAATTGTTAATATATCATTGAAAGGTTTATGTTGTGTAATGTGATTTATACATGTTTACTCTTTAAGCTTTGCATATGGTTGTTATGCATGGGAAGGCTTAAATTGAGGTTTAGCAATGGGATTTGCTATAGATTAATGATAAATGTTGCATATGGTTTAATATGCTTGTTTTTGAAGATGTTAAGTGCATGGTTTTCAAGGCATGATAATGTTTTAAATGATGTTTAAAAGATGATTGAAATGGGATTTCAAGGTGTCATTGAGAAATGGTTTTAATGAATTAATGGTGTGTTGTTTTTGAGCACTCATCACTAAGCCTAGTGTGATTACGCGCTCTTTGTCCATCAATGCAAAGAATTAAAGGCTTGGAAGGCAGCGGGAAGCAAGAGATACAAAAAGACTAGGTATCAAAAGTATGTTTTTGGATTAGACTATAAGTAATAAGGGCAATGGGGTTTTTGTTGTTGTCTTTGGAGGCGTTTTGCTAAACTCCGTATTTGAGCAAGTTTGTTTTGCTCCTCTTGGGTTGTAAAAGGCCATTTTGGATTGTAATGGTGATGGTTTGAGATTTCATGTTTTGCTTGCTTTGGTTTTTAGGAAGCATGCCTCTCGATTTACATTTGAAGCATGTTGCCTTGAATTGATGCTGAAACTAGGTTGTTTTGATGTGATTTGACCCTTGAATGTGTTGGATGTTTGCTAAAAGCATGTTAGGGTGTTTTGGTATGTTTGAAAGCATGTTAAACTAGCAAAAGTGGACATTACAGGTCTAGGCGTATCAGTACGGGTGTCCCTGTTTCGGTACGAGTAAGCTATTTCAAGCTTAGCGTACCGGTACGCGGGCAAGCGCTTCGGTACGGGCTTAGGCAAATTTGACTAGCATTTCGGTACGCGAAGAGTTATTTCGATACGACATAGTGTTTTTATGAAGGGCGTTTAGATACGCGGGGGCATATCGAAGCGAGTTTTGGCTACTAGAATTTTGGAGTATGAATTAATGAAGGCGTATCGATGCACCCCTTGCCTGTACCGATACGGGGTCAGCTAAATTAGTTATTTGGAATATTCTGAAGTTTTGGTTCCTTACGTTTTAGTCCCTAAATGTTGTCGATGCAATTGAATGAGTATGAATGAGCTTCTTGAGCTGATTTTTTACATGTAAGCATTAAACCTGCTTAATTAAAGTTTGATGACATAAAATGAGCTAAATCCCTGTAGTTTCTGAAATTGCAATTATGTTCAATTGGATGTCAATTCGATGCCCGATTGAGTTGAGTTTTCACCTGTGATCAGTATGCACATGTAGGATAATAATTGTGCATCTAGACAAGATAAGATAAAAAAATGAACGCTTTTCAGGTTTCATCTTCACAGTTTACTTTGGTAAACCAAATGTAGCTCGCTCGGTTCGTTCATGCGACTAGGTATGGTCAAAGGGGTTACATCAAGAGTGTACCATGTTGCACCATGAGAACTGCAGCGGTCGAGGGGTCAAGATTGTGCCAATTCTCTCACTAGTGGATTTATACATTATAACCGTTAAGGGCTGCTCCAGTTCGAGGATGTATGTGAAGTGGTCGAAGGAACCGCTTGGGAAATCCATGTATCCGATGTGTTTTTATAAATAGATGGAAATGGGTTTTGGGTCACTTGAATGCCAATATATGAAATAAGGTATCATGAGAAATGGATTATATTCGTATAATATGGTTTATACATGAGATGCTCCTTAAGCTTGCTAATTAGAGAATTTGGCATGAGAAGGCTTAAATTGAGGTTTGTGCTAGAAATCCATGATACATGAGTTGCAAGAGATGTTTTGGAATGAGATACTGTATAAGTTTTGAAACCAAAATGGTTTTAAATGCATTGATGAGTGCTTTTGAGACTCCCTCACTAGGCTTTATAAGCTTACAACCTTCTTTCTCGTTAATGCAAAGAATTAGATCTTTTGGACAACAAGAAAGAAAAGGGAAATCCAAGAACAAAGTAATTTCAGGTATGTATGTAACGCCCTGAATTTGGGCCTAGATGCTAGATGGTTCGATTAGATGGTTCGGAAGAACCGGATTATGCAATTAGAACTCGTTTCGGGAATTAAATTTTGATAAATCACTTTTGGCTAAAATAAAATATGGAAAAATGCTAGAAAATATTTAATTAATGTTCTAAAGATTTTGGTAAATTCAATTTGAAGGAATTAAATCTGATTTTGGGAAATTTTGGTCCGGTGACTAAAATGTAAAGTTTTCAAAACTTTTTTTGGTGACTAAATCGTAAAAGGCTCAAAACATAAAATCTTTAAGGAACTAATTAACCAAACTTTTTTTATCAGATTTTCCCTTAATTTAGGCTATTTTTAAAAGGTTCTAAAATAGTTTTAATATTAAAATAAAATAAAATTGATAAAAAAAGTTTTTTCTCTTAATTAGGCTATTTTAAATGATTTTTAAAAGGTTATTAATTAAAAATAAAAGAGATTTGATTAAAAGGATTTTAATAACCAATTTCATTTTCTTACGTAACTATTTTTGCTCTCAACTTTTCTCAGCAGCCAAGCTATCAATTTCATTCCAAAATTTCTAGGAATCAATCTCTTTTGATTTCCTATTTGATTCCTTTGATTTCTACAACAAAATCTACTTGGTTTCTTGAAATTTTCATCCAATATTTTCCAATTAAGGAAGGAATCAACAATCAGAGGTGATTTTCATTTCTCTCCACTAATTAAAGGCTCTTTAATAAAATTCTCAAGTTCTTGATCCTTTACAAGTGATTTTTGTTATGTGTTTATGATTTAATCAAGATTTTATGGATTAAATTGAGTTTTGATGAGAAATTGGAATAATATTATTATGGATCTATTTTGCCTTGATTCTAATTGTTTTAGGACACTTGAGATATGTGTTTTAATGTTAAAAGAGGAGATTAATAAAAGAAATCCCGAAACTATGTGAATTGGTAATTTTCTAGGTTGTAAATAGTTAGATTTTGAAGTGATCTTGGTGTTGCAAGGTTGCTGGAGGTATAATGACGTTATAAAGATGTTTTTAGATGTTAATTGGTGTTGTTAAGATGTTAAAATCAATAGATTTTGGGTGGGTTTTGTTTAGATGAAGTTTGGTGATGATTTCGGTTGTTTTAGAGAGACGTTTGATGGTTTCTAGTAAGGAGAAGTTGTGTTTGATGGTTGCTGAAAATTAGAGATGCATGGAAGTGCATTAATCCTCTCTTTTTCATCCGCTAAACCACGAGAGTTGGATCCTTTAGCTTTTGTAGAGGTTGCGGAAGCTTCAGAAGCTTGATTCTCACAACGGCAAGAGAGCTTTGGGTTGTTGGTGAGTGGAAACGTGTTTTACTACTTTTAAAAGGTTTGAAGATGATTGTTAGGAGCTTAGAATAAGTTTGAAACACTTATCTAAGCTCAGAAGTAAGTATTGGTGATCTCTATCTCATTTTCAATTTTACAAAATACAATCTCATGCACATGTTTATGATTTTGATTAACTATTGTTACATGTATGTTTTAGAAATGAAAGATGTTGCAAATGAATCATATATGATGATTACTGAGAATGATAAATTGTATATGAAATAATTTTGAGAATGCTAGAATACATGTTTTAATGTATTGGAAAATGGTTTGAATTGATGCATATGTAAAATAGTAAGGTAATGTAGTTTTATTGAGTATGTTGGGAACTAGCTGAGATAAAATGTTATCGGATATAGTTGGCTAGCCATAGGGTTTAAAGTGCACTATAATAAGTCACCTCATGTGTGTCAAGGGGTTAATTATGCCATTTTTTGTTAGGAAATAACGTTAATCCAAGAATAAATCATAAACAATAAAATTAAATATTGATTTACTATTAAACGAACAGAACAAAACATAAAATGGTACAACACATGAAAAAACAACAAACTGATTTAATTGAAGTTTTAAACGCGTTGAGGCTTGCACGAACGCAGTTTCCTTAAGATAGATTTTTTGCCACTCCTACGATGCTTGAGTTCATTGGTTGTTTATCTCCCAAGAAAGAACAACAGATGATCATCCACAGTTGCACTACCGTGGAGATCACGAACTTACTCTTGCCTTCACCTACCACTGAAAACAACTTTTAAAAAACCCATAGAGCAAAACTATAGAAAAGTTCTGTGGTTTTTGTTGTGTTGAAATCAAAGGAATGACATGTTATTTATAGGGGAGTGAGCTAGGTTAAATGTGGAAATTATAATTTTTTGAATTAATTGTCATTAACCATTTAACCGAATTAAATCGGTAACAATCTGTTAATACCATATTAAAATAGAATATTCTCATGAATTGCACTAATTACTTTTTAATACCCGAATGTAAAGGAAACCATAAATTATCCTTTTAAATTCAGAATATTCAAAAAGATATGCCAATAATAAGGAAAAATTTATTCAAAGTGGGAAAAATATCCGCAGGTCCACGTAGGGCCCGACCGGTCCAGACATTCACGTCGCCCAAGTCATGCGGGTACGCCCCAACCCGAATGGATTCAACGAGCTTCGATCCGCACCCCCTGCACCTAAGCAAGAGGCATAGTTTCCATTCAAGTCATTCAATGACCACTAAGTGGGTAAGTGTATATAAACACTTCCCATTCAATTTATTCCATCAATGTGGGATAGGGGTTTTCACTTCCTTATTCAATTCACAACTACCGTACTTTGAGCATCAATTTCCCATTCATCACTCAACCATTTTGAGCATATGAGATACCGTTGTAAAGGTCTCATAGAGTAAAATGAGATCCAATAAAATCATTATTCGAATCTCCACCTTTACCTATTTGAAATATGGCTCAAAGTTGCCATTTTCTCATATTTTTTCAACAATCCCCCACATGAATGAAATTGTTGGTTTTATAAAAAAACATTTTGACTCAATGTGGTGATAGGCTCTACTCTCGATAGTTGCATAGGATAGGTAGGTTTCTTCCTTTGAACCTTCCCTTGTGAAAGTATATTTACTTTACTAGCTAACCAATAGACGTGATGTCCTTGAACTATTCATCCGTTTGTGTAAACGATGATATACTTCGCACAACTATCTCTCTAACAAGAGTTTTAGTTCTCATGGTTATGTCCATATGGCTGTCGACATCACCTGGTTCTGCAAGAGTTTGAGAGAACTGTGCCCAGTAGTCTCCTTGAAGCAGCCCCACTTCACTTTCACATAGGTGACTTATGTTGCTTGACTCACCGAAGTACATAATGGTCATTAAAAGCTTTACTTAGCCTATACCACTTTGATCACTGTTTACATCATAGGAATGGACATGGGGATAGGTACCCCCACAATGACCGAATAGGTCTATGTAATTAGGTTATCCCTTTGAACCTAGATCTTGGGATCTCTAGTCAACTAGGCAGGGTTTTCCTTCACACACCGCCTTTGCTTGATATACTAATAAAAATGTTAGATGTGGGTATGCAAGTAACAAGTTCTTTTGGAGAGACGGTTGTTACGAGGAGATTGTATAGGAGATGTCCTTTGATGGTTCAAGGTCACGTGTTTGTGCCTAATTTGATGGAGCTGCCATTTCATGGTTTTGATGTGATCTTAGGTATGGATTGGTTGACCGAGCATGGGGTTGTGGTCGAATTTGTGACCAAGCGAGTTTCGGTTGTTAATAGAATGTTGTATAGTAGTTGTGGGTGAGAATGTTAAGTTCTTATCAAATGTGGTATCGGCTATGGAAGCGCAAAAGTTGCTGGAGTGTAACGCCCTGAAATTGGGCCTAGATCTTAATCGGATCGGGTAGATGGTTCGGGAGAACTAATTTAGGCAATTCGAGTTAGTTTCGAGAATTAAATTGAAATAAATTGATTTTGGCTAATATAAAATATGGAAAAATGCTAGAAAATAATTAATTAATATTTTAACTATTTTGGTGAATTCAATTTGAATTAATTAAATCTGATTTTGGGACATTTTGGTCTAGTGACTAAAATGAACAGTTTTCAAAACTATTTTCGGTAACTAAATCGTAAAAGGGTTAAAACTTAGAATATTTAAGGAGCTATTTGACCTATATTTTTCATTAGATTTTCCTTAATTTAGGCTATTTTAAAAGCGTTTTAATTGGTTTATTATTAAAATAAAATAGGATTTAATAAAAGGATTTTTAGATTTGCAAAATCACTTTCTTACGTAACTACTTTTATTCCAACTTTTTCTCTCAACTTTCCCAGCCGCCAAACTAAGATTTTTCACTCCAAAATTCTCAGGAATAAATTCCTATTGATTTTCTTTTTGTTTCCTAATTGATTTCTTCAATTCCTATTGCAAACTCTAATTGGATTTCAACTAAGCCTTGCTAATTAAGGGATAAATCATCAATTAGAGGTGATTTTCGTTTCTCTCCTCTAATTTAAGGTTCTTTAATGAAATTTCCAAGTTCTTGACCCTTTGTTAGTGATTTATGTTATGGAATTATGGTGTAAACATGGATTTGATGATTAAATTGAGTTTTAAGTGGAATATTTGCTATGCACTATTTTGGATCTGTTGTAGATAGTTTCTAATGAGTTTAGATCTATTATAAGTTGTATTTTAATGTTGAAAGAAGTGTTTAATCAATGAAATCCCTAAACTATGTGAATTGTTAGTTTTCTAGGTTGTTTATAGTTAGATTTTGGTGTGATCTTGTTGTTGTATAGGTGCTAGAGGTAAAAGGACGTAATTAAGATGTTTTTGGATGTTAGTTGATGTTGTTAAGATGTTAGAATTAATAGGTTTGGTTGGGCTTTGGTTAGATGAGGTTTGGTGATGATTTTAGTTGTTTTAGACAGGGTTTTGATGGGTTCTTGTGAGGTGAGGCTGTGTTTGTTGGTTGCTGGAAGTTTAAGATGCAGAGATGCATTTTAATCCTCATGTTTTTAATTGGGTAAAGTAGGAGAGTTGAATCCTTTAGCTTTTGGTGAAGGCCGCAGAAGCTTGATTCGCGCAACGACAAGCCAGCTTTGGATTGTTGGTGAGTGGAAACGTGTTTCACTGCTATAAAAAAGAGTTGAAAGAAGTTGTGGAAGTTTAGAATAAGTTTGAAACACTTATCTAAGCTCGAAAGTAAGTATTGGTTGAGCTCTCTCTCGATTTTGGTTTTGCAAAATGAAATCTCAAGCACATGTTTTTTATGTTGATTACTCACTGTATTATGCATGTTTTAGAACTGAAAGATGATGATAATAATCATATATGATGGTTACTGATAATGGAACTTGGTTTATGAAAGTATTTTTGAGAATACTAAAATTCATGGTTTAATGTGTTGAAACCGGATTGATTCGATGCATATGTAAAATAGTGAGGTAATGTTGCTTTATTGATTATATTGGTAAGTGGCTGAGTTTACAATGTTATCGGATATAGTTGGCTATCCATAGGGTTTAAAGTGCACTATAATAAGTCTCCTCATGTTTGTCGACGTGGGTAATTGTTTAGTTGCTCCACCATGAGAACGACAACAGTCAAGGTGGATAATTGTTCCGTTTACTCCCACTGGTGGATTTATACATCAAAACCGTTGAGGTGGGTAATTGTATCATTGCTCCAGTTTGAACCGTTGAGATGGGTAATTGCTCTGCTGCTTCAGTTCGAGGATGTGTGTAAAGTGGTTGCGAGAACCACTTGGGAAATTCATGTATCCGATGTGTTTTATGAAATGAAACATTGCTGGTTTTGAATCATTTAAAAGCCAATATGTAACCCCCTCGACCCGGCCTAGTCGCAAGACCGAACCAAACAAAGCTACATTAGGTTTACCGAAGTAAACCATAAAGATTAAACCTAAAACACATCCATTTTTCCTTTTATCTGATCTAGATGCATTTATGATTTCCTACATGGTCATACTGTTCATAGGTGAGCACTCATCTCAATTGAACGTCGTAACGACATCCAACTGGCCACAACACAATTTAGGGACCAAAATGTAAATTCAACATTATGAAAGGACTTTTCCACTTTTTAAGTTACCGACCTTTAATTAGGTTCATTTCATGATTATATGTCAAAAATTAGCTCAAATAGACCCTCCAAACTCATACAATTGAGCCCACATCAATTAAGGACCAAAATGAGAGAAAACAGAACTTCACTAAAGCCATTAACTAAAGTAACTGCCTCGGGTATCGGTACACACACTTGAGTATCGGTACGCCCTTTCCATTTTGAATTCTAAAAATTCTAGTAGCCAACTCCAGTACCGATACGACCCTGCGTACCGATACGCCTTACCAAAACCAAAGGCTCGTACCGATCCTCAAACTCGTGTACCGAAACCCCATACCAAACTCAGCCTTCCCATACCGATACGCAAACCCGTGTATTGGTACGCTACTATTAAAAAGTATTTCTGTATTGATACGCCTAACCCGCGTACCAGAACCATAAGCCCGAAATGGCTTCCAATACCGATACGTGAGCACGCGTACCGGTATGCCTGGACTTGAATGGTCACAAATGGCTAGTTTAACATGCTTATTTCAAAACTAAACCATTTCATCATGCCACAAAATCTCATACAACACTACCAAGATGCATCAGCAACCTAAACATCATAAGTTCAGCAACCAATTAGCATTCAAACATCCCGTGTTATTCTAGAGGCATCATTCCTAAAACCACTTTGCCAAACACCCCAAAATACACAAATAGGCTAATCTAAGCATATGCATCAAAACAACACAACCCACACAACATAATAAACTTGCTCAAACCATCAAAACAAGGCAATCATCAAGGAAGCTCTAGATGCATACCTAAGCAACCATTCACCCACAATTACAAGCAAGTAATAACATCAAGCTTAGCAACATCAAACCATCCTCAAAGCCCAACATAGTAACATAAAATCTGTAAGAAATCAGGACTACAACTCCCAAAAACCATGGCGAACACATTGCCTTATTAACCAGAAACGTAAACCGAGTTCATACACAAAAGTAGTTTATCTTTTGGATCCTTGCAAACCTTGCCTTTGCTGCCCCTAATTTTAATGCTCTGCATCATTAGGAAAAAGAGAGCGTAAGAACACATGATTAGTGAGGATGCTCATAAAACAATGATGCATTCAAATCCATTTAAACCACATGATTGCTTTTTTCCAAAACATGCTTACAACCAAAGCATCTTTCCAAGATTCCAACTGAATCAAAAAACAATAACCTTTAAATAACATCATATACAATCCACGCTTAAATCACAGAGCATTTTAAGCAAACCATGCTTAAAACCCAAAGCATTACAAACAAGGTTCAACATATGAACTTTCTCATATATTGGCATTTATAGTGACCCGGATAGACTACCTCCATCCTATACACATATCGGATACACGGATCTCTCATACCATGCCAAGTTAAACCGTATGATATCCCAAACCTTGCCTAATTAAACCGCAGGCTTTGATACCCTCGCCTAGTTAAACCGCGAGACCTCACCCTTGCCTAGTTAAACCGCAAGTGTACCGACCTTGCCTAGTTAATTCACAAGATCACCATCAATTTGGGTTTCCTAGTTAATCTGCAAGTCCCAAATGAGGTCCCCAACAGTCCGAGTGACCTTGTTACACAGGCCATACCTCAAGGACCCATAGCCACGATCAATTTTGTTTATATTTTATAGTGCACTTTTAATCATATGGCATGCCAACTATATCCGATTGTTTTCTCACATTGACACATAGCCAATATATCATTTACAAAACCATTTACTTACTGTTTTACAATGCATTTCATAAAACACCACATATGCAAAATCTCTTTGCCAACGCAATAACACCATTCCCAACCGGAATGAAAACCAACGCTCAGAAGTATTTAATATACCTTCAAACCCCTGCATATGTACTCAAAATCATGCATTACCAGTAAGTAAATCATACCATGTTTATCACCAAAACATGCAAACATCATGCTCATATCTAAGCCAATATTCAAGAGCAAATTAAGGGAAACTTACTTCTGAGCTTAGGTAAGTGTCTCATGCTTACCCTAAACTCCCAACAACCTTGTAAAGCATTTAAAATCAGTTTCCACTCACCGGTACACCTCGCCTTCCTTGCCAACGTGAATCAAGCTCCCGGCAAGCCACCAAACAACGTCAAGCTTCGTCACTTTGTCTATCCCTTGTTTTCAACACATAAAACCAGAGGATAAATACATTAAAATGCATTCAAACATCGCCTGACAGTAATCTCCCGCAACTCCCAAGTTGCCCACTCAAAAACCATCCGAAACGTACCGAAAACAACATTAAACGTTTATGAAAATTAACCCAGCCATAAAAAAATAATTCAAGCCTTCAACCAACATATAATAACATCCAAAAACCTTTTCCTAACATCCTTTTACCTCCAACAAAGATTAAACTCGATTATATCCCCAACAACTCAAAACTAGCAATCTAAATAATTAGAGATTCAAGAGTTTTGGGATTCTATTGATGAAAACAACTTATCAACATCAAAACACATCCAAAACCTATATTAAATCAATCTCAATTACTGGAAATCAAATCCACTTCGAAAATCACCATGTTTCACCAATATTTCCAAAATAACTCAATTAAACTTTAAAAAAAGGGGTTTAAGGAGGAACTCAATTAAACTTTCAAACGATGAGACGAAGAAGAAGTTTAAGGAGAAGTACGCAGTGTAAACATTTTCCTATGAAAAGGGTTCGAATTCAAGAATGAGCCTAACTTGGGTATTCACCGGAGATTTTCAAGAAGTACAAGTGGGAGGTATTTTGCTTTCAGCCCGGGAAGGTCCACTCAACCATTCTTCGAGAATTCTATGCCCACCTCACCACCAAGGCCTCACCTTTTGTGTTTGTACGGGGTAAGTGTGTTAAGTTTGATGGGGGCTATGTTAATCACATGTTCAGTTTAGATGGTGTAAGGGAGGAGCACTCCGCATTCGCCGAGTCTATTGATGAAGCCAATCACCAGCTTCTCTTGAAGGATTTGTGCGACCCAGGAACAAAGTGAAATGTATTTTCCAAAGGCAAGAGTAGGGGTGTAAACGAGCCGAGTCGAGCTTGAGTAGAGCTGAGCTCGACTCGGCTCATTAAGATTTCAAGTAAAGTTCAAGCTTGAGTAATTTTTAATGAGCATGAGAAATTTGAGCTCGACTCAGCTCATTAAGAACTCGAGTCTAGTTCGAGCTTGATTTGAGCCCAATCAAGTCATGTGTTGATTGATCTTTGACCGTGTCAAACTCGAGTATCTCGCCATTTGTCATGTCTCATTTAAAGTCCTATCAAGAAAAAAACTTTGATACACAAGTTGTGTAAATTCAAGCTTGTTATTTTTAGGGTTTAAGGTGTTGGTTTAGGGTTTAGAGGTTTAGGTTGTTGGGTTTAAGATTTAGGATTTAGATTTTAGGTTTGAAGACTTATGTTTATGGTTTATATTTTAGGGTTTTAAGTTTAGGAATTTATATTTTAAACTATAAAAAATAAAAAAAATTAGTTTATTATATTCTTGAGTAGCTCATTAAGAACTCGAGCCGAGTTCAAGCTCGAGTCAAGTCCAATCGAGTCGAGCTTTGACCTAGTTTTAACCGAGTGGAGCTTAAGTACCTCGCGATCTGTCTCGTCTCATATACAACCCTATACAAGAGGAATGTGAAGAGATTGACTTTAAAACCATAGCCACGAGATGGAATCACTCGAAAGCCCGCCTAATTCCAACCACCTACAATGAGACGGTGTTGGAGGACAAGATGGCATTGCTTCACTCTATCATGATGGTGATGAAGATTAATGTTGGTTGGCTAGTCATCAACGAGACGTACAAGTGTGTCGGCCGCGATTTTGGTAGTTTGATCTTCTCTTCCATCATGTCTACCATCTGATCCAACATAAGGTGTGCACGTTTAACACTGAAAACATCCAACAATGCAAGCGAGTTATCACTCTGGATCTTTAGGGATAGTTGATTTCCATAGAGGTAAGAGAGAAGGTCAAGAGAAAAGTTGTCTAGCCGGCATTTAATACCAAGACACTCAAGGTAGAACCTTCCACACAAATGCCAACTGATGTGATAACATTGCTTTCCAAGATCTATCAGCACCAAAAATTAACTCTGTAAAAGTTAGAGAAAACTGAGGAACAAAACTTGGTGTTCTGGCAATATGTTTGGGCTAGAGATCGTGCCTTGAAGACGATTGTTGAGGGCATGTCCACCAATATTTTGTCACCGTATCTACAGTTCCCAATTGAGCTTCATGCGCTGGAAGAAATGTTAGCCAACCCTTAGTCTGCCCATACTCTAGCCCAACAATTTGATGCCACATCACCAATATCACCTGTCCACATAGATTCTATTATAACCAAGACTCCGCAGGAGTCTAATGATGACATGCTTATCAAGATTGATTTGCCACCAGTGGCTCTAGCCACTTCAACTGCCCCTATAGCTCCTACCACATCTGAGCTGACAAGGGTAATTGAAGAGGTATTGCATGGGAAAGTTCAAGCTTGAATAATTTTTAATGAGCATGAGAAATTTGAGCTCGACTCAGCTCATTAAGAACTCGAGTCTAGTTCGAGCTTGATTTGAGCCCAATCAAGTCATGTGTTGATTGATCTTTGACCGTGTCAAACTCAAGTATCTCGCCATCTGTCATGTCTCATTTAAAGCCCTATCAAGAAAAAAACTTTGATACACAAGTTGTGTAAACTCAAGCTTGTTATTTTTAGGGTTTAATGCGTTGGTTTAGGGTTTAGAGGTTTAGGTTGTTGGGTTTAGAATTTAGGATTTAGATTTTAGGTTTGAAGACTTATGTTTATGGTTTATATTTTAAGGTTTTAAGTTTAGGAATTTATATTTTAAACTATAAAAAATAAAAAAAATAGTTTATTATATTTTTGAGTAGCTCATTAAGAACTCGAGCCAAGTTCAAGCTCGAGTCAAGTCTAATCGAGACGAGCTTTAACCTAGTTTTAACCGAGTAGAGCTTAAGTACCTCGCGATCTGTCTCATCTCATTTACAACCCTATACAAGAGGAATGTGAAGATATTGACTTTAAAACCATAGCCACGAGATGGAATCACTTGAAAGGCGTCTAATTCCAACCACCTACAATGAGACGGTGCTGAAGGACAAGATGGCATTGCTTCACTCCATCGTGATGGTGATGAAGATTAATGTTGGTCGGCTAGTCATCAACGAGACGTACAAGTGTGTCGGCCGCGATTTTGGTAGTTTGATCTTCTCTTCCATCATGTCTACCATCTGATCCAACATAAGGTGTGCACGTTTAACACTGAAAACATCCAACAATGCAAGCGAGTTATCACTCTGGCTCTTTAGGGATAGTTGATTTCCATAGAGGTAAGAGAGAAGGTCAAGAGAAAAGTTGTCTAGCTGGCATTTGCTACCAAGACACTCAAGGCAGAACCTTCCACGCAAATGCCAACTGATGTGATAACATTGCTTTCCAAGATCTATCAGCACCAAAAAATAATTCTGTAAAAGTTAGAGAAAACTGAGGAACAAAACTTGGTGTTCTGGCAATATGTTTGGGCTAGAGACCGTACCCTGAAGACGACTCTTGAGGGCATGTCCACCAATATTTTTCCACCGTATCTAGATTTCCCAATTGAGCTTCATGCGCTGGAAGAAATGCCAGCTAGCCCTTAGTCTGCCCATACTCTAGCCCAACAATTTGATGCCACATCACCAGTATCACCTGTCCACATAGATTCTATTATAACCAAGACTCTGCAGGAGTCTAATGATGACATGCTTGTCAAGATTGATTTGCCACCAGTGGCTCTAGCCACTTCAACTGCCCCTATAGCTCCTACCGCATCTGAGCTGACAAGGGTAATTGAAGAGGTATTGCATGGCGTGAAGGAATCTACTATTTCCCCAAAGTCACAATTGAAGAGAAAGAAATTGATGGTGCCAGATTAAGGACCCTACATGAAGAGAAAGACTCGCGTCTTTCACCCAAAAAATTTCAAAGTGGAGTCCTCTTCCCCTTAACTCCTTTGTTTTATATTTTTCTTTATATATGTGTTCTCATGCATTGAGACAATGTATACCTTTGGTTTGGGGGGTGTTGCCTCGCATTTATTGCCATGACATTCATTTTTATATTTATGTTTGCATTTTGTTATTGCCATGTAGATTAGGTAGAACCATGCATACAAAACCATTGAAAAAGAAAAATGTTTTTTGCCACGACTTGATTTTAAACTGATAATTTTGCCAATAAATTACTAGCATAGTTAGATTTTGCACTAGTATGCCATATTTGATGATGAAATTAGAATCTCTAGTTAAGCATGAGCTAGTAGATTTAGTATTGCCAAGGTAAAAATAAAGAATAAGGCAACAATGTTTTGCCAAAGGCAAGAATAAGAATTAGAACGCTCCTCTGCCTTAGGGACAATAAGTAACTTGGGGCATCGTCGTTTGTTCCATCTTAGTTATCAGTCCAACAAAAACTTTAGGGTATGAGTTGTAATGGGTTAGCTTAGTAATGAAGTCTGGATTAACATGGAGGTTCGTGGTATGCTTCCTCTTACTTTTTATGCCAAACATCATTATGACGCGAACCCAAATTTAATTCCATAAAAAGAAACCCTTGATGAATAAAAATAAATATAAAAAGTTTTTTGAGTTTGGATAGAAAGTTTTACTAAGGGAGTTGAAGGATACTTGATGTAAACCACCCGGACTTCATGAACACTTCATGACCCTAGGTTAGAGTTATATTACTGCACATGAATTTGTTGATCTATTATCATTATGCTCTGAGATATCTGAGGACAGAACTAGGTCCAAATTTTGCTTGCTAGCTTGTGTTGCTAATCAAAAAATTTTATCGAGATATTTTACTTTATTTTCTAGTTTGCAGTTTTGTATTACTTGGGGACAAGAAATGAGTTAGGTTTGGGGGAGTGTTAACTCCTCAAAAGATCAACTTTTCACGTATATATTGCCATGCTATTGCTTGACTTTGGGTACATATTTGTGCATTTTCCCGGTAGATTCATGTATTTACATCTAGGAGTTAAGGAATGTAAATTTTTATTGCCAGAGTGAAGGGGTATTTTCTTGCTGTGATGGGCAGGTTTGGCATGACAAGATCAGGTGCAGCAAAAGAGAAACGCCAAGCACAATTGGCAAAAGCAAAAAGGAAGAATGCCAAGCTCTGCTGGCAAAAGAAGGAAGTCAGATGCCCATTTAGTTAGCCGTGAATCAAATCTAGGTCGACCCTAATTCAAAAAGAAGATAATGCACCTACAATGGTTTGTAACAAACATTCAAAAAACCAAACCCTAATTAGGGTTCCCATGAGTTCCTATATAAAGAGGTTCATCAATTGAGCAAGGGGGTGCTCTGTGAGGAAGAAAGAGAGGAAAGAGGAAAAACCGTGGTTTGAACCAGGTAGTTACCAAGAGCTCTAGATCCATTGAAGGGTTGCATTGACGAATATCCTTCTTTAGTCTATTTCTCTTATATTTATTTTCTGTTATGATGGTGATTGTTAAAAATGATACGGTTTTGTTGGTTTCCCTAGCCATGATCTAATCTTTTAAATTGGCTTGGGGTGTTTGTGATGAATGCTTAAATTTAGGTTTTTAATAATTGAATGCCTTGGCATATTTGTCTATTTTTCTTGCACCTAATTTTAGCATATTGTATGCCATACGACAGTTGTCATTGAAAGCTCATTATCCCCTAATATCTTAACAAACTTAGGAGGTAAGGATTAATTGCCAAATACTAAGGAGAAAAACTTCGACATAAGATGTTCAAGTAGATGAGCTTACTTCTGAAGTGAATCTACCCCTTAGGAGTAAAGATTAAAACTTTGCCAAGTTAATTATTGGAAAACATCATTATAGACATATAGGTGTCCAAAGTAATTAACTTATAGTATTGTCATCGATGGAAGCAATGCTAACTTAAAATCTGATCGGCTATAAAATCAAGGTTGAACATTATTAATTTTTGTCTTTGTTAGCATCAAATCCAAACATCCCTTGCCAACGCCAATCAATTATATTGACACATTTGGTAGGCCCAAAGTGCATCTTTAAGTAACACAGACCAATCCTTTTGTGAAGGATTGACAACCTTCTTGAGGATAATCTTCAGCTCACGGTTAGAGATTAGCTTGTCCGTTAGTCTGCAAGTGATATGTCGTGGTAATTTTGTAAGTCACTCCAAAGCACAACAACATCTTATCAATAAGGTTATTGTCAAAATGTTTGCCCACATCACTGATAATTACCCTAGGCATTTTGAACCGTGTGAATATGTTTTTTTTATAAGAATTACTGCATGATCTTTGAATCGTTTCTAGGAACTATAGTTGTCTGAACCCATTTGGACACGTAATCCACGGTAAGTAAAATGTATAGATTGCCGAATGACGATGGAAAGGGCGTGGCTTAATAAAGTCTGCCCCACACGTAAAATAGCTCTACCTCAAGGATGTTCTGCAGTGGCATCTCATGTCGCCTTAAGATATTCTCTAGCATCAATCACATCTCTTGTATAATTCATGGGCGTCTTTATATAGAGTGGGCAATAAAAGCCCGACTTAAGACTTTGGCCATTGTGCGGGTACCTCCAAAATTGCCTCTATAAGGTGATGAATGACATTGTAGGAGCATATTTTGTTGTTCTTCCTCAAGAACACACATTCATATGACCTAATGTACACATTGTTTAAACAAAAGAGGCTCGTCTCAACAATAATGCTTAGTATCATGTAAAAACCATTTCTTTCCCTGATAAGTAAGGTCATAAGGTAAAATATCGTTCACAAGAAAATTTACTATGTCAACATACAGGGAGTTGCTACAGCAACTAACAGCTGCTCGTCTGAAAATGCATCATGGATCTCTAGGTAATTGCCATCTTTATTGCCCCTTAAAGCCTCGACAAGTGAACGACAACCTAGTTCTACGTTCCTTTCATGTCCTTAATTTCGATGTCAAATTCCTTTAAAAGTAAGATCCATTGAATTAAACGAGGTTTGGCATCCTTTTTAGCTATCAAGTATTTAACACTTGAATGGACATTGTGACGAATTACCTTAGTACCAATCAAGTATGTTCGGATCTTGTCAAATGCGAAAACTATTACTAACATCCTTTTTTTCAGTAGTGGTGTAATTTAATTGGGCATCATTGAGTGTTTTGCTAGCGTAGTAATTCACACGAAAAATTTTACCTTTCCGCTAGCCTAAGACTGCTCCGACTACAAAAACACTTGTGTCACACTTAAGCTCGAAAGGTATGGACCAATCAGGGGGAATGACTGTAACGCCCCAGGTTTGAGCCTAGAAGTTAGCTAGGTAGTTTAGACCGAATTGGAAATCTTTAAGTGAGGAATTGGGGGCTCGATTAAATTTCAGTACTGCTTTTCACCCTCAAACAGTTGGTCAATCTGAAAGGATAATTTAGATTCTTGAAGATATGCTTATAGCCTGTATAATTGAATTCAAAGGTTCGTGGGTAAAATATTCGCCATTAGCTGAGTTTGCCTATAATAACAGTTATCAAGAAAGTATAAAAATGGCTCCTTATGAAGCCTTATACGGTAGGCGATGCAAAAAATCGTTAAATTGGTTCGAGCTTAAGGATCGTAGTTTTATTGGACTTGATTTGATGCGAGATGTAGAAGATAAAGTTAAAATAGTACAAGACAACCTCAAGAAAGCATCAGATCAACATAAATCTTATGCAGATCTAAAGACAACATGATTCTATGACTGAAATATGCTATGTTAGGGTAAAATCTTGGGGACACATTGCCTTATTACTACAAGTGTGAAATGATTTTGCTTTTGAAACGTGAACATCTTAGATCATTGCTTAAAGCTATCCTAATTATATTTTTGTTATATTTTCATGCTATAAAGGCACCCATTTTAGTATGCCATCGATATGAGAGCTTAGGTCGAATGTGGATACATTTCTTGTAGAGATTGTTGTGATATAGACCAAAGTAAGTTTGAAGTGGTCCTGGCTAATGAGACTGATAATATGTTGAGGTTTATGTTACAAAGTTATCTTAGTATGTTATTAAATTAGGGGTTAAGGATGTTTGGATTCTGGAAGTTTTTGTTGGCAGGGATCATTTCTTGGAATATTTTAGGTGACGTTACTAGAGTTGTCTTCTAGTTGCAAGGTTAAGTTCGGTGTTGAGACATACTTTGGTACGGCTCTTGAGTTCTTTTTGTGACTTGTTGACGAGCATTAAGAAAGTGTGTTAGTTGAGAATTGGATTGCGAAATGGTTGGTTTGTGGGTATATTCGATCGAGAGTCCTTTTTCCTAAAGTATCAGTGCTGAAGTTAATGATAATGGTGTTTAGGACCATGGTTGGTATGGGTTTGCAGTTATGTTGTGTTGATGGGGAATGCACTAGTGGCATTCGAGGTTACAGTGAGACGAGTATTCTATGAATACTTGGTTACATGAATAGCAAAAGTGGTGGTATTTTTTTGTTCAGTGGTTCCAAGATGAATCTTGACTGATAGTCAAGATGTGCTAGTAGGCTTTGTAACGAAGAGTTTGTTCATAATTGAGGTAGGTGCAAGTTTTGGCAAAGTTGAATGACGTGTTCTGAGGATGCTATTAGGTTGTGTAAGTTTGGTCCGAGAATGTTGTTGGTAAGTGTGAATTGTTAATCATGCACAGTACAAAACAATTATATGTATATATTTAAATATGTCATTAAATGTACACATTTGTGCATGGCATTAGTGGTTTTGCATACATGTGTATAGGAATCTATGAGGGCATATAAGTAATCATGCATACATATGTTCACACTTACGGATAAATTTTTTGAGACCGATAAGGTTATGATGAAAGTTATACTTAGCAAGGAGATTCTTTAGGATCTCATAGAGAATGGAAAGTGTTTAAGGTGGATTTTTGGAGGTTGAAGTTGTGCTAGGTTTCAGGCGACCAAGGTTGGCGTTAAGAGTACGTGGTTTTTCTAGGATCAATTGATTTCTATAAAAAATCATTAAGGAATTTTCTTATGTTGTTGCATCGTTAGCTAAGTTGTGACATTAGAGATGTATGTTGTTTTGGTATCTAGTTCTCTCTGGGAGACAATTGCTGTTAGGAGGTTGTTAGAAGATGTCCTTTGTTGGTTTAAGGTCCTGTGTTTGCGGCGGATCTAAGAGAGTTGCCTTTTTACAGTTTTAACGTGATTTTGGGTATGTATTGGTTGAGTGAGCATAGAGATCTGGTTGATTTTGAAACCAAACGGATTTCATTGAAGCTTGTTGGAGATTATGAAGTTACGGTGGTGGGTGAAAATGCTAAGTTTTTATCTGATGCTATTTCGGCTTTGGAAGCAAGTCAGATGTTGGAATTTGGATGTCAGGCATACCTAGCTTATGTCATGAATCTGGGAATGAAGGATGTACTTTACAAGATATCCGGACGGTTTGTGATTTTCTAGGTGTTTTCGGAGGAATTACCTGGTTTGCCACTGGATAGGGAAGTGTAGTTTAACATAGAGACGTACGCGGATGCGATTTAGGTGTTGATTGCTCTATATCGCATGGCACCAAAAGAGTTAAAAGAATTGAAGACACAACTTCAAGAGTTGTTGGATTTTGGTTTCATCAGACTCAGTGTTTCACCGTAGGGTGCACCAATATTGTTTGTGAAAGAAGAATGACACAATGCAGATGTGCATCAATTATTGGCAACTGAACAAGTTGATGATTATGAATAAGTATCCCTTGTTGTGAATTGAAAACATGTTTGATTAATTCTTGGATGCTTCGGTGTTTTTCAAAGATTGATTTGAGATCTGGATATTACCAGTTGAAGTTTAAGGATTAAGATGTGCTAAAAACTGCTTTTTGCACGAGATATGGCCATTATGAGTTTTTGGTGATGCCTTTTGGGTTGACGAATGCACCTGCTGCTTTCATGGATATGATGAATCAGGTGTTCCATGAGTATTTTGATCGGTTTGTGTTTGTGTTCATTAATGATATCCTTATGTACTATTGTATTGAGTAAGAACATGATCAACATTTGCTGATTGTCTTGCAAGCCTTGTTAGATAATCAGTTATATGCCAAGTTGAGCATGTGCGAGTTTTGGTTGAGGGAAGTGGTTTTCCTTGGACATGTTGTGTCAGTGGAAGGTATTCGTGTAGATCTGTAGAAGATTGAGGCAGTGGTGAATTGGTAGTGACCTAAGTTTGTGACGGAGGTTCATAGTTTTCTTGGGTTGACTGGATATTACCGCCTTTTATTGAGGGTTTTTTGAAGATTGCTGCTCCGTTGACTGAGTTGCTGCAAAAGAATATTCGTTTTGAGTGGACGGATGTTAAACAACAAGCTTTTGAGAATTTGAAGAAGGCTTTGACGCGAGCCCTGATCTTGATTTAACCGGAATCAGGTAAAGAGTTTATTGTGTATAGTGATGCATCTTATGTTGGTTTGGGGTATGTGTTGATGCAAGACGAGAATGTTGTGGCTTATGCATCTAGACAATTGAAGGTGTATGAGTATAATTATTTTACACATGATTTAGAGCTTGCCGCGGTGGTTGTAACACCCTCGATCCGGCCTAGTCGCAAGATCAAACCGAGCGAGCTATATTAGGTTTATCGAAGTAAACCATGAAGATAAAACTCGAAACACGTCCATTTTTTATTTTATCTTGTATAGTGCATAATTATTATCCTACATGTACATAATGATCTCATGTCAAAACCCAACTCAATCGGGAGTCGAATTAATATCCATTTGATTGCCATTGCAATTTAGGGACCAATTTGCAAATTCAGAAAACTGCAGAGTCTTAGCTCATTTTTATATTACCAATCTTTAATTAAGCAGGATTCATGCTTACATGTCAAAAATCAAATCAAAAAGGTCATTCAAACTCAGTCATTTGCATCCACAACATTCAGGGACCAAAACGTAAGAAAACAGAACTTCAGAATATTCCAAATAACCAATTTAACTGCCACCGTACCGGTACGGACATGAGGTGTTTCGATACGCCTTCATTATTTCAAACTCCAAAATTCTAGTATCCAAAACTCGTTCCGATACGCCCCCGCGTATCGGCGAAGCGTTCTTCAATGGTTTCTTCTTATCCCTAAGTCGAAACTCTAGCTACTTGTGCATGCCTTGATAATACATTCCTGCGTGAATCAAGGGTGAACAACAACCAATCTTGTGCTCCTCTTAGCCGTTGAAATCCTTGACTTATTCCTAAGACGGATTAATCTTCACCATCAATAGATTGAATAAAGACCATATTCATTCGTTTCTTGAATCTAACTCTCCCGATATTAGATAAATAGATGAAGTTACGAGATCCTCTCCCAATTCACTCGCAAACAAGAATAAAAGCCAAGAATGAGTAAACCTTGAATAGAAGAGTGCAAACTCTTATTACCTAAACAAAATCCAATTGTTTCTCACAACAACAAAACACAATAACCCCAACCAATCAAGTTAGTTCATGGTTGGGTTCAAAAGATATACAAAGAATAATCCCCAAACCATGAATCTAATGGAAGCAAAGAAGAAGAAGAAATCGAACTCTCTCCCTGCTTGCTATCTTGTCGAAATTTCTCTATTTTTCTCTATATGGAATGTCGAAATCTCCTTGCTATTTATAGGGCTAGGCCAAAGTCCTTCTTTGAGGAGGAGTTTGAGTTGGAATTAAATTATCTTTAAAGAATATAATTCTTTATTATAATTTTATTCCTATTAGAACTTCTCCTATCTTCTTGGAATTTAATTCTTCTTTAATCTCTGCATGGCAATCAAATTCCTTTGGGCTTGGGCCTTGCTCTATGTCATCTTGGGCTTGTAAAGTCATTAATTTCGGCATCCCTATTGCATCTTCTCTTTGTCGACAATTGCCATGGCAACTGGCTCGGCGTCTCCTTCATGCATTGCCCTGGCAACTAGCTCGGCATATCCTTCATGCATTGCCCTGGCAACTAGCTCGGCATTGCTTTGGCAAGTGATCATGCACATACACACACAAAAACACACCAAAGCAGCATCTTTTTCCACAAAAATCACCAAGTTATGTAATCAAGCTCAACAATGGAAAGAAACATGAATTAATGCATGAATAACTAATTATGCAACTAATATGAGCTTAAGTCTAACAATAATATGAGTAAAAAGGGTAATAAAAATAGTACTTTTGAACACTTATCTCGCCCCCAAACTCGAACTATTGCTTGTCCTCAAGCAATGCAAACTAACAATTACCTGCCAAGACTTTAATCATCAAAGACATGCTTCAAACTTGAATTCAAACCTCAGAACCGTGGCACAAAGTATGATCACCTTTTAATTTTTCGGATAACACAAAAATTACCCGGAACCAAACTATAGTGCTCGTGACAATGTGTGTGCGTAGTTGTGTACAAGTTGATTTTCAAGATTCTATGTGAACAATAGGCTTTTATCAATTTAAGTACCGAGACATTTGTTTTTATTTTCACTAGAGCCAATTTCGGGCACCTCTAGCAAAGTAAGCAATTTCTCATTTTCTTTTAGTCGACTAGAGCCAATTTCAGGCACCTCTAGCGATTATTTAATGTGCATTAACTACTAGAGCCAGTTTCGGGCACCTCTAGCAAGAAAGTGCATTTACTACTAGAGCCAGTTTTTGGGCACCTCTAGCAAGAAATTAACTTTTAATTTTCAATTTTAAATTTACCCAAATTTTAAGCAACCTAAGTTCACTAAGTTTCTTTCAATCAACAAGCCACAACCGTGTAAAAAAAAATTCAGCATCATAGTAAAATTCTAAGTTTTTTTCATGCAATCCTAAAATTAAAGGTTCTTTCAATTAAGTGCAGTGGCAAAAATTCATCATTGGATATTCAACAAGTCTTAAGCAATTAAATCAAATTAAAGGCATGGCAAGTAACATATGCAACCTATATGTGATTGCTAAAGATGAATGCATGAAACTAACTAGAAACCAACACCCCCCCCAAACTCGAGAGAAGCATTGTCTTCAATGCACGTAAAAGTGAAACAAAATTTAAAAGAAACTAAATGAAATGAGTTAGTTAGAGAGGTCGTCCCTCGAGTGATAAGTTTCCTTCGTGTCGTTTTGCTTGATTCATTTTTCAATCGGTGGTTGAATGCTGGTACCGCGTAATAGCATTGCTTTGATTTGATCCATGTTTGCCGATGCAGGTTCACTTGCCTGGGCATCAATAGTTGTCGAAGCCATTGTTGTTGCCTAGGCATCGCCAGTTTCTGTTGTGGTTACTGTGGCAAGTAGTCGGCAGTGAATTTCCTTAGCATGGTGGTTGTGAGTCTTGTTGTAGAAAAGAAAACCTGTAAACTAAATATAATGAAGAAAAATAAAATATATCCTAAAAAATAAAGAGAAAAAATAACCAAAATAATAGAACAAAATAGTTCAAAAAATAAAAATAAAAATAAATGTATCAGTAGTTGTCGTGGCGTCGAGGGTTGCCGAGGCATGCAGATCCATGGTTGCCGAGGCGTCAGGGGTTGCCGAGGCGTGTGCGTCCATGGTTGCCGAGGCGTGCGTATCAGGAGTTGCTGCGGTGTTGAAGGTTGCCGTTTTCGATACTTCTTATAGTCCATCCGCACCCTCCATCGGGTGATAATATTGCCCAAAAAGAGTTTGGCCAATGTGCTTGCCACTACTCCCTTTTGCGTTACCATGGTGGAGGTGTCTTTCTTCTTTGTTCGCTTGTAGTTCATGTATACTCTCCACCTTGCTACTATTCCTGAAGGCACAAATATATTAATAGGAAAAATTATATCCATTCTCAACCATTCAATTACCTCATTCTTGTCGACTTCTATCATGGTTGGATGTAGCCTTTGTTGTCGTGGCAATTGCTGCTCAAGCCAATTGCCGTGGCAATCAGTTGCCAAAATGTGCTATAAGTCAAGGGAAGAACCAATTTTCTGAAAAGCTTTACGAATCCAAACACCGTTTTCTTTTGGCCTCTCAAAAATCTCCATCAGTAGAGATTTCGATGGCTTTAAATCTACCAACATCGGTTCCTCAAGACATACCTGCAATGGACGAGGTGAGTTTTTAAAGAATTCAAAAGGTTCAACCATTACCTGCTCATATTCCATTGGCAAAGTATTATCATCTCGTTGATCTTGCATGTGGTCGTGTAATTGCCGTGGCAATTGTAGATGAGAGCAATCTACAGATTCTTGCTTCAACATCAACGTTGTAACCTTATGGGCATCAGGTTCCTCAAAATTTGCTGTAGTATTATTGTTCTCAGCTTCACTGAGTGTTGTCGCGGTATTGCTCTGTTCAGGCTCCTCAATCATTGCCGAGGCAATTTGTTTTTCAAGCTCATCATGTGTTGGACAGTCTCTCTCATTGGCATCCTCTTGACTTTAAGGTTTTAGTTGTTCCTCACAAATCGGATAGATTTCTTTGCATTGCTCCTTATCCTCTTGCCTTGGGACGTCAGTATCCCAGGAATGAATTGTTGGTGCATGTTATCCATGACATATGTGGATCTCCCCAATTGATCTTCTGAATCCCCTAAGGTTGCATCCCACTGAGCTATCCTCGTATCCATAGATTTTGATAGTTCTCGAATCTCTTCAATTGATCCGTCAAGTCTAGCCATGGAAGCTAGTAACGTTTCCTCCAAGGAATTTGAATGCTCTTGAAAAGGACTACATTGCCATGGCATATCTGTTGCTGCGGCAAAATTGTTATGGTAAAAAATATTTTGAGCTTTTTGACCATACCATGAAGAATTTTGCTGCTGGTTCCCTCTATGGTCCTCCATGTAGTTATATGCACCGAAAATGTGAGGGCAATTTTCAAACACATGATGTTCTCCACACATAGCACAAGATTTTTCCACGGTATAAGTTCTTTGGGCTTTTCTCGGTTGGTATAGGTAATCATCAAATGGTGCAAGGAACTCTTGATTGGATTGATTCATATCTTCCAACATCATCTCTCGAATAGATTGGCTTTTATTTCCCGACATGTTGATGTTCCTTAACTTGTAGCGCACCTAAATTTTTTTTTTGATAAAACAAACTAAAAGAAAAGTTAGTAAAACTGAGAGAAAAAAAATGCAATAACAAAAACAACTAACACCAATTGCCAATCCCCAGCAACGGCGCCAAAAACTTGTTGCGTGTGATAAGTGCTACGCAATTGTGCAAGTATACACGTCGCAAGTAATAAATTGATATGAGTATCGAGTATCGTCTCCACAGGGATTGGTTTGGGCCACTTTGCTTAAGTTACTGCACTGTGAAAAGTAAAAACACAATTAAAGGATTATAGGAGTTTAACTAATAACTAAACTAGAAAGCAATGAAGTAAAAGAAAAGATGAGATCGAATGAGAGAGAGATAGGACAGGTTATCGTGAGTTGAGGTGTGATAGCCGATTGGATCCTTTTGGTAAAAGAGTGCAAGGGCAACTCAGTTGCCGTGGCAACTTGCACAGCGGGGTTGCCTTGGCAACTAATTGATGGTTGCCTGGGAAACTAGCTGGGCAACTACTTTGGCGTCTGGGCAGCAACTTCAAGGTTCGGCGAAGCGTTCTTCAATGGTTTCTTCTTATCCCTAAGTCGAAACTCTAGCTACTTGTGCATGCCTTGATAATACATCCCTGCGTGAATCAAGGGTGAACAACAACCAATCTTGCGCTCCTCTTAGCCGTTGAAATCCTTGACTTATTCCTAAGCCGGATTAATCTTCACCATCAATAAATTGAATAAAGACCATACTCATTCGTTTCTTGAATCTAACTCTCCCGATATTAGATAAGTAGATGAAGTTACGAGATCCTCTCCCAAATCACTCGCAAACAAGAATAAAAGCCAAGAATGAGTAAACCTTGAATAGAAAAGTGCAAACTCTTATTACCTAAACAAAATCCAATTGTTTCTCACAACAACAAAACACAATAACCCCAACCAATCAACTTAGTTCATGGTTGGGTTCAAAAGATATACAAAGAATAATCCCAAACCATGAATCTAATGGAAGCAAAGAAGAAGAAGAAATCGAACTCTCTCCCTGCTTGCTATCTTGTCGAAATTTCTCTATTTTTCTCTATATGGATTGTCGAAATCTCCTTGCTATTTATAGGGCTAGGCCAAAGTCCTTCTTTGAGGAGGAGTTTGAGTTGGAATTAAATTATCTTTAAAGAATATAATTCATTATTATAATTTTATTCCTATTAGAACTTCTCCTATCTTCTTGGAATTTAATTCTTCTTTAATCTCTGCATGGCAATCAAATTCCTTTGGGCTTGGGCCTTGCTCTATGTCATCTTGGGCTTGTAAAGTCATTAATTTCGACATCCCTACTGCATCTTCTCTTTGTCGACAATTGCCATGGCAACTGGATGGGCGTCTCCTTCATGCATTGCCCTGGCAACTAGCTCGGCATATTCTTCATGCATTGCCCTGGCAACTAGCTCGGCATTGCTTTGGCAAGTGATCCTGCACATACACACACAAAAACACACCAAAGCAGCATCTTTTTCCACAAAAATCACCAAGTTATGTAATCATGCTCAACCATGGAAAGAAACATGAATTAATGCATGAATAACTAATTATGCAACTAATATGAGCTTAAGTCTAACAATAATATGAGTAAAAAGGGTAATAAAAATAGTACTTATGAACATTTATCACACGACAACATCTTAAATCTTTCCTCGAGATTTGCAATTCATTCAAAATACAAGGAGTCACCCCAGATGTTTTACGACTAAGATTATTCCCCTATTCACTAAGGGATAGGGCAAAAAGCATGGTTGAATAGTATTCCTATAGGATCAATAGGATCTTGGACAGATCTTTTTCGTGATTTCCTTGCTCGATTTAATCCTAGAAATTTGACTTATAAGCTTCGTAATGAAATTACTTCTTTTCGGCAGCCAGATGATGAATCCATGTACGAGGCTTGGGAGCGATATAGAGAACTTCTACATAAATTCCCCCTACACAGATTCCCAGTGTGGACACAAGTAACAATGTTTTACAACGCTTTGAATACGCCAACAAGGATGATGCTAGATGCCTCGGCAAACGACATACTCCTAGATAAGTCGCCGGAGGAAGCAATGCAAATTTTAAACAGGCTTGCCAAGAATGATTATCAATTCTCATTTGCTAGAAGAGGAGGAATTAGACGCCAAGCCACAATACATGAACTGGGATCATCAGACTCTATTTCGGCACAATTGGCCACTCTAACCAAGATGGTCCAGAATAAGCAAAAACCAAACAACACACAGGAAGTCAAGGTAATGGATTCCTTTTGTGAATTATGTGGCGGTAACCATGATTCTTCTGAATGTATGCAGAATCTAGCTTTTATGTGGAGAATTACAATCGAAACAACAATGTGATGTCCAATACATACAATCCAGCTTGGAAGAATCACCTAAATTTTTCATTGAGTAATCCCAACAATGCTCTAAACCAGAACAATCAGAATACACAAGCATCAGGATTCCAGCAGAATATGCCACGGCAATAGTTGCCGCAGCAACAACCGACAACATCTAGTTCTTTGGAAAATTCTCCCAATGCTTTTATGTTGAAAACTGAATCTTATATGGCTGAGAATAGTAACTTCATAAAAAGAACTGATGCTTTTAGTAATAGGACCGAGATGAGATTGCAAAACCAAGAGGCGGCAATCAAATCATTGGAAAATCAAGTCGAACAATTTGCTCAAAACCTGAATACTAGACTGCAAGGATGTTTACCTAGCGATACTGAAGTCACAAGAGGAACTGGCCATGAGCAATGTAAGGTGATCACCAATAGAAGTGGCCAACAACTTAAAGAGGCTCAAGCTCGCTCATCAAACAAAACTCCACAAAAACCAACGATAGGCACGCCACGAAAACCCCAGTTGACAATGCCTCGGCAATGCCATCAATCAGGTTCTAGACCAATGAAAGGATCAAACATATCCGACTTCCACCACCATTCCCACAAAGGTTGAAGCAACAAAAGCAAGAATATCAATTCAAGAAGTTTCTTGATATCCTAAAGCAAAGCCACATCAACTTGCCATTGTTTGAGGCGATTGAACAAATGCCGAACTATGCCAATTTCTGAAAGACGTTGTGTCCAAGAGAGCAAGGCTAGGAGAGTTTGAAACAGTTGCCGCAACAGAGGGATGCATGGCCATGTTGCACAATCGCATGCCACCCAAGTTGAAGGATCCCGGAAGTTTTACAATACTTTATTCCATCAGAAACCACTATGTCGGGAAAGCATTATGTGACCTTGGAGCAAGCATAAACTTGATGCCTAAATCGTCTTTCCAGAAACTAGGAATCGGGAAGGCAAAACCTACAACAGTTATGCTACAGCTAGCCGACAGATTCTATGTGCTTCCAGAGGGAAAAATCGAAGACATACTGGTAAAAGTTGATAAATTTATTTTTCCCACTGACTTTATTGTTTTGGATTGTGAAGCAGATGAGCATGCACCTATCACTCTCGAGAGACCCTTCCTAGCAACAGGGAGAACCTTGATCGATGTTGAAAAGGGAGAACTCACAATGAGGGTGAATGACCAGCAAGTTAAACTAAATGTGTTCCAAATACTAAGGCATGCCAATGATCTGGAAGAATGCGAACTTCTTCATGCCACGACAGAGTTTGACTTCGACAAGGAATTTAGTTGCCTCGGCAACTACATTGCCGATCAAGAGGAACCTGAGGAGTATGAAGAATCGATCGATGAGGAACAACAAGAAGAGGCAAATTGGTTTGTCAATCGACCAAGTACATTCTCTGAACCACTGGATTACTCAGGTAAGGAAGGTAAACTCGAAAAGCCCTTCATTGAACAACCTCCGATTCTTGATTTGAAACAGTTGCTAGGGTAACTAAAATATGCTTACTTGGGAACCGATAATACATTGCCTGTAATTATTTCCTCTAAGTTACAGCCTGAGCAGGAAAAGAAGCTGATCAAAATGTTGATTCTACACAAGAAGGCAATAGGGTGGACAGTTGCCGACTTGAAGGGAATTAGCCCGGCAGTGTGCATGTACAAGATTTGGTTGGAAGATGATCACAAACCTTCGATTGAGGCCCAGAGGAGACTGAATCATGCCATGAAAGGGGTTGTAATGAAAGAAATCATCAAGTGGCTTGACATCGACATCATATACCCTATCTCGGATAGTACATGGGTTTGTATGGATTATCGAAAGCTAAACAAAGCCAATAGGAAAGATCACTTCCCATTACCCTTTATTGATCAAATGCTTGACCGTCTTGCAGGTAAACCCTTTTATTGTTTTCTTGATGGTTATTTAGGTTACAATAAAATTGCCATAGCACCAAAAGATCAAGAAAAGACATTATTCACATAGCCATACGATACTTATGCTTTTCGAAGGATGCCGTTCGGATTGTGTAATGCCCCGACAACCTTCCAAAATGTATGATGGCACTCTTTTCAGACATGGTCAAAGACTTCCTTGAATCTTCATGGATGATTTTTCTATTTTTGGTAATGACTTCGACAGTTGCCTCAGCAATTTAGAGAAGGTGTTGGGAAGATGTGAAGAAACCAATTTAGTCATAATTGGGAGAAGTGCCATTTTATGGTAGGTGAGGGAATAATGCTCGACCATAATATTTCATCGAAGGGAATTGAAGTAGACAAAACCAAGGTGGACGTGCTCAAGAGATTACCCCCACCAAATTCGGTTAAAGGAATCTGAAGCTTTCTTGGGCATGTAGGTTTTTAGAGTAGGTTCATTCATAATTTTTCTAAAATTACTAAACCCTTGTGCAATTTGCTTGAACATGATAAGGTCTTCAATTTTGATTATTCTTGCGCTCAAGCATTTGAAACCCTAAAGGAAAAGCTTACATTGGCACCCATTGTCGTTCCACCTGATTGGACGCTACCTTTTGAGCTCATGTGTGATGCAATTGATTTCACGGTAGCAGCAATCCTAGGCCAATGCACATGTAAGACCTTTGTTGTGATATACTACACTAGTAAAACTCTTAATAGTGCTCAAGTGAATTACACAACAACGGATAAAGAGTTACTGGCAGTAGTTTTCGCATTTGACAACTTTCGATCCTATTTGATTGGTACAAAGGTAATTGTTCATACAAACCATTCGGCAATTAAGTATCTATTTGCTAAAAAGGATGCCAAACCTCATTTGATTCGTTGGATATTGCTTTTACAAGAGTTTGACATTGAAATTAAGGACAGAAAAGGAACAAAAAATCAAGTGGTTGATCACTTATCACGCTTAGAACGCAATAGGGAGGAGGACGCAGATTTAGAGATATGCGATGCATTCCCGGATGAGCATTTGTTAGTTGCCTCGGAAACCATAGATGCTCATGCCTCGGCAACCCTTGATGCGTATGCCTCGATAACTCTAGACGCGTATGCCTCGGCAACCCTTGATGCTTATGCCATGACAAGTCTAGACGCGCACGCCTCGGCAACCATGGAAGCAGTTGCCACGACAGGACATACCTCGGTAATACCCTGGTACACAGATTTAGTTAATTTCCTTGTTTGTGGTATTTTACCTTATGGCCTTACTCACCGAGGAAAGAAGCGGTTCCGCCATGATACTAAGAATTACTTTTGGGACGAGCCTCTTTTGTTTAAACAATGCGTAGATCAGGTTATACGCCGATGTGTCCCTGAAGAGGAGCAGCAGAATGTACTCCGGCAATGCCATTCTTCACCCTATGGAGGACATTTTGGAGGAACACGTACCATAGCCAAAGTTTTGCAATCTGGTTTGTATTGGCCAACACTATACAAAGATACCCAAGAGTTTTACAAGCAATGTGATCGTTGCCAAAGGACGGGCAATATCTCTAGACGACATGAGATGCCACTCCAAAACATCATCAAGGTGGAATTGTTCGATGTATGGGGGATCGATTTTATGGGACCTTTCCCATCTTTATTTGGCAACCTCTATATTCTACTTGCCGTTAACTACGTGTCTAAATGGGTTGAGGCAGCTGCAGTTCCCACCATCGATTCCAAGACCGTGCAACGATTCTTGCAGAAAAATATATTTACACAGTTTGGGATGCCGAGAGCAATTATCAGTGATGAAGGCAAGCACTTTGACAATAGACTTATTGCCAAGATGTTGCAACGCTTCAGCGTGTCACACAAAATTGCCACGGCATATCACCCACAAACCAATGGGCAAGCAGAAATTTCCAACTGAGAATTGAAGGTTATACTCGAGAAGAATTTCGTGCACTCACCTTTAACAATGCACGAATCTACAAGGAGAAAACAAAGCAATGGCATGACAAGAAAACTATTGCCGCGACAATTCATGCTAGGGCAACTAATTCTCTTATTCAATTCTCGGCTGAAACTTTTCCTAAGAAAACTGAAATCAAAATGCTCGGGACCATTCGAAGTTGTCAAACCGTTCTCCCATGGTGTCGTGATAATCAAGTCCATCACTGACGAACATGAATTCAATGTCAACGGACAAAGATTGAAGCACTACAATGGTGCCCATGTGGAACGTAACAAAGAAGTGTCACCTTAGGAGATGCATGAGCATGCTCTCCTTTCGATATTTTCTTTTTCTTTTTTTTAACTATTTAATTTTTTATTAATTTCGGTTATTTTTTTCTTTTTAGTATAGATTTATTTATTTTCTTTAAGATTAAGACTACATCTTTCTTTCATATTTATCTAATTGTTTTTAAAATTTTAAGTTTAAGAATTTCTTTGCACATCTTTATTTATTTTCTTTTATTAGTTTATCTTTAATTTTAATCCTTATTTTATTTGGTTTTGAATTGTAGGAAAAGAGTTCAAGATAAAGAGGAATTTGATTCAAGAAGGAAACTTCTTCAACAAGGAAATTAATGGGCTAAATCTAAGGCTTATATTAAGCCTCCAATTTACCCTAAATAAACCCTACATAGCCGGCCAAACCCTTCTCCTTCCCCAAACCCCCTAGTCGTCCCATTCCCCTAATCAAAACCCTTGTTTTCTTTCCTTCCAATTAATCCCACCCACCATATTTACTACCTATCTTTTCTATTTAACCCATCACCCTTAACTTCCAAGAAACATATTCCTACTTTTCATCTTGCAACTCTTTAGTTTCATTTCTTTGTTTCTACCAAACTCACAACCAAGATCATCCATGGAATCCAAAATCGAATTTTTGGTTCATCCAAGTTCCTCCAAATAACCAAGATACAAGAAGTTTAGTACACCGGTGGTTCAAGAAAGATTTCACTCCAAGTTTGAAAGCTGGAAGATTTGCGAAGAACAAGGCTTTGAATACTCCAACTCTCATCAAGATTTCGGCCTTGAACCATTCATCTTCGAAAGGATTGCACATCAAAAGTGGCAAATCTTTTGCCATCAATCGGAACCGGGTAACATCTCATGGGTAAGAGAATTCTATGTTCACTCACCTAACCCGATTAATCCTTATGTTTTTGTTCGTGATAAGGCTATACTCATAAGCCCCGAAAACATCAACACCTTTTACGGGCTCTACATTGAGAAGGACGAGCATCAAGCCTTTGTTGATCAGCTAAATCGCCTTTGGCTTAAACCTGAGGCAAAATTATGGAATAAGTTTGTTCAAACTTCTTTAATGCCCATAACACACAATACCACCGTTGATACACCTCGTCTTTTGCTCACACATTCTTTGCAAGGAGAGGTATGTCCCAAGTGAGTAAACTGATGAAAAGGCCCTACCAAAGTCTGGTTGGAATCGAGCACAAATCTAAAAGCTAATGGGAGAGGCACCTGTAAAATCCCCAACGCCTTCAATTGCTGCAGCAACTCCTACCGCCTCGGCAACCCCTAATGCCCAAGCAACTGATGCCCGGGCAACGCGGCCAGCAACCACAGGACAACTTAAAGCACTCTTACAACCATTGGAGAACCGCCTTAGGCAAATTGAAGACCAGCAATTAATGTTCATGTGGTACATAAAGGATCACAACAATGCCATCACCCAAGTCATCCTGGAAAAATACCCGAACAGCCGCGTGCCATTCCCCATCTTTCTTGCCGAAATCCTTGCCACGACAACCGCAACAGATGATGCCGCGGCAACCTATACTGTGCCTGCCCAAGTAGTTGCCACGAAAACAAACACTGAAGATGTCACGGCAACCAAAGCTAAAGATGCCCCAGCAACCACTGCAAAAGCCAAAGGTAAAACACCTATGCCTGAATCAACTCGTACTGAATCATTGTCTGATTTTTCATATTCGGACGAGTCCTCCATTGCACCAACAAAGACTGCACCAATCAAATCCTCCAAGCCAAAGTGAAAAGCCAATGACATTGATGAAGAGGACGATGAGGACAACCTCATACGAGGATCGATTCCACCATCGGCAACAAGGAAGCAACCATCGCGTTCAAGCAAAAGAATCAAGACACCGACCAAAAGGAAACTAATCATCCACGATGACGAACTCTCAGAGTAAGTCATCGTTTGCATTTTACTTTTCTTTATTTTTATTTTTATTTTTCTTTGTTGCACGTATTGAGGACAATGCCTCACTCAAGTTTGGGGGGATTGTTATTAGTTAGTTACCATGTTTAGTTGCATTCATCTTAAGTATTGCATTTAGGATACATAAATTGTTTGCCATGCGTTTAGTTGGAACAAAAATTGCCTAGATTTGGAGAATATCCGATGATGAATTTTCCAATGTACTTAATTGATAGAACTTTTTATTCTAGGATAAACATGGAAACACTTAGAATCGTACTATGATGCTAAACTTGATGAAACACTGTGTGGCTTCATTGATTTAAGGAATTCTAGCGAACTTAGGTTGATAGTTAAAAAGTTGGGGGATTAGAATAAAAATTGGATGAATACTAGAGGTACCCAAAATTGGCTCTAGTATATGCTAAAATTTGATCGCTAGAGGTGCCCGAAACCGACTCTAGTTAAAACATATGAAAAGAACCCAATGAAGTCATTTGAAAACCTGTTGTTTAGATAGAATCCGAAAAATCAACTTGCACACAACTCCGCATACACTCACAAGCATCATAGTTTGATTCCGAGTAACTCCTAAGTTTTCCGAAAAATGAAAAGCCAATCATACTTTGTGCCACATTTCTGAGAATTGAAATAAAGTTCAAAGTTATGTTTGTGAAAATTGAAGTCTTGACAGGTAATTATTAGTTTGCATTGCTTGAGGACAAGCAATAGTTCGAGTTTGGGGGTGTGTTAAGTATCTAAAAGTATTTTAGTCACCCTTTTTATTCTTATTATTGCTATACTTAGGCTCATGTTAGTTGCATTATTAGCCACTCATGCATGTTTGCATTGTTTCCTTGGTGGACAAGCTTGATTTCATATTTTACTTAATTTTGTGGAAAAAGATACTACTTTGGTGTGTTTTTGTGTGTGTGCAGAATCACTTGCCAAAGCAATGCTGGAACCAGTTGCCAGGGCAATGCTGGAAGGAGATGCCGAACTAGTTGCTAGGACAATGCATGAAAGAGATACCGAGCTAATTGCCAGGGCAATTGTCGATAAGGGATAAGATGATATGGCAGTCAAAATTGATGACTAGATAAACCCAAGATGACTTGGAGCAAAGTTAAATCCCAAAGGAGTTTGATTTCCATGAAGTGGTTAAAGAGAAATTAAATCCCAAGAAGATAGGAGAAGATCTAGAAGGAATTTAAATATAATAAAGAATTATATTCTTTAAAAGTATTTAATTCCAACTTAATTCTTCCTCAAAACAAAGTATTTCTACAAGGGAGAGGAAGGGAGAGATTTCCACAAGAGAGAGCAAGGGAGAGATTTCAACAAAGAGGCTTCAACCATTCTTCATCTTTTTCTTCTTTGTTCGATTAGGTTTATGTTACGAATTCTTTGTTTTGTGTTTTTTGGAACCTAGCCATGAACTAAATCTATTTGGCTAAGGTTATTGTATTTTGTGGTTGTGAGAAACAATCATATTTTGTTTAGGTAATTAGAGTTTGCACTTTCAATTCAAGGTTTACTCATTCTTGGTTCTTATTCTTGTTTGCGAGTGAATTGGGAGAAGATCTCATAACTTCGTCTATTTATCTAATATTGGGAGAGTTAGATTCAAGAAATGAATGAGTATGGTCTTTATTCAATCTATTGATGGTGAAGATTAATTCGGCTTAGGAATAAGTTAAGGATTTCAACGGCTAAGAGGAGCGCAAGATTGGTTGTTGTTCACCCTTGATTCACGCAGGATGTATTATCAAGGCATGCACAAATAGCTAGAGTTTCGACTTAGGGATAAGAAGAAACCATTCAAGAACGCTGCCCAGCCGCCCAAACAGTTACCCAGCCATTTGCCCAGGCAACCGTCGATTAGTTGCCAAGGAAACCCCACTGCGCAACTTCCTACGACAACTGAGTTGCCCTTGAACTCTTTTACCAAGACGATCTAATCGACTATCACACCTCAACTCACAATAACCTGGCTTATTCTCTCTCATTTGATTACATCTTCTTTTACTTATTTGCTTTCTAGTTTAGTTGTTAGTTAAACTCCTACAATCTTCTACTTGTGTTATTTTACTTTTTACAGTGAAAGAGATTAGATTCTTGAAGTGGCACCAATCCCTGTGGAGACGATATCTTTTATAGTATAACTTGCGACGTGTACACTTGCACAATTGCGGAGCACTTATTATGCGCAACACTATATATGATTGAATATGTTCAAGAAGCCATGGAATGCATACTATGTTTGAATGTTACATGTAATAACTTGTGGATATACTATGAATCAAGCCTTGACCATTTGATTATAAGAATGTGAAATTCTACTCAAACAAGATTCTGGCATGATGAGATAACTTATAAGCTTTGTTCAAGTGATTGTAAGAATGTGGGGCTATGCCCATTTCTGATATGAAAAGATTATAACATGTATATGATTACATGAATATGGAGCTAAGCTCAATCTTAATATGATAAGATAAGATATGTGAAAGCCTTGGTCTCAAGTCAGTCTTAGGTATAGTTGGCATGCCATAGAGTCCACTGAGCTCATGTTTAGGGTGGATTACGATCCTGGACTATGCTCCTTATTTGGCGACAGTATGAGGGATTGACCGGTACTATGAGTACCTTTTTGTTGGTGACAGATGGTTGGGGATTCGAGTACCTAGGCTGTTACTTGATTTTCAAGGCTGTGAAAAAGACATAATAATGAAATTGCGAGTTAAACAATAGAACTATGCTTGATGATATATGTGAAAAGTATTCATGTTTATGAGATACTATATTTATAACTATGTGACATGTAACTATGTTGTGAAATACTATGCTTGATAAAATATGTGATAAATAAACATGTTCTTGGAATACTGTGTTTAATAACTTGGGTAACATGTAACCATGTTTATGGGGGGTTATGTTTGATATTATATTTAACAAACAATCATAAGTCGATGACATGCTAAGTTGATAGTCTATATGATAGGTAGTTTAAGTTCATGACATACTATGTTAACAACTTATTTGATAAGTAAAATCATGCTTATGATGTGCTATGACTATGATATGTTGGTTTCCTTATGAGACAAGTATTTCAGAATTTGAATAGTTTATGTTATAAGTAACCATAGTTAAGTGATGCCTTAATTAAGATAAATTATGAATTCACAGGTTAATCTATTAAATCAATATGAAAACTTGCATATTAAGTAATTAATGTTTAACTGAAGCAATGTATAACTGTGTATACATGTTTTGTGGATTGGTTTGATATAAATGAATATATCTTGGACTGTTTTGCAATGTATAATTGTGTATACATGTTTTATGGACTGTTTTGATATAAATGAATATATCTTGGACTGTTTTGCAATGTATAATTGTATACATATTATTAATGGACTGTTTTGGTTAAATTAAATCTTGTATTGGACTGTTTTGAATGTATAATTGTATACATATGTTTAATGGACTGTTTTGGTTAAATTAAAGCTTGTATTGGACTGTTTTGAATGTATAATTGTATACATATGATTAATGGATTGGTTTCGTTAAATTAAAGCATGTATTAGACTGTTTTGAAGGTATAATTGTATACATATGATTAATGGTCTGTTTTGGTTAAATTAAAGCGTGTATTGGACTATTTTGAAGGTGTAATTGTATACATATGATTAATGATTAATGGATTGTTTTGGTTAAATTAAAGCATGTATTGGACTGTTTTGAAGGTATAATTGTATACATATGATTAATGGACTGTTTTAGTTAAATTAAAGCATGTATTGGACTGTTTTGAAGGTATAAATGTGTACATATGATTACTGGAGTGTTTTGGATAAATTCAAGTATGTTATGGACTGTTTTTGATGTCTTGTTATGTTTACATGTATACTTGGACAATTTTGAATATATACGAAAGTTAGAGGACTGTTTGTGATGTTTTTATATGTTTACATGTATACTTCGATAGTTTTGAATATATATGAAAGTTAGAGGGCTGTTTTTGATATTTTTATATGTTTACATGTATACTTGGATAGTTTTGAATACATATGAAACTTAGAGGACTGTTTGTCATGTTTTTATATGTTTACATGTATACTTGGATAGTTTTGAATATATATGAAAGTTAGAGGGCTGTTTTTGATATTTTTATATGTTTACATGTATACTTGGATAGTTTTGAATACATATGAAAGTTAGAGGACTGTTTTTGATGTCTTTATATGTTTACATATATACTTGGACAGTTTTGAGTATATATGAAAGATTATGGACTATTTTTGAACTTATAAATGTATACTCATGAATTAATGGTGCTATGGATAATTTTAATCGAATATACAAGTGAAATAGGTTGCTTGAATCACATGACTATGATAAAAGAACCTAGGAAGTTTATAAGTTAAATTACGAATTGATAATGACTTGTATAACAAGCAAAGTGAATCTTAGCTTAAATTATGTTCTTTGTGTAAATCGTTAAGCTTGGTAAAATGCTTACATGTTTGAATTGCTTGAACATTCAATTGCTTATGATTTGTTGAACAACCTTGGAATTTTATACATGTGTTTATTCAGATAACTTACCTTGGAATAGCTAACTTCTTGTCCAAGCTTAGAATTATATGTGCATTAGTAAAAGATCTAAGTGAAAGGATGGATTATTGTTCCATGCTTTAGATGCTTTAAGCTACCTCACTAAGTAATCATACTTATACATCCTTTCACTGTCTTTCAGGTTAAGTTCGTTTTTGGTTAGCTATGAGCCTGGACAAGATCACCGGAAGTCGAGTTTGTATGTCTCAAACTTCCTTAAAGAACTTCTAGATGGTGGCACATAGTTGTTAAGTTGCATAATGCATTTAAATTCCATTTTTGGCTATATATGTATATAAGTTTGATATGTATTCAAGTTTTGTAATGGGCCTTTAATTATTTTTTTGGTTGTTGTTTGCTTGTATGATTAAATAGATAGTAAGATTGTGTGGTTGTTTAAATATCCGTATGAGTCTTAAGTTGATAGATCACCTTGATGGCATGTGTGTTGCAATTTGAAATATATATATATATATATATATATATATATTATCATGTGTTAAAACCGAAGTAAAAATGGTGTAGTTTGAATGGCTAGTTTAATGGTTATGTAACACTCCTTTTCTCGTATCCATACACCGGGTACGAGTCAGAATGTTACAACTTCTTTAATCCAAAAATCAGGGTAATTTAAAATTTTCAGAAAACTTCCCGATGGTCACCCATCTTAAAATTTCTATAGCCCAAGCACGCTTAACTTTATTTAAAATTGACTTGAATTATTTGTTCGAGTTCCCATCATAAATCAATTATCTTAACATGCTACTCATCACTTAAGGTTATTCTTAACCTTGAATCTTTCCAGAAACGCCAATTATCTTGAAACCATAACGAACTTTAAAGGCCAATCACACTCAAATAAGTTTAGCAAGTATACATGCCATTATAATAAATCAAACCTTAATTAGGATGTCATTACTGTGATTACCTGTTGAGCTTTCCAATATTGATGCAATGCTTTTCTCCCTCTCATCTTGATTTACCTACGTGTGTACATTTAAGCACACGCTAAGTACGAACTTAGTGAGGTAATAAATGAAGTTAATAACAATAATTTAAACTTTATTCAACTTCACAACTACATTTATATAGCATGATATATACTAATGCATCGACTTTCACATTGCATTAGTAATTATTTGCTATATGTCAATGTCATAAGATTTTCATGCTTGCCCGTTTATCATAATATGCCGTACATGCATAAATGCATCATGATCACTAGGTAAGTATACTGTCATATTAATCATGTATCAACATAATATAAACCGGATATAAATTTCTTACCAATATATTTGCCATTTGTCCCGAGTGTTCACATAAACTGGATACCTGAATATACACTAACCTATGTACTATTTATTATCCGTTTATTTATAGCCCAAACTAAACCTTAAGGACCCTGGGTACGCGAGTCAAATATGCATCAAAGTGCTAATGCACATAAGGTAGTTCCCACCATCTGCACACTTATAAGGCTTTGCTAACCTCATGATTTTCGCACGTTTATAAGGTCGTGCTAACCATGCATTAAGTGTCCTTTATATACATTATAGTGCTATCTTGGATACCTGAATATGCAGCGTGCTGCTAGACTCTATGTCATGCCAACTATACCATGTCCCTCAATGACTTATTTGGGCATAATTTCCGTATTTATTCCATCAATGGCAATGTATATCAATATAATTTATCATTGGCAGTTCACACCCAAAATAATATTCATAGAATAACATCATATAGAACTAGTGATCCGTGCATTTATATTCAATCTTTGACATATTTAAAATATGTCAATTGTATGATCAATGACATAAATATCATACCAATATATAAATCAGGTAGACTTATCGCAAGTCTTACCAATGATGTATAAAACATCTATGCATTATGTTATGTGTGCATTGCACTCGCCTGTGCCATTTATTAGCATGTCTCACTAAATTCTACTCAATCCATTCCTTTATAGAACCTCAAACCTTCTTTGATTTGGACTTGACTTCATTAATCACATGAATAAGATAAAATATTTTTTAGATTCAAATCTAACAATACCTTAACCACGTTGTCTAATATAATCATTCAAGTATAAAATTTCCAAATATTTTTCCTTTCTTCCTTGTACTGTTCAAAAACTCATTATGGTCCTTCGTGACTAATTTGAACTTCCAATAATTCTTCCGAGCTTGCTAACTAACATTTAAATACAAAATGTTTCAAATTCCATTTTCTGACAGCTTGTGCTACCTTTAAAGATTTACTTATACCAGGTAGAATACATATTGGATCTTAATTTCCTTTCTACTGGAGAAATTAGATTCGATAATGGTTCTAACGGTATAAGTCACATAAACTAATAAAATCTAAAAAATTATGAAAATTCTTCAAACTCCCGTCACAGAGTTGTCCTGACCGAAACTGCTCTGTAAATTTTCTGACCTTCATTCGATTAAAAATTCATATCTTTTAACTCAAAACTCGAAATCAGATTCCGTTTGTTGGAAACGAAACTAGATGAACAAATATTTACAACGGTATAAAATTCATCATCTAATCATTTATGTAGAATTTATGGTGAATTTTCGAAGTCACTGCCAAAATTCAATATTCTACATAGCTTTCCATAATAAACTTCTAATTTATACTAACTTCTTCATATTTTTCTACTTGTCAATTTAGTCCCATCACTTGCTTCAAACCACCAATTCATCAGATTCTTCATGAAATAATTATTCAAAAATAATTCCCTCTAATTTTCTTTCTTTGCCAAAATAGCCACTAAAATGAAAAGGTAAGGATTCAACATCGGTTTAGCATTCTGACATCAATTTCACATCTCCAACATCATTAATTACATAAATACACTCCAATTTCATAAAATTCAGATCCGGTCCCTTAACTTTGAAGCTTCCCAAATTGGTCCCTATATATTTAACTTAGGGTTTTGCTTCCAAACAACAAATCAAGCTTACTATATCATTAATCAAACATCACAACCCCCAAGTTAAACTTAAATCCATAAACCCTAATCTTCTCCATAGAAACCAAAATATGCAGGGTTTAAATCCTAACTCAATAACACGATTTTAACATCATATAAGCTTGATTCCAACTTAAATTCAACCATGGAATCATAAAATTTCAAACGCCCCAAATTTGTTCATAAACCCTAATTTCTTCCACATATCAAATCTCATCAACCAAGAAAGTATTCTATAAATTATTTACATAAAAAATATAGAGCTCGAAGAGTAGAACAAGTTTGTAGTTCGGAAGATTACCTTAAAATCGAGATTCGGGGCTTAAATCGAGCTTGTAAATTTCCCTCTTCTTTCTCCATGGTTTATGATTGAAAAAGATGAACGTTTTTTCATCTTTTCACTATTAATTTACACTTGTAACTATTAAATGAATTTTAAATTCATTTAAATAGTGAAATTACCAATTTAGCCTTTAAATCCAATGGCTAATTTAATCTCATCCAAAATCAAGAGCCAAGATGAAATCCATATATATTTCATCTTCCAAAAACGTCCTCAACATTTCAAAAATATTTCAAAATCGTCATCCTTGCCAAATGACCAATTTGCCCTCCAACTAGTCTTTATTTACTAGTTTGTTTCAAAATTTCCATTCCATTATAATCTGACTAAATTAGTTCCCTTTCAATGGGCCACTATTCCATAAATATCATTTTATGATTTTCCATGGCTTATGGAACAACCTCTGAAATTTCAATTCAATCTGATTTCCCAATATTCACAAAATACTTCTACTACGATTTTACCATTTCCGAGCTACCGGATCTATTCCGAAAATTATATATTTCCATAATGTTACTCATATCACAAATTCTAGATTTAATATTGATTTAATAGTTTACCAACTTTTCCCTTGTGATTTTCCAAAATTACGATCTTGTCATTTTTCATCCAGCAGCTCATATTTAGCAAGGAAAATCAACTTAAATCCAAGGGTTCATATTCTTCCAACGCAAATAAAATATATTAGACATGTAAAATGACATAATCAACTGTGGCTTATCAACCTTCAGAATATCCTGGATATTCGATTCGATCCGATTATCCGAATATTCTTTCAAACTTTATCGCCATTAATACAAACTTCGTACGAAAATTTCAGGTAACACGGACGAAATCAAAATACATAACTTTTGAAAAGTAAACTTTGGTCCCTAAACTTTTCCAATGTTTACACTTTAACCCCTAAACTTTCAAAATTTACATTTGGTCACTAACCAAAAATTTGGGATACTACAATTCTCCCCCTTAAGAAAAATTCATCCTCGAATTTTCAACACATACCTGGTTCAAAAATTGAGGAAATTGTTTTCTCATATCTTTTTCTCTTTCCCATGTCACTTTTTGACTTCATATTTTCACCAAAGAACTTTAACAAGTGAAATCATTTTATTTCTTAATCCTTTGACTCCATGTGCCAATATCTTTACCGATTCTTTATCATAAATCCAATCCGGTTTAATCTTTATTCCTTTTGGAGTAGTGATATGTAAAGGATTTAATCAGTACTTCTTGAGCATCGATACATGGAATAATTAGTGAATGTAACCCCCTTAACCCGGCCTAGACGCCCGACCGAACCAAGAAGGCTACATTAGGTTTGCCGTAGCAAACCGAAGAGATACAACCAAACCCGGTCCATTTTTTCCTTTTATCTTATCTAGATGCCAATTATTAATCCTACGTGTTCATACAGACATCAGGTGCAGCCCCAACTCGAATCGAGCATCAATTTGACATCCAATTGATCACATTTGCAAATTAGGGACCCAATTACAAATAAAGAAAATTTTAGGATTAAAACTCATTTTTAAGTTACCAACCTTTACATGAGAAACCAATCATTCTTTCATTCCAACTTTCAGCTCAAACCGATCATTCTACCATATATAATTGCATCGGCAAGAATTAGGGCTAAAATGCAAAGAAAGCAAAACTGCCCAAAAGTGACATTTACATGAGAAACGGTCATCCGTATCGAAACGGGTAAGCCCGTACCGATACGATTTGAAACACGCCGTTTCGATACACCATCAAGCCGTATCGATATGCCTAACTAAATACCAAACTTTCGAAATATTTTAAATCGTACCGATACGGTTTCTTAGGTGTTTCGATACGCGGGTTCAAGTTGCAAAAGTGAATTCCAGAGGCTAAAACTCGTATCGAAATGCCATCCTCGTACTGGTACGCCAGGACAAATTTGCCTAGGCGTATTGAAATGCACAAGACCCGTACCGATACGATCCCCCGCGTATCGGTACGCCTGGGCCTGAAATGTCACATTTGGCTGATTTTTCATCCCAAAAGCATACTCAAACCACTCAAACATGCTTTAAACACAATACTAACATGTCAAACATATCTCATGCCATCCAGCATCACATATCTAACAACACAACAAGGATTCATGCATCAAAGAGGAAATCTATAGGCACGCTTCCTAATATGCATTCATCCAACATATCAAAATATAAACCAGCACCAAAAACAATCCTTAAATGCCATTTACAACCCAAGAGCAACTAAAGAAACATGGTCAAACAAGGAGTTCCACAAAAGATCTCCCAAAACGCAACAAGTACCCCATTGCCCTTATTCATTATAGTATAGTCTCTAACATACTTTGGAAACAAGTCTTGCCAAGATCCCCTTGCTTATTGCTGCCTTCCAAGACCTCAATTATCTACATTGATGGACAATGAGAGCGTAAGCACACAAGGCTTAGTGAGGAGTGCTAAAAAACAAACACCATCAATGCATTTAAAACATTTACTTAACATCATCCTTTAAAACATCATCATGCCCCTTTTTAAACATACACTTTATATCATTTAAACCATCATATCAAACCATATGCTACATGTATCATTATTAAACAGAAAGTCACATTGCTAACCCTCCACTTAAGCCTTCAATGCATTACTACCAAATGCAAAGCTTAAGGAGAAACATGTATAAACCACATTATACAACATAAACATTTCAATGATAGACTAACAATTATATTGGCTTTCAAGTGATCATTAGACAAGTCCATTAACAAAAGAGTTCATCGGATACACGGATCCAACAAGTATTAATCCAACACTTCAAGCCATCTTAATCGGAATAGCAATACAATCATAATCGCGGTACAATAACAATCGGGTACAATAACAACCAGGTACAATAACAATCCATGGGGACACCCACCGCAATCATCGGTTAGAAACTTAATCCACTAACGGGAGTATTCGGTACTATTTAACCACTCTATCGTTAGGGTACTTGGATGGAGTATTCGGTACGTCGTATAAACCCCTCAACAACCAAGGTGACTTATTTACAGTGCACTCAATCCTATGGCCAACCAACTATATCCGATAACAATTTTAAAACCACATCACTTGCCAATATAATTAACCAATAACATTTACCTCACTATTTTTAACAAGCATTAAACCATGCCTTTTCCAAAGCAACTACCATGCATTAAAATAAAAGTATAAACCATACTTACAAGGATCACTTACCATGTGCATCCTTCAGCAAAACATGCTTAAAAATAGTATATCAAATACTTTAAAACATGCTTAAACAGTAGGTAACATGTAATTAAAACAAGTGCATAAAACCATTTCAAACTAGCACGACCGAGAGAGAAAACAACTTTATACTTAATTCTGAGTCTAGGAAAGCATTTCAAGCTCTACCTCAACTCCCAAAGCTCTATTCCCAAAACATCAAAACGTTTTAAACCACGTTTCACTCACCGATAAGCGACACCTCGATTCGTCGATGCAAAATCAAGAATCTGAAGCCTCCAACGCTTCTCCAATCACTTTCGGATCAACCTCCCCTGTTTTTACCAAAAAATAACAGAGGATTAATGCATCATAATGCATTCTAAACACAACAACTACAATCCTTCTCTGATTTCCACAACACCTTCACAATTAACCCTCTATAACAACCGAAAAACATAACCAAAACACTTTGATTCACAACCCAGCCAACATCTATCAAACTAACATCACTTCTAACACCAAAACACATCTAAAAACATATTCCAAACAACCTACCACCTCGAGCAACCCTACATCCAAATAAACACCATAAAACCTCAAAACTAACAACCTAAACAAATAGAGATTCTTGAGTTTCGGGATTCCATTGATAAAAATCACTTATCAAATTATTAAACATCCAAAACATGAAACAAAGCAACCTTACTTATTGGAAATCAAATCCAATTCGCGAATCAACTTATTTTTCCCAAATAACTCAATAAAACATTGGAAAATCATCAAAATCTTATTAGAAACACAAAGTCAATGATCAAATGCTTGTGAATTTCAATAAAGAACCATACAATAGAGTAGATGTCAGATCTTACCCCTATTGTGATGTTTCTCCCTCAATTGATTTGTGAAAAGCTAAGAAAACACAAGATATCAATGAGATTTTGCATAAACAATCTTTATAAAACCATTTGAAACATTAAAATCAAGTTAGAAATCACCTCACCTCTGGAAATTTGATGAAAACGTGGTTGTTTGGCTGAGGAGAGAATGGAGAGAAAAAGTTGAGAGAAAATGGCGTGATTTTTGTTTTGGAAAAGATAACTAACTTTTTAACAAAATCCACTTTAATTACTAATTAAACTACATGTTAAAATAAGTCAAATCAAGGGAGAAATCATCATAAACCAATTGGTAAATCAGCTCCTTAAAGATTCTAAGTATTTGACTCTTTTCATTTTAGTCACTAGAAAATCACAATTTTCAAAACTTTCATTTTGGTCACTAACCAAAATGTCCATCTCCCAAAACTCAATTTTCAAAATTGATTCCACCATTATTAAATACAAAATTAATAATGATTTTAAGCATTTTCCATAATTTTTCCAACACCAAAAATATACGATCCCGAAATCGACTCGAATCTCTACTCTAGTCCACCAAACCATCTAATAAACCCTCTAAACCGCTAGGCCCTAAAACCGGGGCATTACGGTGAATCTTTTCCATTTCTGGAGGTAAGATTAACTAATAAGCCACTAGACCAACCCTTTACACAATCTTGTAAGGCCCAATAAATCTTGGACTCAACTTTCCTTTTTGTCCAAACCATAACACCTTCTTCTAAGCTAAAACTTTTACGGAATACTTTATCCTTAATTTTATATAAATATCTTTTCTTTCAAGATCAGTAGATAATATCCATCATTCTAAAGCAATTCTAGAATACTTCGAACCATTCTTACTTTATTCTCCATATCCTGAACTGAATCAAATTAGATTCAATCACCTCTTAGTTCTCATTCATCATCATCTAGAATATAAATTATCTCTTGATAACATGAACATCCTTTAGACTTAACACCGAAATCTTAAATTTTCTCTTTTCACCTTACTGAATTCCTTCCAAATATATCTTATCTTTCATCTTTAAATATTTGATCCAATTTGTCAAAGTAGATTTGAACTGAAGCTATGTAATCAATATACTATTTTCTTCCAAAGGTAATTGAACATTTAATGCTTATATGCCAAAGAATGACTTTTGGCTGACTTTTGGCTAAGTACATCAACTACTATATTAGCCTTATTACATCAATACACATCCCAACCTGTTATGGGATGTATTATTGAATAAGGTAGAATCATTTCTAGATTCATAATGCACTAATACTAGTGCTACTATCAAATCTTACTCTACTGGTAATAATATAATCGTAATTTAATCTTAGATGAATATTATTGCTTCTATGACTAACCTCACAGAGCTTCCCAGCATGATATACCGAGTGGTATAAAACCTCAATTTAATGACCTTTGCAACTAGGTCTTTAGCTTTCTTAATCTAGTAAGGTCATTTTGTAGAGTATAATCAATATAGGTCCAATATTGGATTAAATCCAATCCTAAAATTAGCCTCTCGATTAAACATCAAGCCTAACGGCTCATTTTGGGCAACCCATTTAAATCTCACAAACAATAGGAATTCTCTCCCAACTTACCCTTGATGCTCGGTATCCATAGCATAAGTTAAATAGTTTTCACATTGGTAACAAATTCCAATAAAAACTATGTATGCTCATGCATGCCCATTATTACTACACTCACATGATTGGTTTTGTGGTTTTCTTGAATCTCCAACATTAATTATAAATGTCAGAGAGTTCCTAATTTTCCTTGTCCCAATCTCTTAGCAGAACTATGTAATAAATTTAGCTTGATATTTTTGCCGGAAATCCTCACCACTTTTTAAAAGTGGTTATCTCGATTCACTATTCCTCTTTATGAGCTATGACCTCTATTTAAATATTTTCTCATTCTGAACCCTTTGCATTGCATTTGCCATAATTTACTGCTTCATGGAATTTTAAAATACACAGGGCAGTCAGTACTTATTTATACCTGACCTCTAGCATTCTATGAACTGTCATAACAGGCTCTCATTCTGTTTGCGGGAAACAGTTTAGAAGCAATTCAACTCAATTTATTAAACTTGTACTCATACCCGTAAATGATCAATTGCACTAATTAAGATGCAAGAAACTCTGTTGCATCTCTAAAATAAACTTTGTTACGGAACACTCGAAGAAAGAACTTCTAGCTAACAGATTTTTGAGTATATACCGTAACATTACTTTATCAAATATGGGCCTATTCCTTTCAGATGAAATACTACTTTATTTTAAGTCTCCTCTGATCATCAATATAGAGTTCCTTCAACCTAACCTTTATATCCTTAAACCATAGATTAACAATCATAGGATCTCCATCAATGTCTCTCTCAAAATCTTGTGTGTCAGAACTCTCAATTCTTTTGCAATCGGTGCCTAAGCAGGCTGATTCATGATCGCATCTAATGTCTGGAAGAAAAACTCTTAATCCAGAACATGCATATCATATTGCTCTAGTGCCTCCGCACCATGCTAAGATGATGGTAGAATATTATCATTAACCTTATCATGCTTATGAAAATCTTATTGATCCACTCGTCTAAACACCTGACACGATTCTTTTACCCTGACACATTAAAATTTAACATTATTATCATAATGAAGTAAGCAATTGCATCATTCAAACAAGTAAATTCATCAGTAATTTTGACATCCAAGTGGCATGTATACACTTTTGACCTTTACCATACTTCCTTTAACTCTGGAATCGGCTAAACCTGTAGCTCTGATACCAATAAATGTAACACTCATTTTCTCGTATCCATACACCGGGTAGGAGTCAGAATGTTACGACTTCTTTAATCCAAAAATCAGGGTAATTTAAAATTTTTAGAAAACATCCCAATGGTCACCCATCTTAAAATTTCTTTAACCCAAGCACGCTTAACTTTATTTAAAATTTACTTGAATTATTTGTTCAAGTTCCCATCATAAATGAATTATCTTAACATGTTATTCATCACTTAAGGTTATTCTTAACCTTGAATCTTTCCATAAACGCCAATTATATTGAAACTATAACGAACTTTAAAGGCCAATCACTCTCAAATAAGTTTTGCAAGTATACATGCCACTATAACAATCAAACCTTAACTAGGATGTCATTATTGTGATTACCTGTTGAGCTTTCCAATATTGATGCAATGCTTTTCTCCCTCTCATCTTGATTTACCTACGTGTGTACATTTAAACACACGCTAAGTACGAACTTAGTGAGGCAATAAATGAAGTTAATAACAATAATTTAAAGTTATTCAACTTCACATCTACATTTATATAGAATGATATATGCTAATGCATCAACTTTCACATTACAGTAACAATTATTTGCTATATGCCAATGTCATATGATTTTCATGCTTGCCTGTTTATCATAATATGTCATACATGCATAAATGCATCATGACCACTAGGTAAGTATACCATCATATTAATCAAGTATCAACATAATATAAACCAGATATAAATTTCTTACCAATATACTTGCCATTTTTCCAGAGTGTTCACATAAACTGGATACCCGAATATACACTAACCTGTGTACTATTTATTATCCGTTTATTTATAGCCCAAACTAAACCTTGAGGACCCTGGGTACGCGAGTCAAATATGCACCGAAGTGCTAATGCACATAAGGTCGTGCCCACCATCCGCACACTTATAAGGCTGTGCTAACCTCCCAATTTTCGCACATTTATAAGGCCGTGCTAATCATGATCTAAGTGTCCTTTATATACACTATAGTGCTATCTCGGATACCCGAATATGCAGCATGCTCTGGACTCTATGGCATGCCAACTATACCCTGTCCCTCAATGACTTATTTGGGCATAATTTTCGTATTTATTCCATCCATGGAAATGTATATCAATATAATTTATCATTGACAGTTCACTCCTGAAATAACATTCATAGAATAACATCATATATAACTAGTGATCCATGCATTTATATTCAATCTTTGACATATTTAAAATATGGCAATTATATGATCAATGACATAAATATCATACCGATATATAAATCAGGTAGACTTATTGCAAATCTTACCAATGATGTATAAAACATCCATGTATTATGTTATGCATGCACTGCACTCACCTGGGCCATTTATTAGCATGCCTCACTAAATTCTACTCGATCCTTTCATTTATAGAACCTCAAACCTTCTTTGATTTGGAGTTGACTTCATTAATCACAAGAATAATATAAAATATTTGTTAGATTCAAATCTAACAATAACTTAACCATGTTGTCCTGACCAAAACTATCAAAATTAATAAAATCTATAAAAATTATCAAAATTCTTCAAACTCCCGTCATAGAGTTGTCCTGACCAAAACTGCTCTGTAAATTTTCCGACCTTCATTCGATTAAAATTTCATATCTTTTAACTCGAAACTCGAAATCAGTTTTCGTTTGTTGGAAGCGAAACTAGACGAACAAATCTTTACAACGGTATAAAATTCATCATCTAATAATTTTTGTAGTATTTATGGTGAATTTTTGAAGTCACTGCCGAAATTCAATCTTCTACATAGCTTTCCATAATAAACTTCTAATATGTACTGACTTCTTCTTATTTTTCTATTTGTCAATTTAGTCCCATCGCTTGCTTCAAACCACCAATTCATCATCTTCTTCATCAAATAATTATTCAAAAATAATTCCCTCTAATTTTGTTTCTTTGCCAAAATTGTCGCTAAAATGCAAAGGTAAGGATTCAACATCGGTTTAGCATTCTAACACCAATTTCACATCTCCAACATCATTAATTACATAAATACACTCCAATTTCATAAAATTCAGATTCGGTCCCTTAAGTTTGAAGCTTGCCAAATTGCTCCCTATCTATTTAACTTAGGGTTTTGATTCCAAACAACAAATCAAGCTTACTAGATAATTAATCAAACATCACAAACCCTAAGTTAAACTTAAATCCATAAAAACTAATATTCTCCATACAAACAAAAATATGTAGGGTTTAAATCCTAACTCAATAACATGATTTTAACTTCATTTAAACTTGATTCCAACTTAAATTCAACCATGGAATCATAAAATTTCAAAAGCCCCAAATTTGTTCATAAACCCTAATTTCTTCCACATATCAAATCTCATCAACCAAGCAAGTATTCTATAAATTATTTACATCAAAAGATAGAGCTCGAAGAGTATAACAAGTTTGCATTTGGAAGATTACCTTAAAACCGAGATTCGGGGCTTAAATTGAGCATGGAAATTTCCATCTTCTTTCTCCATGGTTTATGGCTGGAAAAGATGAACATTTTCTTCATCTTTTCACTATTAATTTACACTTGTAACTATTAAATGAATCTTAAATTCATTTAAATAGTGAAATTACTAATTTTGCCTTTAAATCCAATGGCTAATTTAATATCATCCAAAATCAAGGGCCAAGATGAAATCCATATATATTTCATTTTCCAAAAACATCCTCAACATTTCAAAAATATTTCAAAATTTCCATCCTTGCCAAATGACCAATTTGCCCTCCAACTAGTCTTTATTTACTAGTTTGTTTCAAAATTGCCATTCCATTATAATCTAACTAAATTAGTTCCTTTTCAACGGGACACTATTCCATAAATATCATTTTATGATTTTCCATGGCTTATGGAACAACCTCTGAAATTTCAATTCAATCCGATTTCCCAATATTCACAAAATACTTCTACTACAATTTTACCTTTACCGAGCTATCGGATCTATTTTGAAAGTTCTATATTTCCATAATGTTCCTCATATCATCATCCTTCATCCAATGATCTAGATTTAATCTTGAGTTAATAGTTTACCAACTTTGCCCTTGTGATTTTCCAAAATTACGATCTTACCATTTTTCATCCAACGACTCATATTTAGCATGAAAAATCAACTTAAATCCAAAGGTTCATATTCTTCCAACACAAAGAAAATATCTTAGACATGTAAAATGACATAATCAACCGTGGCTTATCATCCTTCAGAATATCCTAGTGATTGGTGTGTATAGTTCATGATTGGTTAATACATGTTTGTACATGACGGGAAGATTAAGTTAGATCTTTGAAAAAAAGTTTTAAATTACCCTTTATTTTGAGGGCATGATTAGCTGTTTGCATTAAGTTTGTGTAGAAAGTATGTATGTTTGTTTGGTAACTGTAGCAATGTCCGATTCGCTAAAAAAATCAATTTTTTGAAGTGTTTGTGGCTTTTCGGGTTTTAAAATATTTATTCCGTAGGGGTTTTAAAAAACTGCATTTTATTTAGAAACTGGAGTCGCCACCGGCCACTTAGGTAGGCCGGACACCATAAAAACCAGAGATTTTGAAAACTTTGGGTTCGGGAGTCGGTTACGGATAAGGAATGATTAGCACCCCCACACCGTCCAAAATTGGTACTTTAATAATTACCGCTTTATTAATATTAGACTTTCCGGATTAAAGTGATGATCAATTTAAAATTTGGTTATAAGTGCGAGTAGATTTTAAAGGCCCCGTTATCCGAGAGTAAACGCCCAACCACTATCACTACGCCTGATACTGGCCCCGTTTACGCTCGGATAAAAAGGCACCGCATTGACAGTTTATATATCTCGACATGCAATCTTAAAGAAGTAATTCAAAAATATACGTTTACATTCATATGGTAAAGGACAAAATAAATAATAAAGACATGGATATCACAAAATTAAACAAGTATGATAACAATACAAACATGGTAGATCATAATAGTAATAATAATAATGAAGCATGAATAAAACGTGTAATAAATAAAGAACCCATATTTCAAGAATACATACAATGTAACATACGCATGACATGAACGTATTATGATATTAATTTCACAAATCAAGACAACGTACTAACAAAGAGACTAATACCTAGCACATAGCTTACGACATAATTTGCATACGAAAAATAGAAACACGGTATTATACATGACAAAAGAAAACATACTAACGCATAACCTAAAAGCAAAGAGAACATACAATACATGCTAAAATACAAAAACATGTCGTGTATGAGCCAACTAAAACATTAATCGAACATGTATGATACGAACGACCGAACAAGCGTATAAAAATACATAATCACCATAAACTAAACACATATATATATAAACATGAGAATACGAAACATATAAAAGAAACACGTGAGAATACAAAAGGGCCACATCAACATATAAGATCATAATAAATAAACATGAATATTTAGATACGGAAAAGGACTGAAATGAAAAAAACAAAAACAAAAAATAGAAATTAAAAGGTAATAAAATGTGATTTAGGGACGAAATTACAAATCAAACGGAACCTAAAAGGACTAAATCTATAATTGGACCAAAGGGCAAGCTCGGAGTGAAAATTTCAAAAACGCGGTGGGACTGGTGAGGTAATTTCACCATTTAAAAACTGTTTCAGTTTAATCCAGGGTATATTGTTATTTTATTGGATATATTGTTAAGTGGCTGAGGTTAAAATGTTATCGGCTATAGTTGGCTAGCCATAGGATTTAATGTGCACTATAATAAGTCACCTCATGTGTGTCGAGGTGGGTAATTGTTTCGTTTTCTCCCGCTGGTGGATTTATACATCATAACCGTTGAGGTGGGCAATTATTTTGTTGCTCCAGTTCGAGGATGTATGTGAAGTGGTCATAGGAACCACTTGGGAAATCCGTGTATCCGATGTGTTTTTATAAATGAAAGGGTTTTGGTTTTGAGTCACTTGTAAGCCAATATATGAGATAATGTATCATGATAAATGGATTATGTTTGTATAATGAGATTTATACATGAGATGTTCTTTAAGCTTGTTATAGAGATTTTGGCATATGAAGCTTAAATTGAGGTTTGAGATAGAAATGCATTCATGAGTGTTTTTGAGATTTCCCTCACTAAGCCTTTAGCTTATGCTCTCCTTTCTCATCAATGCAGAGAAATAGGCTTTTCGAACAGCAAGTACGCAAGAGGAGATCCAAGGCTTGAGACATTTACAAAGAATGGTTTTATAAATGATAAGTAGTAAAAAGAGGAAATGCGATCAAGTTGTTTTTGGGATGTTTATTTTGTATACTCCATGTTTGTATAAGTTTGGTTTGATGTTTTAGACCTGTATGATGATCAATGTTTGATTTTGAGGGGTTGGGAAACAATATGCATGCTTGGGTAGAAACTATGCTTATAGGAGTTATGTTTGGATTTGAGATGTTTTGTTTGATCCTATATCATGTTTCTATGCTTGAGGAATTGATGTTTGTGAAGTTATATGTTTATTAGATATAGTTTGGAGTATGTCTGATTGAGCCAAAGTGTCATATGTTGGACAAGAGGTCATTATAGGTCTGTCCGTACTAGTATGGGTCCCCGGTATGTGGGGATATGCCTTGGTTCAATTTGGGAAAAATTGGCTAGGCGTACCGATTCACCTAGTAACCGCATCGGTATGCATAGATGGAAAATAAACCTGGTTTCGATACAAGGGAAATCGTACCAATATTGCCTTTAGCTACTACAATCTAATATTTTTTAACTGAGGAATGTATCGATACGCCTTTATATTTGCACCTCGTTACAATACGGCAAGTGGCCGTATCAGTACGCCAATCGTTATTTTAGTTAGGATGCCTTTTAAATTTTGTATTCTTTGCAATTTAGTCTCTGTTTCATAATTAAGCAATTAAATGAGTTAGGATGGTTAATTTAAGTTGAGATTTAACCTAGAGGTATGAAATATGACTAATTAAGGATTGATAACCCTAATTTCATAATTGGCCTCATAAATGTTGGAAATTACATTTTAGTCCCTAAAATGTAAATTTTTACAATTGGATGTCAAATTTACGCCTGTTTGAGTTGTAACTTTCATCAAAACCAAACCATCACCTTATGACTTAAGTATGTATTTAGATAAGATAAAATAAAAATGGACCATTTTAAATGTAAATCTTTCGGGTTTATCTCGGCAAACTCTAATGTAGCTCGCTCGGTTCGGCCTCGCAACTAGACTGGGTCAGGGGGTTATAGTGTTTGAATTATGATATGTTGGGGTATTTTTAGGGACACATTGCCTTACTAATACAATTATGAAATGATTTTGGTTTGTAACGGAAGTCTTGGATCCTTGCTCGTTGCTGGCCTGATTGTTTTCGTTTTGGTGTAATTATTATGCCATAGATACATTTTATATGGTGCCACCGAAGAGAGAATTACGATATAGCATAAATGGTACTGTAGGAGGGTAGGAAGTAGAGGGAGAGATTGTATATCTTGAGGGATTACTACCTCTTCCACCTAATTTTCCCGAGGGAGTGAAATAAGTACCACCTACACTACCTGGTCCAGTGTTTGGTGATATGACGCCTTTGGTTCAGGCGATGATGGGAGTGTTCTAGGCCGCGATGGCTGGAGTTAATGTACCCACACTGGCACCCGCTGCTGTTGTTAATTCAGGGTTGTCGTTGGAGCGTTTACACAGTCTTTGAGGAGTTGAGTTTAAAGGGTTGGCACCCAAGGCATCCGAGGAGTAGTTTGCCAGTACATACCTTGTTTTGGCTTAGATGGGGTATAATGATGAGCGTAAACTGGGTGTGTTGTGTCCCTATTACAGGATGATGCCTACAATTGGTGGACCATTGTGATAACAAGTATGGAAGCCAGTGATGTGACCTGGGAATTTTTCCGAGCTGCCTTCAGGAAGAAGTATCTGGGAGTTAGATACTTGGATGAAAGGAAACGTAAGTACATGGCCTTGGTTCAGGGCAGTATGTCAGTATCTGATTATGAGGTGCAATTTGTGAGGCTGAGTTAGTATGCGCCTGAGTTGGTGCCAAATGAGAGGCACCGCTATGAACGATATTGATATGGCTTGGTACAGGATGTTAAGACATACATGTTGGCCACTGACTACACTAATTTTGACGTGTTGGTTACACGGGCAAAGGATATTGAGCAGAGCTTGGGTTTATCTCATCATTTTTGTAGTGATGTCTGTTTCGCTAAAAAATATGGTTTTCGAAATGTTTGTAGTTTTTCGGATATAAAAATGTTTATTTCGTGGGGGTTTTAAAAATACCGTATTTTGTTTTAGAAATCGGAGTCGCCACCGGCCACTTAGGTAGGCCGGACACCATAAAAACCACTTTATTAAATTGAACTTTCCGGATTAAAGTGACGATTAAGTTAAGATTCGGTTATAAGTGCTAGTAGATTTTAAAGGCCCTATTATCCGAGAGTAAACGCCCAACCACCATCACTACGCCTGATACTGGCCCTGTTTACGCTCGGATAAAAATGCACCGCATTGACAATTTATATATTCCATTATGCAAACTTAACCAAAACAAACAATAAAAAATAAACATTCACGTTAACGTGGTACTGAAAACCTAAAAACATGGATGTCACAATATTAAACGAAAATAATAAAATACATGAGCAACAAAAATATAACATATCATGTTAAAAAACAGAGCAACAACATAAACCCAAAAAATACTTCCTAAAAATAATTAACTGACTATAACATGCTTGAACACATAAAGAAACACCAATGCAAAAATGCATGACATATAATATGGCACGATACTAATAAATCAAAGCAAAAAAGCGAACATGTATTTAATGCTTAACACGTGACATAATTTGCATACATAAAATAGAAACACGGTATTATACGTGACAAAAGAAAACACACTAACGCATAACCTAAGAGAAAAGAGAACATACGACACATGCTAAAATACAAAAACAGGTTATATACGAGCCAACTAAAAACACGAATAAAACATGTATGATACGAACGAGCGAACAAAAATATAAGAACACATAACATCATAATCTAAACATATATATATATATATATATATATAAAACATGAGAATACGAAATATATAAAAGAAACACATGAAAACACAAAAAAGGGCCACATCAACAAATAAAAAACATGAATATTTAGATACGAAAAGATGACTGAAATGAAAAATAACAAAAACAGGAAACAGAAATTAAAAGGTAATAAAAATACGATTTAGGGACGAAATTACAAGTCAGACGAAACTTAAAAGGACTAAAAATGTAATTGAACCAAGGGGCGAGCTCAGAGTGAAAATTTCAAAAACGCGGTGGGACTAAGGAGGTAATTTCACCATTTAAAAACTATTTTTTGTTAATTTAGTGATCAAATTGAAATAAAGCAGAGAAGAAAAAGGATCGATATTGCAACTGGCCCATGCGGCGAACTCAAAATTAAAATACCAGGGAGAAGGGAGGATTTATGTCGTTATTTACCCGTTTTTCATTTCCCTCCCTCTATAAAAAAGGTAGCCGACCCCCTCTCCCCTTCTTTTCTCATTTTTTTAGGCTAAAGAAAGAGAGCTCTCATGCTCTCTATTTTTCCAGGAAACCATCCCCCCAAAATAAAAACCTTTCAACGCCGCCATGCTCAGGAGGTCTCATGCGAGGCTCGGCCTTAACGGCCGCCTCGAGCCTTCCCATACCAACACTTCAGGCCAGCTAGACCACTCATCTGAACCGAAAAACCCCTCCGAACATGCTCCCCAAAGAGGTTCATCACCGACGAAGGAAACCAACAATGAAGGTAAAACACCCACTTCTTTTTGTTTTTTATTTCTTAACTTTGCATGTACCCAAAAAGAAAGAGAAGGGAGAGATTACCACTGATGGGAGCTTTTTAGCAAATTTCTCCCTTTTTTCGAAACTCATTTTTTTATTTCTAATCTGGTCAATCTGTGTACAAAAGATTGTAAATCTCCTTACATATATGTTGTTTTCTTCTATTCTTTGTAGAGAAAAATAGTACATATTTGGTAGATTTTTGGTGTTGATAATCTCTGTTCTTTGTGATCTTGGCATGTTTGGACGGTACGGCTGGTGAGGGGCGGTGTGTACAGTGGCAGAGGGTGGTTGGAGGCGTGGTAGAAGAAGTATGGTGGAGCTGTCATCTTGGCTGGCCTCGTTCTTGGCCATTGGGTTAGATCTGATCCAACGGTTGAGATAGTTCGATGACGGATTGCCCAGATGCAATCTTGAAACTGGTGGGATTGCGCGAGATGGTGCCACGTGGTGCACGACAGTCAGGGGGCAGAAGCAAGAGATGCACGTGCGCGTGGAAGTTCAATAGCCCGCGCGTGGGATTCACGCGGCAGATGAACGGTTTCTCTCCTTTCAATCGCAGCTGTTGGATCAAGATTTGATCCAACGGCCCAGGATCGGCTGTGCACAATAAAGAGAGAATGTTAGGGTTATTAAATCTGATATGGATTAGGGTTTTAGGCTATTGGGTTAGGATTTGGGCCGAGCGGCCTTGTAAAATTTTTGGGTTTTTGTAAATGATGGACTGGACAGTTATTATAAATGGGTTTTATATTTTAGATCTGCTTTTTAATTTAAACCCAATAGTAATAGTAATAATAATATAATAATAACAATAAAATAACATATTCACATATACTTTATGTACATACAATCATACATGCAAATTAACATATATATCATATAACATTCAAACACACATATACATATATTTGCTCACACACCTAATTAATATAAGTATACACACATTATACATACTACAAACATACATAGTACATGCACATGCAAACCACATATATATCACATACTTACAAGCACATATATACATGCATCTTATACACATAAGATAAATATAAGCAAGTACACCCTAATACATATATAAACTATTAAGACATACGTGACATGTGACACACATACACCGTACATAGTATGTACAATATGCATGAGCTTACACATATTACATACATATTTTATACACATTAATCACATATATAGTAAACAAATAATATAACATGTATACATGCAATAATAATACCTTATTAATTATTATACTAATATGTTAACAATATTTACAAACCGGATAAAAATGAGTGATTACAGTTGCCCCTCTTTGCTTGTTCTTGTGAAACGAGAACAAAGCAAAGACCGAAAGCACTCATTTTTATCAGACTTCCCTACTCACGACTTCAGAATCACGTGTTCTTCTGGAACTCTCCACTTTTCATCGGCCGAATCTTTAAGCTCGTAAGTTCTCCCTATATAGAACTTCTTCACCTTTGGTTCTTTTTTGAGATTCTGGAGTTAGGGTTCTTCCTATATGGAGCCTTTCACTGGGGGTTCGAAAACGTATGCTCCTCCTTTATATAACCTTTGTCTTTGATTGTTCTTTCCTTTTTTCCTTTTTCTTCTTTTTTTCGTTTCTATTTTTTCTTTTTCTCTTTTTCTTATTTTTCTCTTCTTTTCTACTTTTTCCTTTTTCTCTTTTTTCTGCTCTTTCCTTTTATCTCTTTTTTTCTTATTTTTCTTATTTTTTCTCATTTTTATGCTTTTTCCTTTTTTCTCTGTTCTTTTTTCTGTTTCTTCTTTTTCCTTCTTTCTCTATTCTTTTTCCTTTTTCTCTTTTTCTTTTTTTCTTTTTTTCTCTCTTTTTCTTTTTTTCTCTTTTTCTCTTCTTTTTCTATTTTTTCCTTTTTCTCTATTCTTTTTCCTTTTTTTGCTTTTTTCCTTTCTTCTCTTTTTCTCTTTTATTCTCTTCTCTCTCTTTTCTTTCTTTTTCTTTCCTCTTTTCCTTATTTTTCTTCTTTTTCTTTTTCCTTTTTTACGAGGTTGTTGACATTTTTGGACCTACGCTACTAAGGCTGCCGCATCATGCCCGAAGGACTTATTGATGGCCCGAATGACTTACCGGTGGCCCGAAGGACTTAACACCGTGCCCGAAAGACTTATCGATGACCCGAAGGATTTAACATCTAGGCCTCATACTGCTATGGCTGCTGATCTTTCTGGACTCACGCTACTAATGCTGCCGCATCATGCCCGAAGGACTTACTGATGGCCCAAAAGGGCTTATCACCATGCTCGAAAGACTTACTGGTGGCCCAAAGGACTTAACATCGTGCCTGAAGGACTTACCAATGACCCGAATGATTTAATGTTTGGGCCTCACGCCGCTATGGCTGTCGATCTTTTTGGACTCACGCTACTAAAGCTGTCGCGTCATGCCCGAAGGACTTACTGATGGCCCGAATGACTTATCACCGTGCTCGAAAGACTTACTGGTGGCCCAAAGGACTTAACATCGTACCCGAAGGACTTACCAATGACCCGAAGGATTTAACATCTGGGCTTCATGCCGCTATGGCTGCCGATCTTTCTAGACTCACGCTACTAATGCTGCTGCATCATGCCTGAAGGATTAAATGATGGCCCGAAGGACTTATCACCATGCTCGAAAGACTTACTGGTGGCCCGAAGGACTTACCGATGACCCGAAGGATTTAACATCTGGGCCTCACGCCGCTATGGCTGCCGATATTTCTGGACTCACGCTACTAATACTGCCGCATCATGCCCGAAGGAGTTACTGATGGCCCGAAGGACTTATCACCATGCTCGAAAGACTTACTGGTGGCCCGAAGGGCTTAACACCATACCCGAAGGACTTACCGATGACCCGAAGGATTTAACATCTGGGCCTCATGCCGCTATGGCTGCCGATCTTTCTTTTCTTTAGTAAATTCTTTGACAATTCTTCAAATACCTATCCAGGAACAAGCAAAAATTGACATGCCTCTATCTATATGATGCATGCAATGTCGTGCTTTCTTCTTCTTCTTCTCTTTTTCTTGATCTTTTCTTTGTTTTTTTTTTCTTATTTTTCTTTTCTTTTCTTTCTTTTCTTTTTTTCATCATTTTCTCTCACTTTATTTTCTTTCTTTTTCTTATTTACTTTTCATTTTATTTTTAGACATGTTTTAAAATCTTATGCCCTGAAAAGTCATTCTTCGGATTTCTCTGTTTCCTTTCTTTTTGCAGTATGCTCAGTTTTGATCTTCATTTTTGTCAAATTTTGTTAAATGAGTACCCGCTCTTGTTCTTTTGCACGAGCACTTGCCTTTCTTCTTCGGGGTCTCTGTCCGCTTCACCAACAAGCTCTATATCATGCATGTGCAGAGATTCTTACCACTCTTTCTGCTTTGCATTGTCCCACTCGATCATGAACTCGGCTACCTTCCAACTCTTTTGACCCAACATTCTGAGTATTTGTTAGTTTCGTCATCGGGGTGAGCAAAATGCTTCTATATTCTCAACTTAACCTCAATCTTCTTGTTGCCTCTTGACGGGAACCATTCGTCGATCTCTATGCTTTAATTCTTTGGAGACTCGATGTTTACCTCTTACCGTCCCCGTATTTTATAATCTCATTCTCGTCCTGGTTCGTCCTTCACTTTCTTGAAACAACCAAGGCATCATAGATGTCTGACACATACGCTCTTGTCATCACCTTCATCCTATACATTGTGGGGTTGTTTCTGGTTAGGTGCTCCAATAAAATCCGCAACCTTGTGTTCTAAATCTTATCTCTGAAGTAATACATGGGAATCTTTGTTGCTTTAACTTGTCAATTTGTTGATTGGTATTCCACTGAGGGGTATCATTTAGATTAACATAAATGGTATTGAAAACACAACATAGGAGCTCTGGATATCAAGTGCAAGAGCGGCTTAGATTCAACCACTCAGTAATTCAAGGATGTAAAGTCTCCCCTGGTGACTCAGTTCATCCTCGTGATTATCGCGTTGCTGCAGAATACTGCTCTTTCTCAATTCTCATTACCTGCTCTGCCCCCAAAAAGGGTGGGCTTGTATGACCACTCGAGCGCAGAAATATTACTCTAAGAATAGAGTTCTAGGCAGTGCGAGTTTTAATTTTACCTATGCCATCATCTATTTTTCTCTCTATTTTTTCTTCCTTTCTCCTCCTTTTTCATTTTTCATTTTCCTTTTTTCTTCATTTTCTATTTTTCTTTTTCTTTTTTTCATCTTTCTCTTCTTTTTTATTTTTCTCTTGTATCAATATTTGAGGAAATTAATTCGTCAAGATCCTTTGTCTTGAGGACAACGATGGAGCAAACAACATTGCCCCAAGTTACTTGGCATAGTCACGATTTGAAAATATTACCATCACTCATGAAGCTAAGGTTTCTTGAATTGGATGATGTATCTCCACCTTATCGCTTCAGCGGAGTGCCCCAAAATTCCCACACTCTTATCCGAACAAGCCTATTACCAGGTTTTGAACATAAGAGTGCTTTTTATTATTCTTTTCTTTTTCTTTTTTTCTTTTTTCATCTTTTTATTTCTTGTTTTTTCCTTACTACCTAGAAGATTATGCCTAGAGTTTCAATTTCAAGCAACTCTACATGGTTGACATTTGGAGCTTTTTCGTCCTTGAACATCATCGAGAGAGTAGTAATCTTGCTTTGCTGACCAGAGTCTGGTAGGGAAGATTACACTCCACTGTTGTCACAACATCTATCTAAGGTCACATCTTGCAATTGATATCCAGTGTCCTACAACGGCGAGAAAATATATCTATGTGCTTTCAAGAACATTGTATGTTAAGCGAAATGCGTTCTTCATTGGAATAAAAATCAACAAACATGCCCATTCACAAAAGATCTTTACCACATGTGGGCTACAGGTGGTAAAGTTGATTCCTTGTATTACTTCAGGGAAGCCTTCTAATGTAGAGATATCTCTGGCTTCCTCAGCATTATGCGGACTTGCCCCTCATCCTTGGTCTTCCACTGGTGGATCAGCTCTTGTGTCACAGTTCCATCATTGATCAGCTTCTTAATTTTCTCTAATAAAGGTCTACATTTTCTGGTGGGATGCCCCGGTGCCCCATATGGAATTCGCATGTGCTACTCGAGTCAAAACTATAGGCAGACGGATCAGGTGCAATCTTCATCGGCCTAGGAGCAAGATAGTGCCCCCTACCAAATGAGGCCAAATGTCTGAGATAGATGTTTCGAACACTTCCAAATTTGCGTTCATCCAAGGAATTTTCCTTGATGACCCCGATGTGTCAGTCTGTCTTCTTCTTTTGCGACCACGCGAACCCTGGAGATGACACTCATTTACCTCTCCAGCTTTCTCTATCCTATCTTCGATTCGGTCCTTAGACTTAGACCCCAATTTTCCTTCTTTGATTGCGTATTCTATCCTCTCTCCAATCGTCATAAAATCTTCAAATCTGTTTCTCGATTTCTCTAACATCACATTGAAGAAAGGGGATGGAAGCGTTGCATGGAACAAGAGAGTCAACTCTTCTTCCATTATAGGAGGCTGAACTTGGGTCGCCAAACATCGCCACCTTAGTGCATATTCCCTGAAGCTTTCATTTGGTCTCATTTTCTTATTCTGAAGAAACTGACGACAGGGTGGTAAATCTAAAGCATATTTGTATTGACTCAAGAAGGCATTAGCGAGGTCACCCCATGACCTAACTTGGTTTCTGTTCAAACGGTTATACCATACTGTTGCAGGTCCCGTTAGGCTATCGTGGAAGTGGTGGATCAACAACTCTTCATTCTTCATGTATCCCTCCGTTTTTCTACAGAACATGGTTAAGTGAATCTTTGGGCAGCTAGTTCCGTCATACTGCGCAAATCTGGGAACCTTGAAATCTGGAGGGATGACCAAATCAGGAACTAGACAAAGTTCCCTTGTATTGAAAACATTTATCTTTTCTTTCTTCTTCAGCTCTTTCTCAATTCTTTCTTCTAGCTGGTCAAGCCTCGACTATTCGGTTTGTTCCATTTTCCAACTAATTCTGCCATCGAACCCCAAGTATTAAATGATGAAGTGTCATGCGATGATAAAATTATTAAACAAAGTAAAGGACGTGATGCAAATGCAATGCATGAATGCAATAAGGCATCGATTCCGCAAGTGATTTGTCCCTATAGGACATTTTTCATTCAGACCAAAAGGTTTCATTACATCTGGTATTAGGGGTTTACAGATAGCGGTGAGCCCTGGCACCTAGTTTCTTGATCTCATTCAATAGTCCTGTCAGCTTTCCTGTGCGGTCCAATGCTGGAACCATATTCTGGCTTATCGGCGCTGCTGCATCGGCTAAGTCTGCTACCTGTTGAGCTACTTGTCGGCCTTGAGTCATAATGATCTTCATGTCTCGGTCTTTTTCCTGTATTGTTTGCTCGGCTTTTTGTAGCTTGACGGTCACCGCCTCAGCACGGATCTCGCTGGTACGTAAAGAAGTCTTGAGACTCACTACCTATTCTTTGAGTGCTGCGTTTTCCATTTGAAAAGCTTGTTATTCCTCCCTTTCCTGCTGCAGACTTGATTTCAGGATATCGTCCATGGTCAGGCTGCTTTCCAACTCATTTTGAAGGATGTCGCGTTGGCTCTCAGCTTCTTTCAACTTCTGTGATAATGATTTTACTTTATTCTTACTATTCTTGCATTTCTGCTTCTAGCGTTCTGAATCGTTCCTCAACTGAATCATAACATTGATCCACTCTTCAACGGTGTCACCCAGACCGACATTCTTGAATTCAAAGTGCAGCTTCTTGTACTCATCTTGTACACTCTTCAATTTCATGCTCAGATCGTGCCTCTCATGCTCGACCTGGCCGTACTTGCATGTAGGTTCATCTTCTGAGACGCTTTTATTCTTGACTCCTAAATTTATCCCGCTTGAGTGACCCACTTCTGTGTTACCTGAACCTTGGGTTGGGTATTGACCCTCTTTCGACTTTGCCCCTCGGGCAACGGCTGGCTCGCTGTAGAATCGGGGTTGTCCATCTTCGAAGCCCAAAACTCCCATCCTAATAAGATCTTGAACTCTGTCCTTCAGGGCCCTACAATTTTCAGTGTGATGACTCGAATCGCCTATGTGGTAGCTGCACCAGACATGATTGTTGTACCCCTTCGGATAAGGAGGTTTCCTTGGTACAGACTTCGCTGGTATGATAAGGCTCATTTCGACGAGCAACAGAAGTAACTCGGTGTATCTCGTGGGTATAGGATAATGCCTTCTGATGTCATTGGATTCTCAAGCTTCCCCTGGTTTTGCCTCTGTTCCCTTGGTATCTACCCCAGATATGCTACTTGTTTGCTTCTTGAGATTGATCACAAAGGGATTTGATTTGTCATATTTAACGGTGTTGTCTGTCTCGACATTCTGACCATTCTGTTCCACATTCAGATTCTCGATCGAATCTTTTCTGAGTCCGGCATGCTGCTTGCCTTTCATCATAGCATTTATCTGGTCCATCATCTCGGACATCTGCTTCTTTAGTTCTTGTATTTCATCTTGCTTGTTACCAGAACTGACACTGCTTACTGAATCTGTTCTTGAATCCCTAAAAGATCCTTCTTCTGCTGTCCCTGGCCTATTCTCGGGATGGAATTCTAGAACTGGACCCCCTTCCTTCAGGTCAAATAACCTTTGGTCCTTCATGAACAATATTCTATTATGGGAGAAACCACTCAGGAATCAATGCCCTGTGTAATGCGAATGCGATGATATGCAAAAAACAAAACAAAAAAGGAAAACAGGTTAGTACCGGACAAAGATGATAAATACATAATAAAAGGGCAAATTAAATGTGATAAACAAAAAAGGCAATCCTATTTACATTCCATCTAAGACATCTAGGTTATCCGCATGGCTCTAACAGGGTGGGTTTCCATGTGTTCTCTACATGCAGTTTTGGTTCTAGGAGGTATCCGAATTATCCTTGCTGTCCTTTACTAAGAGTAGCAAGGCCCCCGATCATCACCCATTATAGGCTCCTTTCAACCGAGTTCAATTCAGGGGGACCCATTCGCTTATGCCTGCACGAAGGAACGATATCCTTACGAAAACATAAGGTACTTGAGTCCCGAAGAATACTTGCTAGGGCCTACACGGGAGAACGATATCTCCACGAAAGCATTAGCGTTTCCCCCACTTAAAAGGATGGGTTTATATGCCAAATTTTAAATGCGTTAAAATAAACGCACACTTATAACCAAATTTTAATTTAATCGTCATTTTTATCTGGAACTTCTAATATTAATAAAGCGGTAATTATTTTAAAAAGCTCGACTCTCTTTTTGTTTTTTTAAAAACAAAAAATGGTCCCCAGCGGAGACGCCATCTCTAGCGATGTCCGTTTCGCTAAAAAACAGGGTTTTCGAAATGTTTCTGGTTTTTCGGATATAAAAATGTTTATTCCGTGGAGGTTTTAAAAATACCGTATTTTGTTTTAGAAATCGGAGTCGCCACCGACCACTTAGGTAGGCCGGACACCATAAAAACCAGAGATTTTGAAAACTTTGGGTTCAGGAGTCGATTACGGATGGGGAAAGATTAGCACCCCCACACCGCCCAAAATTGGTACTTTAATAATTACCGCTTTATTAATATTAAACTTTTCCGGATTAAAGTGACGATTAAGTTAAGATTCGGTTATAAGTGCGAGTAGATTTTAAAGGCCCCGTTATTCGAGAGTAAACGCCCAACCACCATCACTACCCCTGATACTGGCCCCGTTTACGCTCGGATAAAAGGGCACCGCATTGACAATTTATATATTCCATTATGCAATGTTAACCAAAACAAACCATAAAAAATAAACATTCATGTTAACGTGGTACTGAAAACCTAAAAACATGGATGTCACAATATTAAACGAAAATAATAAAATACATGAGCAACAAAAATATAACATATCATGTTAAAAAACAGAGTAACAACATAAACCCAAAAAATACTTCCTAAAAATAATTAACTGACTATAACATGCTTGAACACATAAAGAAACACCAATGCAAAATATGCATGACATATAATATGGCACGATACTAATAAATCAAAGCAAAAAAGCGAACATGTATTTAATGCTTAACACGTGACATAATTTGCATACATAAAATAGAAACACGGTATTATACGTGACAAAAGAAAACACACTAATGCATAACCTAAGAGCAAAGAGAACATACGATACATGCTAAAATACAAAAACAGGTTATATACGAGCCAACTAAAAACATGAATCGAACATGTATGATACGAACGAGCGAACAAAAATATAAAAACACATAACATCATAAACTAAACATATATATATAAACATGAGAATACAAAATATATAAAAGAAACACATGAAAACACAAAAAGGGGCCACATCAACATATAAAAACACATGAATATTTATATACGAAAATAGGACTGAAATGAAAAATAACATAATCAGGAAACAGAAATTAAAAGGTAATAAAAATACGATTTAGGGATGGAATTACAAGTTAGACGAAACTTAAAAGGACTAAACATGTAATTGAACCAAGGGCCGAGCTTGGAGTGAAAATTTCAAAAACGCGGTGGGACTAAGGAGGTAATTTCACCATTTAAAAATTGATTTCTGTTATTTTAGTGATCAAATTAAAATAAAGCAGAGAAGAAAAAGGACCGATATTGCAATTGGCCCATGCGGCAAACTAAAAACGAAAATACCAGGGACAATGGGGGATTTATGTCGTTATTTACCCGTTTTTTATTTCCCTCCCTCTATAAAAAAGGTAGCCGGCCCCCTCTCCCCTTCTTTTCTCATTTTTTAGGCTAAAGAAAGAGAGCTCTCATGCTCTCTGTTTTTCCAGGAAACCATCCCCCCAAAATAAAAACCTTTCAACGCCGCCGTGCTCAGGACGTCTCAGGCGAGGCGAGGCCTTAACGGCCGCCTCGAGCCCTCCCAGACCAGCACTTCAGGCCACCTAGACCACTCCTCTGAACCGAAAAACCCCTCCGAACACGCTCCCCAAAGAGGTTCGTCGCCAACGAAGGAAACCAATAATGATGGTAAAACACCCACTTCTTTTTGTTTTTTATTTCTTAACTTTGCATGTACCCAAAAAGAAAGAGAAGGGAGAGATTACCACTGATGAGAGCTTTTTAGCAAATTTCTCCCTTTTTTTGAAACTAGTTTTTTATTTATAATCCGGTAAAACTGTGTACAAAAGATTGTAAATCTCCTTACATATATGCTGTTTTCTTCTATTCTTTGTAGAGAAAAACATTACATATTTGGTAGATTTTTGGTATTGATAATCTCTATTCTTTGTGATCTTGGCATGTTTGGACGGTACGGCTGGTGAGGGGCTGTGTGTACGGTGGCAGAGGGTGGTTGGAGGCGTGGTGGAAGAAGCATGGTGGAGCTGTCATCTTGGTTGGCCTCGTTCTTGGCCATTGGATCAGATCTGATCCAACGACTGAGATAGTTCGATGACGGATGGCCCATAAACAATCTTGAAACTAGTGGGATTGCGCGAGATGGTGCCATGTGGTGCACGACAGTCAAGGGGCAGAGGCATGAGATGCACGCGCGCATGGGAGTTCAATAGCCCGCGCGTGGGCTTCACGCGGCAGATGAAAAGTTTCTCTCCTTTCAATCGCAGCCGTTGGATCAAGATTTGATCTAACGGCCCAGGATCGGCTGCGCACAACTAAGAGAGAATGTTAGGGTTATTAAATCTGATATGGATTAGGGTTTTAGGCTATTGGGTTAGGATTTGGGCCGAGTGGCCTTGTAAAATTTTTGGGTTTTTGTAAATGATGGACTGGACAGTTATTATAAATGGGTTTTATATTTTAGATCTGTTTTTTAATTTAAACCCAATAGTAATAGTAATAATAATAATATAATAATAACAATATAATAACATGTTCACATATACTTTATGTACATACAATCATACATGCAAATTAAATTATATATCATATAACATTCAAACACACATATACATATATTTGCTCTCACACCTAATTAATATAAGTATACACACATTATACATACTACAAACATACATAGTACATGCACATACAAGCCACATATATATCACATACACACAAGCACATATATACATGCATCTTATACACACAAAATAAATATAAGCAAGTACACCCTAGTACATATATAAACTATTAAGACATACGTGACATGTGACACACATACACCGTACATAGTATGTACAATATGCATGCGCTTACACATATTACACACATATTTTATACACATCAATCACATATGTAGTAAACATATAATATAACATGTATACATGCAATAATAATACCTTATTAATTATTATACTAATGTGTTAACAATATTTACAAACCGGATAAAAATGAGTGATTACAATTTTAGAGGTTCAGGCTCAGGAAAATGAGCTGCAAATTTCAGTTATGGTGGTGGTTAGTTTAAGAGGCACCGTGATAGGAGGTTCTGTCTGGATGCGAGACGTGGTGGAGATGGTGTTGGGCGAGGATCTTGTAGATAGAGTACCCAGGTTCGATCAACATGTAATGTTTGTTGGGTTTATGGATCGAGGGATCATGTGAGGCGAGACTGTCCACGTTTTGCCAGAGAGGGGCATGCTCTGTAACACCCCTTTTTGTATCCATACGACTAACACAAATCAGGAATGTCACAACTTTTCTATCTTTAAATATAGGCACTCTCAATTATCATAGCATGCAACTCATCACCTGTGGTTACTCTTCACTTTGAATCTTTCCAAAAACACCAATTATTATGAAACCATAACGAACTTTAAAGGCCAATCACGACTCAAATAGGTTTAGCAAGTATACATGCCACTATAATAATCAAACCATAATTAGGATGTCATTACTGTGATTACCTGTTGAGCTTTCCAATATTGATACAATGCTCTTCTCACTCTCATCTTGATTTACCTACATGTGCACAATCAAACACACGCTAAGTACGAACTTAGTGAGGCAATAAAAGAAGTTAATAACAATAATTTAAACTTTATGCAACTTCATGGCTATGTTTATATAACATGATATATATTCCAAAGCATCAACTTTCACATTGCATTGTAATAGTTTACTATACGCTAATTTCATAAGACTTTCATGCTTGTGCATTTGTCATAATATGTCGTATATGCATAAATGCATCATGATTACTAGACATGTAAATCCATCATGTTATTCATATATTAACATGATATAAATTACATATAAATTTCTTACCAATATACTTGCCATTTACTCCAAAAGCTCATAAGCTTATTCACTTGTCTATCATTTATTAACCAATAAACCATAGCCTAAATATAAGCCTATCAGGACCCTAGGTACACGAGTCAAAACCGCACATAAGGTTGTGCTAACCATCCGCACATAAGCCGTGTTAACCATCTGCATGTAAGGTCGTGCTAACCATTCGCATGTAAGGTTGTGCTAACCATCCGCACGTAAGGTCGTGCTAACCATATACACCAAGTGTCCTTTATATACACTATAGTTATAAACCGAGTATGTAGTGTGCTGCTGGACTTTATGGCATGCCAACTGTACCTTGTCCCTTAATGACTTACTTGGGCATATTTTCCATATTTATTTCATCCATGGCAATGTATATCAACATAATTTAACATTGGGCAGTTCATACCCAAAATGACATTCATAATATAACATCATATATAACTAGTGATCAATGCATTTATATTCAACTTTTGACATATTTAGAACATGTCAAATATATGATCATGACATAAATATCATGCAAAAATAAACAAGGTAGACTCATCGCAAGTCTTCCTAATGATGTATAAAACATCCATATATCATTTTATGTATGCATTGCACTCACCTTGGCCACTTAACACAATGCCTCATTAAATCTTAGATCGATCTTTTATTTTATAGGACCTTGAACCTTCTTTGATTTGGACATGACTTCATTAGTCACATGAATAAAATAAAATATTTGTTAGATTCAAATCTAACATTAACTTAAACAATATGTCTAATATAATCATTCTAATATAAAATTTCCAAATATTTTTCCTTTCTTCCTTGTACTGTTCAAAACTCACTATGGTCCCTAGTGACCAATTTAAACTTCCAATAATTCTTCTGAGCTTGCTAACACACATTTAAGAAAATGTTTCAAATTCCATTTTCTGACAGCTTGCGCTACCTTCAAAGATTTACTTATACAGGGCAGAATACACACTGGACCATAATTTCCTTTATACTGGAGAAACTAGATTTGATAACGGTTCTAACGATATAAGCTACATAAATTAATAAAATCTACAAACATTATGAAAAATCACTAAATTCACGTCACAGACTGTCCAGGCAGAAAATTGCTCTATAGTTTTTCTGACCTTCATTCGAATAAAAATTCATATATTTTAACTCGGAACTCGAAATCAGTTTTTGTTTGTTGGAAATGAAACTAGACTAACAAATCTTTACAACGGTATAATAACTCATCATCTAACCATTTTTGTAGAATTTATGGCAAATTTTTAAACTTACTACCATAATTCAAATTCCAACATAACTTTCCATAAATAACTTATAATTTACACCAACTTCTCCTTATTTCTCTGCTTGTCAATTTAGTCCCATCACTTTATTTCAAATGACTAGAATAAAGCTTGTATTCATATGTTATCTATACATCCTTCATCAAAATAAGCTTAAACCTTTACTTCTCTAATTTCTCTTGATTTGTTGAGATGGTCACTAAAATTTCAAATATAAGGATTCAAGCTTCTTAACTTTGTAAATTAGTCCTCCAATCAACATTGCTACCTTAATTCCATCATTTTAACTAAAAATCAGATTTACCCCTTCTACATATCCTTTTTGCCGAATAGACCATTCAAGTTTGACAACCTGTCAAAATGGTCACTAATGTGATTAATCGTCGGTTTAGCATTCTAACTTTATTTCCATGTCTCTAACATCATTAATAATATAAATACGCGTGAAATTCATAAAAATCATATATGGTCCCTTAATTTTGAAGTTTACTGAAATGGTCCCTATGTTAACTTAGGGTTTTGCTTCCAAACAACAAATCAAGCTTACTAGATCATTAATCCAACATCACAAACCATAAGTTAGACTTGAATCCGTAAACCCTAATATTCTCTATACAAACCAAAATATGTAAGGATTAAATCCCAACTCAATAACATGATTCTAACATCATACATGCATGATTCCAACTTAAAATCAACCATGGATTCATAAAATCATAAAAGCCCCAATTTGTTCATAAACCCTAATTTCTTCCTCATAAGAAATCACATCAACCAAGAAATTATTCTATGAATTATTTACATCAAAAGATATAGCTCGAAGAGTAGAACAACTTTGTAGTTCAAAAGATTACCCGAAAATTGAGATTCGGGGCTTAAATCGAGCTTGGAAAAAAATTTTCTTCTTTCCTCTAGCCCCCATGGTACATGGCAGGAAAAAGATGAATATTTGTTCATCTTTTTCTATTATTTTACACTTGTAACTATTAAATGAATTTCAATTCATTTAAATAGTGAAATTACCAATTTAGCCTTTAATTCCAATGGCTAATTTAATCTTATATAAAATTCAAAGGCCAAGATTAAATATATGCATATTTCATAATCCAAAAATGTCCTCAACATTTCAAAAATATTTCAAAATTGTCATCCTTGCCAAATGACCACTTTGCCCTCCAACTAGTCATTATTTACTAGTTTGTTTCAAAATTGCCATTCCATTATAATCTAACTAAATTAGTTCCTTCTCAACCTTCCACTATTCCATAAATATCATTTTATGATTTTCCATGGCTTATGGAACAGTCTCTGAAATTTCAATTCAATCCGATTTCCCAAAATTTCACTAAATACTTCTACTACAATTTTACCTTAACCGAGTTATTAGATTTATTCTGAAAATTCTATATTTCCATATTCGGAAAATAAATACTATTATCGCATAAAAGCTTTCTTTCTTAAGGACTTAGATTGAATTTTCCTAACTCAGTCTATTATTCTGGTAATTATCAAAATTCCTCCCAACAGTGAAATAACTATTTCGCCCTCAAATCAAATGAATCCATAATGTACCACATGTCATCATCCTTCATCCAATAGCCTATATTTAATCTTGATTTAATCCGCCACAACACCTTTAACAACTCTATGGTATTTTCGCGAAGAACCTTGCTACTCGAATCCAGAATCCTCATCGGTTCCTCCTCATACGTTAGATCCGGATTCAATTCAATCTCCTCAACAGGCATTACATGCGAAGTATCCATTCTATACCTACGAAACATAGACACATGGAAAACATCATGTATCTTTTCTAACTCTGCCGGCAACCTCAACCTCTACACAACTGGACCCACACGTTCCAACACCTCATACGGACCAATAAACCTAGTACCCAACTTGCCCTACCATCCAAATATCATCACCTTTTTCTTAGGCGAAACCTTCAGAAACACGCGATCGCCAACCGCATACTCAATTTCTCTTCGTTTCAAATCAGCATACGACTTTTGCCGATCTGAAGTTGCTTTCAAATGATCACTAATAAGCTTTACTTTCTCATTAGTATCCTTCAACATGTTCGGTAAATAAACATATTTCTCTCCCGCTTTTGCCCAACAAAGTGGCGTACGACATCTTCTACCATACAAAGCCTCGTATGGAGCCATCTCGATACTAGCTTGATAACTATTAGTATAAGCAAATTCCACCAATGGCAAATGCTTCTCCCACGATCCATGAAAATCTATGATACAACACCGCAACATATCCTCCAACACTTGGATAACACGTTCTGACTGACCATCTGTTTAGGGAAGATACAAAGTACTAAAACTCAACCGTGTACCCAAGACCCTATGCAAACATTCCCAGAACCTCACGGTGAAACACGGATCTCTATCGGACACAATGGACTTTGGCACTCCATGCAACCTCGCAACCTCAGCAATATATAATTCTGCCAACTTATCCAAAGTATACGTCGTATGTACAGGCAGAAAATGTGCACACTTTGTAAACCTATCCACAATCACCCAAATAGAATTCTTTTTTGATGGTGCAAAGGAAAACCAGACACAAAATCCATGGTAATTCTCTCCCACTTCCACTCGGGAGCCCTTAATGGTTGCAACAACTCCGAAGGAAACTGATGCTCTGCCTTAACACATTGGCAAACCATGCAACGAGCCACAAAATCCATGACAACCTTCTTCAAGCCAACCCAAAAATACTCTTTCTTTAAATCCTGATACATCTTCGTACTCCCTGGATGCATAGCAAAAGGACTTGAATGTGCCTCGGTCAAGATAGTATGCCTCAACTCTTCATCTATCAGCACCACCACTCGATTTTTGAAAGACAAAACCCCATCCTCATTAAAACTAAAATCTATTCGATTTTCAACCAAGATATCCTTAACATGCGACACCAACGTATCATCATCTGGTTGCTTCTCTTTAATCATCTGCAACATCAAAGGCTTCACTTGTAGCTCAACCAACAACCCACCATCACGCGTTAATCTCAACCGCACAAACATGGCCCTTAACTCTACCGTGACCTTTCTACTCAAAGCATTCGCTACCACGTTTGCCTTCTCCAAATGATACTCGATTGTCCGATCATAATCTTTAAGGAACTTCAGCCGTCTTCGTTGCCTAAGGTTTAACCTTTTCTACGACATAAAGTATTTCAAACTTTTATGGTTAGTGTATACGATACACTTCTCACCATAGAGGTAGTGTCGCCAAATCTTCAAGATAAACTCCACCGCAGCCAACTCAAGATCGTGCGTAGGGTAGTTGCGCTCATGCACCTTCAACTGCCTAGATGCGTAAGCTACAAACCTTTCTTCCTGTATCAACACGCACTCTAAACCCACGTAGGATGCATCATTATACCCAATAAACTCGTTCTCTGACTCCGGTTGAATCAAGATTAGAGCTTGTGTCAGGGCTTCCTTTAGCTTGTCAAAAGCTTGCTGCCTAACTTCCGTCCACTCAAGACTCACATCTTTTTGCAAAAACTTCATCAATGGAGCAACAATCCTCAAAAAACCATCCACAAACCGTCAATAATATCCTACCAGTCCCAGGAAATTATAAACCTCTTATACAAACTTCGGTGTCTTCTGATTCACATTTGCCTCGATTTTCTGTGTATCCACACGAATACCGTTGGCCGAAAAAACATGACCAAGAAAAACCACCTGCTTGATCCAGAACTCGGATTTACTTAGCTTGGTATAAAGCTTGTTGTCCAACAAAACTTGCAACACAGTTCGGAGATATCGATCGTGATCTACCTCGGTACGATAGTACACAAGAATGTCATCGATGAACACTACCACAAATTGATCCAAGAAATCATAGAACACCCTATTCATCATATCCATGAACGCTGCCGATGCATTGGTCAAACCAAACGGCATCCCTAGGAACTCATAATGCCCATAATGCGTGCAAAAAGCTATCTTTGACATATCCTTATCTTTCACCTTCAACAAATAATACCCCGACCGCAGATCAATCTTTGAAAACACTATAGCTCCCAGAATTGATCAAACAAATCATCAATCTTCGGAAAAGGATACTTGTTCAGTTGTTGATAATCAATGCACATTCTCATCGTGCCATCTTTTTTTCACAAACAACACCGGTGCTCCCCATGGTGACACACTTGGCAGAATAAAACCTTGATCCAGCAACTCTTGCAACTGCGTCTTCAACTCATTTAACTTTTTTGATGCTATACGATACGGAGTAATCAACACCAAATCCGTATCAGCGTACGTCTCAATGAAAAACTCACTTCTCTATCCAGCGGCAAACCAGTCAACTCTTCTGAAAACACTCCTAGAAAATTACAAACCGTGCGAATACCCTGGACACGCGCTTCCTTCATACTCAGGTTCATAATATAAGCTAGGCATGCTTGACCCCCCGAACTCCAACAACCTTCACACCTCTAACGCTGAAACCACATTTGACATGAACTTGACATTCTCGCCCACAACCACAACTTCATAATCTTCGACAAGTTTCAAAGAAACCCGCTTGGCCTCAAAATCCACTACAGTCTTGTGTTGAGACAACCAATCCATTCCTAGAATCACGTCAAAACTGTGAAACGATAACTCCATTAGATTAGCATCAAACACATGTCCTTGAACTATCAAAGGACAACTCATATACAACTTCCTAGCTACAACCGTCTCACCAAAGGAACTAGTTACCCGTATTCCAACATCTAACAACTCAACAGGGAAATGCAGCAAACATGCATGCTCGTGCAAAATGTAGGAATGCGTAGAACCAGAATCAATAAAAGATAACAAAGGTATAGATTGCAAGGTAAAGGTACCTGCGATCACGTCGATATAATTCCTCCCAACACGGTGAACAAAAACCCTCACCGGTCTACCATCCTCTACATGAACCGCTACGGTATACGCTACCACTCTCTGTCCATCATCTCTACACTAGAAATTTCCATAGCCATGCCTATGACCTCTCTGCACTCCCATAACCAGTACATGAGCTTGACCCTCTCAGGTTAAATGTGGACAATCCCTCCGAAGATGATCCCTCAATCCACAACTCCAACAAGTGCCCACAACACCCCAGCATTCTCCAGAATGCCTCCTACCACATTTCCTACACTCGAGAACTTCAGCATAGGTGTTTTGACCCTAAAAACCATGCCCAACACCATTTCCTCCACGCCTTTAATCCGGATAGAACCTTCTGTCTCTATGCCTCTTATAACGATCCTTACCAGCATCAAACTTCGTACTCCTCTTTTCGGCCGAAGAACTCCCAAAATGAGCAGACAAACCCAAATTCTACTCTATGTCCTTTGCTCGAGAAACCAGGAGATCAAACTCTATATAATCCGTCGCCAGCATGTACGTCTTCACTTCCTTGATCAACCCATAACGGAATGGATCACCCCTCTCTCCCTCTTTCAGAACCATCTCACCAGCATATTTACTCAACCAAACAAACTGGATCACATACTCAAAAACAGACATGTTTCATTGCTCCAAAGCCCTAAACTCTCTATTCTTTGCATCCTTGTATCGAGTTCCCAAATACTTCTTCTTGAAAGCCTCACAAAAGAATTCACAGCTAACATTGGCAGGTTCTACACCTGCGACCACAGTTGTCCACCAACTATACGTATTACCTTGAAGCAATGACACAGTACATCCCATCTTGCATACTTCTGTACACTCTATCTGGCCAATGATCCTCTCAGTGCTAGAAAACCATTCCTCTGCTGCTTCAAAAATTAATCCTCTAAACTCAACACCAACCAGGCTACGCAAATGCTCCAGAGGTAACATGGTATTAACAGCTACAGGCGCCAATGTAGGTACATGCACTCTTGCTATGGCCACCTGGAAAGCTCCCATCATCGCTTGGACTAACGGTGTCATATCGCCAAACGTAGGTACTTGCGGTGCCTGAGGTGCACCACCCTCTACTTCAACACCAGCAGGAGGAATCTGAGGAGGAGGAGGCAACTCATCGTCATGTGTATCCACCACACTACCCATGTGAGCTCTAGTCTCTCATCTCGGTCCCATACTCGATAATATGAGTCTAAACATGATAATGCAACAAAACAAACAATTAGTCCAGTTCGCAACAAAAATCCAAGTCACTCTTGTTTAAAAACAAAATCATTTAACTCAAGTGGAAATAAGGAAATGTGTCCTAAGGTTTAACTCCCAAACGTACCATATCTCAACAAGATTTCATAAATTCAAACACCGTGCACGTAAAACAACATAAGCATACCATATCAATTAATCAAGCGACCATAACCCACCTCCTAACAATCATAACCTGTCTCTGATACCACTAAATGAACCCTCTTGACCTGGTCTAGTCGCAAGACCGAACTGAGCGAGCTATATTGGGGTTTACCGAGACAAACTGTAATACCCAAAAATTTGCTAATTTGTTTAAGAGTCATTTAGCACCAAGATAAGGGCTTAAAAGCTAACTTAGTGACTAAAATGACAAAATAAAAAAAGTTAGGATTTCTTTAATTATGGATTCTAGGAAAGGAATTTATGAGAATTTAGAGTACCTTATGATAGAGGATAAGCAAACTAGGTTACTCGCAAAGTTTGGTAATAGTCCAAGGAAAAATTGGAATGGGAATTAAAGGTTAAAATTTAGTGACCAAAATGATAAGTTTTCAAAACTTGTATGGTACAAGTCGAAATATGAAAATTTGAAGGACCAAAGTTGTAATTTCCCAAAAGTTGGGTATTTTATTTCATAAATAGATAGAGCACCTATTGGTGTGTACCGAATGTATAATTACTGGTTTGATCTGATATTTTAAATATTGGGAGATCACATTTAAAGTTTAAGTGGAATTCTGATACCCGGATCGAATTGCAAAGTTAAGCATGCTCAAGCTAGAGTAGCACTAGGATGGTGACCTATTGGGAAGGTCCTATGTCAGTACTTTAGATTGATAAAAAGGAATCAGTCTGAATTAATATTATTCATATGGATAGTCGATTAAGAAATATTAAGAGAAATTGTATCCGATAAAGATTTCGTGTAATTATCGGTATTTTTGAACTGAGTCAAAATTTTAAGTTTGACTTCATAAATATGGAATATTTTATTTTGATAATATTATTTATTTTTTAGATATGAAAATAAGGATTTTTTAGAATTTATAGGGTAGCCCGGTGAAAGGGAAATCATAGTAGAAGTAGTAAGTGAATATCGGGAAAATCGGATCGAATCGAAATTTTAGAGGTTGTTCTATAAGTCAAGGAAAATTCATAAAATACAATTTTATGAATAAATTATTAATTGGTTGATTGTGATCTAACTAGAATAGTTGGATTTTTACAAAATGGCAAAATTAGTTATTTAAGTGACTAGTTTTGGTAATTCGGTAATTTGGTCACAATGGCAATTTTGAAATATTTTGAAAGTACCATGGGTAATATGGTAATTTCCAATGTGAAATCATTACTGTAGTTTGGTTAGATTTGGATGGAATTTGGTTGGAATTGAACTATAATGGCAACTTGTAAATTATGATTCAGTTAGAGGTTAATTTTGGAATAAGGACTAAATTGAATAAAAACTTCAATTTATTAATTACATGTGGCATAAATTAAGAAAAAAAAGATGAACAAAATGTTCATCTTCTTCCCCACCGGTTCGAAATACAAGAGAAAATAGGGGAAAATACACAAAATTTTCTCCAAGCATTTTGAAGGCTCCCGAACAAGATTCAAGGTATGTTTTTGGTAGAAAATTGATCTATTTTCAATTCTCTTTCATTTGATTGTAATTTTATCAAGAGTTATGAATATTTGATTATGTTCTTGAAGACAGAGAAAATAGAGTTTCATGTTCCATGTTTAGATTGAAGCTTGATCTATGCAAATCTAGTGTTGTAGAGATGAAATCAAGCTTAGATTGAGATTAATTTCATGCTTAAGGATTAAAAACCCTAACCCTAGAATTTGGGATTTTATTTAGGGTTTTGAAATTGATGATGAAAATGAAAGATTGATGATATTAGAAGCTTGATTTTGATGTTAGAATGAAAAATCCTCAACTAGTCCTTTAAGTGACCATTTTGGAATACATGGGGAAATTTGGAGAAATATTGTAAAAATTATCCTAGTGATGGATTTGAAGGGATTATGAATTTATAAGCTTAATTATGGCATTAGGACCAAAATGAAGTCCTTGAAAAGCTTAGACAGCCAATTTGAAATGTAAGAGTAAATTGGGGTTTTAAGTGTTAATTTTTGGAAATGAAGAATATATGTTGGAAAACTTACTTTGAGCATATTAGAATGTTGTTTAAATGAAAAAAACATTGGGAAGGTTTAGTGACCAATTCGGTCAGCGGCTAAAATAAAAGGAAAATTTTGAGAAACATTGTAAAAATGTTGGATTGATTAATTAGTACAAGCTTGCAAACTTTTGTGTGAAATTAGTGACTAAAATGTCACTTTAACAAAGGTTATTGGATTGAAGGGCATTGAGTAAAAGTTAGTAAAAGTGTTAGAATTATGTAGTATTTATGATTGAGCTTGAATAAATTGCAAAAAGTTGCAAAATGGTCACTAGGGACCAAAATGGACTTTTCGGCTACTAAGGGAGAAAAAGAGAAAAGTTTTGGAAAATTTTTATATTCGAATAATTATACTAGTATTTTGCAGTTAAGCAATGTTAGATTAAAAATCTAACATGAATATTGTTATATATGTTCAAATGGTACTGTACAACTATTGATGAGGCTAAGGGTACTAGATCGAAAGAAAACAAGGAAAAAGTGTCGAAATAGCTTAGTGAGGCTAATATTATGCATGACCCAGGTGAGTGCATTTTTGCTTATTTATTATATATGTGATATGAGTGATTTCATTATATGTATTTATGACATGTTGATAAATAGGACAACTTGCGATGAACGGTCATTGATATAAATAAAAATGTATGATGGCTTATTTATGCAAATAGCATGGAATATTAAAGGGCATATGGATACAATGATTGTAGCATAATGATTTACTCAAGGTAAATCGAATTTTAGATATTTGGATATGAATTGTCCATTAACGAATTATGGATAACAGTATTGAAGGATTGGATATTAAATATGAAAATATTATATTGTTATGCCCAAGTACTAGTGTAAGAGTCTTTGGTATAATTGGATATCCATAGAGTTATAGTAGCTGCAATCCAGCACTACGGTGCGATCCAGACACTTCGGTGTTGATATCAGATGCTATGGCAGTGTAGCCACTTTAGTGATGATTAGACACTACGGTGTCGACTAGCATAAAAAATGCTATAATAAGGAGCAAAGAGCGTCCCGAGTACATACTCACCATCAGATGCTACGTCGTTGCAGACACTAGGGTGTCGTTATGATGACTCGTATACTATAGGTTTACATGAAATTCCATGAGAATCTTTGGTATAGTTGGATATCCGTATGGTCTTAACAGTTGCGTCATAGCACTACGGTGTAAGATAGATTCTTCGTGGTGGAGATAAACTCTTCGGGGTTGAGATAAACTCTTCAGGGTCGAGATAGACTCCACGAAGTCGGTTCAAAAACTACGGTGCTACATAGCACAAAATGTGCGAGTATGAGGAGCAAAGGGCATCCTCAAGTATGTACTCATCTCAGTCACTTCGACGATGCAGACGCTACAACATTGTAGACACAACAGTGTCGTGATGACTCGATACCATAGCATTACATGATTTTGTACTTTGGGCTATAATAATTGAAATGCATTTATGCAGGTAGTTAAGCTAAAAAGCTTATCGTACACAAGACTGGTAAGACGGAATAAATCCTATGATTTGAATATTATATTGGTTTAATGAACTATACATGAAGATAGTTCTATGCAAGGTAAAATGTTATCAACTGCAATTGGAAATCGCTTGCCATTTTGCATGAATTGTATTGCACTGTTATATGACTTGATACTTACTTTGGGCCATAAGTTTTTACAGTACAGTACATAACTTTACAGTACAGAATTATTGCAGTACAAATTTCTTACATGATTATTCTTGCATTACAGATTAATAATCATTGTTTACATTGTTATGACTATGCCTCGCTAAGTTAAACTTAGCGTGTGTTTTGTATCAGACGTAGGTACCTCGGACTAGATAGTAGAGGAGGATCTGCACATAGTTGGATCAAGTTAGCTTGCATTATCAGTAAGTATCACCACATCCTAGTCTAGTGGGGTATGTATAGATATTATATAAGTGGTTATTTTGTATGATCTAGAAACATGACTTAGTTTGAGGAATTAAAAATATTTGAAAAGATGCTTCATACGATTTTAAACTTAGTTGGTTGTTTATAGTGTAGTGATTTTAAAAATCAAGAAAAGAGTATAGGCAACATACATAGTTTTCACCCTGAATTATATTTTCTTTTTAATAACTGCTTAAAGTATTTTATAAACTAATTCAGGGTCAAAACTAGGTGACTCTAGAAAGATTTGTAATTTAGTGAAAACCGAGAAAGAGTTGTTTAATAAAATTGGTTTTATAAAAAAATTATCAAGTCTGAAAATCAATGTAAATCAGCTAGTAACATCTTTAATATGTATTTGAATATCGAATTTACATTGAGGGTGTTATATTTATTGGTATCAGAGCAAAGGTTTAGACAATTCTAGAGGTTAAACCGAGTCCAATATGATTTTGCTAAAGTGTACATGCCTCTAGGATGTGATGTTATTGATGTATTACTTGCATAACTTGATGTAGTTCCTCAATAGTATGAATAAGACTCTAATGGCTATAAGAAAAATAAGATACTGTTAGATTTTGCCAGTTGACAAATTTCGAGGGTTAAGAAAAGACCCATAGTGGATACAACACAGTGAAATAAATATGGTAGTTAACTCCTATCCAGGATGAGTTATTTGTATAATTTACGCACAGACAATGACAAGTATGATTCAGATATTATAGCAGGAACTTTCTAACTTTTTTAGTGAATCTGTGTTTGTTTAATTTGATCTTGTTTCTACTCATTCGTATATTAGCTCTAAACTAGTGACTAAAAGAAGAATTTTTATGGAGACTTTTAGTAGTGATGTGATTGCTAGTAATCCGCTTGATCATAGTGCTATAGTAACCCGGATATGTAAGAATTGTCCCTTAGTGAATCAAGAGATTGAATTTCTAGTGAATTTAATGGAGCTACCATTCCATGAATTTGAGATTATCTTGGGGATAGACTGTCTATCTACATATGATGCAGATGTTAAATCTAAAAAGAAGCAATTAGTACTTCAAGGATCGGATGGTTATGAGGTGGTTGTAGTGGGAGAAAGAAACGACTGCCTAAACTCAGTAATCGCTGCAGCAATGACTCAGAGGAAGTTAAATAATGGGTGTGAAGCGTATTTAGTTAGTGTGCTGGATACGCAAGTATCAAACAAGAAATTGGAAGATATCCCAATTGTGCGAGAATTTCCAGATGAGTTGCCAAGATTACCTCCAGATAGGGAGGTACAATTCGGAATAGATGTGTACCCCAGAACAGAGCTGGTATCGATGGCACCTTATAGGATAGTGCCAACCGAATTAAGGGAGCTAAAATCTCAATTATAAGAGTTATTAGATTGGGGCTATATTCGACCAAGTGTGTTGCCATGGGGAGCCCCAGTATTATTCGTAATGAAGAAGGATGGATCTTTACGATTGTGCATAAATTATCAACAACTGAATAAAGTAACGATAAATAATAAGTATATGTTGCCAAGAATTGAAGATCTATTTGATCAGCTCAGAAGAGCTGCTGTGTTTTCAAAGATTGATCTTCGATCAGGCTATTATCAGCTAAAAGTTAAGGAAGAAGATATATCAAAGAGAGCATTCAGGACATTGCTATAGATATTATGAGTTTTTAGTAGTGCCGTTTGGACTCACAAACGCCCCTGCCGCATTTATGGATTTGATGAAAAAGGTGTTCAACCCTACTTGGACTAGTTTGTAGTGGTGTTTATAGATGATACCTTGGCATATTTTAAGACTGAAGATGATCACGATCGACATCTCTGAGTGGTATTACAGACATTAAGAGATAAGCAGCCTTATGCGAAGTTTTCCAAATGTGAATTATGGCTATCCGAGGTAACTTTTCTTGGACATGTCATATTAGCTGATGGAATAAGAGTGGATCCAAGAAGGTACAAGCTATTCTTGAATGGGAAGCACCAAAGAATTCCTCGGACGTCAGAAGTTTCTTGGGATTAGTTGTATACTATAGGCAATTTGTCCAAAACTTCTCTATCATCGTCATGCCATTTACTCAGTTGTTAAGGAAAGGTGTTTCTTTTGTATGGATAGAGAAGTGTCAAGAGAGTTTTGAAAGACTAAAGAAAGTTTTGATTGAGGCACCAGTATTAATTCAACCAAGCCGGGAAAAGAGTACATTTTGTATAGTGATGCATCCTATAATGGTTTGGGTTGGGTATTAATGCAAGAAGGACGCATTGTAGCTTATGCATCACGACAACTCAAAATTCATGAAAAGAATTATTCGACTCGTTATTTGGAGATGACAGTAGTGTTTTTTTTTTTTGCACTAAAAATTTGAAGACATTATTTATATAGTGAAAAGTGTCATATCTATACTGATCACAAAAGTTTGAAGTAAATGATGACACAACGAGACCTGAATCTGAGACAACGGAGATGGGTCGAGTTTTTAAAAGATTACGACGTTGTTATTGATTATCACCTTAGAAAGGCTAATGTAGTAGCAGATTCTCTTAGCCGGAAAACATTTTTTGTTCTACGCACAATGAATGTACAACTATCTTTAGGACAAGATGGTTCTTTAGTAGCAGAATTTTAGCTTAAGCCAACTTTTTTGAATCAGATTAAAGATTTATAGCTTTCGGATGAGGAATGCCTTGAAAAGAGGAAACAAGCTAAATCTGGGAAAGAGCAAGACTATGAAATCAACTGTGATGGTTGTTTATACTATCGAGGAAAAGTTTATATTCCTGACAATGGTGAATTGAAGAAAGAGATTTTATCAGAAGTTCACTATTGCCCATTAACTATACACCCAGGAAGTAATAAGATGTATCAAGATTTGAAAACCCGCTATTGGTGATCGGGAATGAAAAGAGCAATCTCAGAGTTTGTAGCAAAATGTCTGATATGTCAACAAGTTAAAGCAGAGCATAAAGTACCTTCTGGACTGTTACAGCCTATCTCTATTCCTCAGTGGAAATGGGAAAACTGACTATGGATTTTGTAACAAGGCTACCAGTTACGCCCAACAAAAATGATTTAATATGGGTCATCGTAGATCGTTTATCGAAGTCTGCACATTTTATTCCAGTTCGTGTGGATTATTCAATGAATAAGTATGGAAAATTGTATATCAGATAAATAGTACGACTACATGGTATCCTAATATCGATTGTATCGGATAGAGACCCGAGGTTTACCATGAGGTTTTTTGGGGAGCATTACACGAGACATTAGGTACTAAATTAAATTTTAGTGTTGTATTCCATCCACAAACGGACAAGCAGTCAGAACTAATGATCCAGATTTTAGAAGACATGTTGCAAGCTTGCAATATTGAGTTCACTGGATCATGGGAAAGGATCAAAATATTCATATTGACCAAAAAAACTGGTGGGATTGATTCAACCTGAGAAATGGATGATAAAGTGAAGATTATTCAGAATAATCTTAAAGCAGCCGCGGGTCGACAAAAGACAAATACAGACAAAAAGAGGAATGATGTTGAATTTCAAGTTGGAGATAATGTATTCCTGAAGGTCTCACCTTGGAAGAAAGTACTACGTTTTGGTCAAAAAGGGGAACGAAGTCCCAGATTCATTAGACCTTATGAAATTCTCAAAAGTGTTGGACTAGTGGCTTATCAATTGGCCTTACCTTCAAATATGAGCCAGATCCATGATGTATTTCATGTATCGATGTTACGAAGGTATCGATCAAATCCCCCGTATGTTATCACTCTAGAAGAGATTGAATTGCAACCAGATTTAACATATAAAGGAAAAACAGTGGAGATTTTATCTTATGGAGTCAAAGAATTGAGAAATAAGAAAATTCCATTGGTTGAAGTCCTTTGGAGGAACCACAAAGTGGAAAAGGAAACTTAGGAGACCGAGGAGAAAATGAGAAAGCAGTGCCCGAAACTATTTAAATCATGTACGTTTTAAAATTCGAGGACGATTTTTTAAGAGGGGAGAATTGTAATACCCCAAAATTTGCTAAGTTGGTTAAGAGTCATTTAGCACTAAGACAAGAGCTTAAAAGCTAACTTAGTGACTAAAATGACAAAATTTAAAAGTTAAGATTTCTTTAATTAAGGATTCTACGAAAGGAATTTATGAGAATTTAGAATACCTTGTGATAGAGGATAAGAAAATTAGGGTACTCGCAAAGTTTGGGAAAATTCCAAGGAAAAATTGGAATGGGAATTCAAGGTTAAAGTTTAGTGACCAAAATGATAAGTTTTCAAAACTTGTATGGTACAAGTCGAAATATGAAAAGTTAAAAGACCAAAGTTGTAATTTCCCAAAAGTTAGGTGTTTTATTTCATAAATAGATAGAACACCTATTGGTGTGGACCTAATGTGGAATTACTGGTTTGATCTGATATTTTAAATATTGGGAGATCACAATTAAAGTTTAAGTGGAATTCGGATACCCGGATCGAACTACAAAGTTAAGCGTGCTCAGGCTAGAGTAGAACTAGGATGGGTGACCTATTGGGAAGGTCCCATGTCAGTACTTTAGATTGATAAAAAGGATTCAGTCTGAATTAATATTATTCATATGGATAGCCGATTAAGAAATATTAAGAGAAATTGTATCCGATAAAGATTTTAGGTAATTATAGGTATTTTTGGACCGAGTCAAAATTTTAAGTTTGACTTCATAAATATGGAACATTTTATTTGATAATATTATTTATTTTTCAGATATAGAAATAAGGATTTTTTTTAGAATTTATATGATAGCCCGGTGAAAGGGAAATCGCAGTATAAGTAGTAAGTGAATATCGTGAAAATTGGATTGAAACGAAATTTTAGAGGCTGTTCCATAAGTCACGAAAAATTCATAAATTATAATTTATGAATAAATTATTAATTGGTTGATTGTGATCTAACTAGAATAGTTGGATTTTTACAAAATGGCAAAATTAGTGATTTAAGTGACTAGTTTTGGCACTTTGGTAATTTGGTCACAATGGCAATTTTGAAATATTTTGAAAGTACCATAGGCAATATGGTAATTTCCCATGTGAAAGCATTACTGTAGTTTGGTTAGAGTTGAATGGAATTTGGTTGGAATTGAATTAGAATGGCAACTCATAAATTATGATTCAGTTGGAGGTTAATTATGGAATAAGGACTAAATTGAATACAAAATTCAATTTATTAATTACATGTGGCATAAATAAAAAAAAGATGAAAAAATGTCCATCTTCCTCCCCTCCAATTTGAAATACAAGAGAAAAATAGGTGAAAGATACACGAAATTTTCTCCAAGCATTTTGAAGGCACCCGAACAAGATTCAATGTATGTTTTTTGGTAGAAAATTGATCTATTTTCAATTCTCTTTCACTTGATAGTAATTTTATCAAGAGTTATGAAGATTTGATTATGTTCTTCAAGACAAAGCATGTTCCATGTTTAGATTGAAGCTTGATCTATGCAAATCTAGTGTTGTGGAGATGAAATCAAGCTTAGATTATGATTAATTTCATATTTAAGGATTAAAAATCGAAACCCTAGAATTTGGGATTTTAATTAAGGTTTTGAAATTGATGATGAAAATGAAAGATTGATGATATTAGAAGCTTGACTTTGATGTTAGAATGAAAAATCCTCAACTAGTCCTTTAAGTGACCATTTCGGAATACATGGGGAAATTTGGAGAAATATTGTGAAAGTTATCCTAGTGATGGATTTGAAGTGATTATGAATTTAGAAGCTTAATTATGGCATTAGGACCAAAATAAAGTCCTTGAAAAGCTTAGACACCTAATTTGACATGTAGGAGTAAATTGGGGTTTTAAATGTATGATGGTTTCTTCATGCAAATAGCATGAAATATTAAAGGGCATATTGATACAATGATTGTAGCATAATGATTTACTCAAGGTAAATCGAATTTTAGATATTTGGATATAAACTGTCCATTAACAAATTATGGATAACAATATTGAAGGATTGGATATTAAATATGGAAATATTATATTGTTATGCTCAAGTACTAGTGTGAGAGTCTTTGGTATAATTGGATATTCATAGAGTTATAGCAGCTGCATTCCAGCACTACGGTGCGATCCAGACACTTCGGTGTTGATATCGGACGCTACGGCGTTGTAGTCACTTTAGTGATAATTAGACACTACGGTGTCGACTAGCACAAAAAGATGCTATAATGAGGAGCAAATAGCGTCCTCGAGTATGTACTCACCATCAGACGCTAGGACATTGCAGACATTACAGTGTCGTTATGATGACTCGTATATCATAGGTTCACATGAAATTACATGAGAATCTTTGGTGTAGTTGGATATTCATTGGGTCTTAGCAGTTGTGTCATAGCACTACGGTGCGAGATAGACTCTTCGGGGTTGAGATAGACTCTACAGAGTCGATTCAAGCACTACGGTGTTACGTAGCACAAAATGTGCGAGTATGAGGAGCAAAGGGCGTCCTCAAGTACGTACTCATCTCAGTCGCTTAGGCGATGTAGACGCTACGGCGTCGTAAACACTATGGTGTCATGATGACTCGCGTACCATAGCAGCACATGATTTTGTACTTTGGGCTATATTAATTGAAATGCATTTATGCAAGTAGTTAAGCTAAAAAGCTTATCGTACACAAGACTAGTAAGACGGACCGAATCCTATGATTTAAATATTATATTGGTTTAATGAACTATACATGTAAGATAGTTCTTTGCAAGATAAAATGTTACGAACTGCAATTGGTAATCGCTTGCCATTTTGCAGGAATTGTATTGCACTGTTATATGACTTGATACTTACTTTGGGCCATAAGGTTTTACAATACATTACATGACTTTACAGTACAAAATTATTGGAGTACAAATTTCTTACATGATTATTCTCGCATTACAGATTAATAATCATTGTTTACATTGTTATGATTATGCCTCGCTAAGTTATACTTGGCATGTATTTTGTATCACACGTAGGTACCTCGGACTAGATAGAAGAGGAGGAGCTGCACATAGTTGGATCAAGTTAGCCTGCATTATCAGTAAGTATCACCACATCCTAGTTTAGTGGGGCATGTGTAGATATTAAATAAGTGGTTATTTTGTATGATCTAGAAACATGACCTAGTTTGAGGAATTAAGAATACTAGAAAATATGCTTCAAACGATTTTAAACTTAGTTGGTTGTTTATCACGTAGTTTATAAACATGACTTATTTTGAGGAATCAAGAAAGGGTCTAGGCAGCACACATAATTTTCACCTTGAATTATATTTTCTTTTTAATAACTACTTAAAGTATTTTATAAACTAATTCAGGGTCGAAACTAGGTGACTCTAGACAGATTTGTAATTTACTGAAAACCGATAAATAGTTGTTTAATCAAATTGGTTTTATAAAAAAAGGTATCAAGTCTGAAAATCAATGTAAATCAGCTAGTAACATCTTTAATGTGTATTCGAATATCGAATATATGTTGAGGTGTTACACAAACCCTGAAGATTTGCAATTAAAATGGTCCATTTTTTCTTTTATCTTATCTAAATGCATATTCAAGTCCTAAGGTGTTCATACTAGTGGTGGTTAAATGTACAACTCAATCGGGCATCATTTTGATATCCAATTGCTCAAACTTGCTTTACAATGACTAAAACGTAATTTCACAAATTCACAAGGGTTTTTACCAAATTAAGGTTACCAATTCTCAATTAGTCATCTTTCATGCCTTTATGTTAATTCACAACTCAAAATGATCATTCAAACTCATTTAGTTGCATAATAATTAAATAGGGACCAAAATGCAAAGATTTCAAACATCAGACAACATATCAACTAAATTAACGTCCAGCGTACCGGTACAATGTCTTGCCGTATCGAAATGGTGTTAAAGAACAAAGGCATACCGATACGGTCCTCAAGCGTATTGGTATGGGATTGTGTATTTTGAAAATTCAGATTCTAGTAGCCATTAATCGTATCGAAACAGTAGTCCCTTTATCGATACCATCACTATTTCACAATTGCGCCTACCGATACGATTACCAGGTGTATCGGTATGGCTTGGCAAATTTACACCATCAGAGGCGTACTGGTATGGTGAGACCTCTATTGACCTCTAGGTCCAACATTTGAAACTTTGACTCAATCTAACACCCTTAATTCAACCTCTAATCAACATTTGACATCACAAACATCCATCCATTAAGCATGGTAACATGACTTAACATCATACTAAGCATGGCATAGTCAAACATTCACCTAAGAGCATGATTTCTACCCAAGCATGCTTAATGTCTCCAACCCCTCACAAAAAAATATAAAGCATCATACAAGTCCAAAACAATAATCCAAACTTACACAAACATGGAGTAACTCAAAATACATATCCCAAAACAACTCGGTCACATTGTCTTCTTATTACTACTTAGATCATATAAAACCATACATTGAATGTCTCAAATCCTTGGATCCTTCCTTTCTCACCTGCTACCTGGAAAAGCTATTTCTCTGCATTGATGACGAAAAGAGAGCGTAAGCTATAAGCTTAGCGAGGGAATCACAAAAACACTCATCAATACATTTAAAACCATCTGATTTAGACCACATGTATTTATTTCATGGCAAAACATCTCATGCTTCTCATGTCATCTCAAAAATGCACAATTAAATCATTTTCAACACATGTATCATGGATTCAAACTCTACCTCAATTTAAGTTTCACAACACAATTCCCTTATAACAAGCTTAAAGAGTACACATGTATAAATCACATTATACAAATGTAATCCATTTCTCATGATACATTATCTCATATATTGGCTTTCAAGTGACTCAAAACCAACAACCTTACACTTCATAAACACACATCGGATACACATATTTCTCAAGTAGTTCACACAACCACTTCACATACATACCTCAACAGGAGTAACGACACCCCTACTCACCTCGACGGTTCAAACCGGAGTAACGAAACATTTGCCCAGCTCTACAGTTTGGATTTATAATTCCACCAGCGGGAGAAAATGGAACATTTACCCATCTTAACCGATGTGGTTCTTATGTTAGAGATTACGGACGCTTAACACCCTTCTACAAACATGAGACGACTTTTTACATTGCACTTTCTATCCTATGGCCGACCAACTATACCTGATAACATTTTAAACACATCCACTTGCCAATATATTCAATAACCAACATTACCTCACTGTTTAAATATGCATCAAAACAATCCAACACAAATACATTAAACCATGTATTTTCATATTCTCATAAATACTTGTATAAATCACATGCCATTCTCAAAAGTAATCATCAATGATCATTTGCAGCATCTTTCACTTTTAAAACATGCATAATACAGTGAGTAATAAAAGCCATAAAAATGTGTATGAGATTTCATTTTATAAAAATCGAAATCGAGAGAAAGCTCAACCGGTACTTAATTCTGAGCTTAGATAAGTGTATCAAACTTTATCTAAACTCCCACAACTCCTTATCAAACCTTTTAACAGCAGTAAAACACTTTCCAATAACCAACAATCCAATGCTTGCTTGCCGATGCGCGAATCAAGCTTCCGCAACTCTCGTGCCTTCTTCGAAAGGTAAAGGATTCAGCTCCCCTACTTTACCCAATCAAAAATGGAGGATTAAAACACGTCGCTATTTCACAAACCTCCAACAACCACTACTACACCTCGCAAAAATCATCAAACACCCTTCTAAAACATCCACGAACACCACCAAACCTTACTTAAACAAAGCCCAGCCAACAACTAATGATTCTAACTTATTAAAAACATCAATTAACATCCAAAAACATCCTAACCACGTCCTTATATCTCCAGCAACACTACATCATCAAGACTACACCAAAACAACTATTAACAACCTAGAAACTAAAAATACATATAGTTTCGGGATTCCATTAATTAATCACTCCTTTCAACATTAAAACACATCAAAATTGGAATATAAATCAATTAAATCCATCACCAAAACAGATCTAATTTAATTTCCAACAATTTTTCAAGAAAACTCAATTTAACTATCAAATCATTATTTAAATCATAATTCCATAACATAAATCAACAACAAAGGATCAAGAACTTGGGAATTTCATTAAATAACCTTTAATTAGAGGAGAGAAACAAAAATCACCTCTAATTTCTGATTTATCCCTTAATTTGCCAAGCTTTGATGAAATTCAAAAAGATTTTGCAAAGGAATTTGAAGAAATCAATAGAGAATCAAAAAAGAAATCAATGGAGATTCCTGGAGATTTTGAAGTATAAATCTTAGTTCGGTACGCGGGTCTAATACAGCTCAAAAGTGGGGAAAATAACAAAGAGGTGCCGATAAAGGTAGCCCCTGTATCGGTACGGCTTTGAGAAATTTTATATTAGGATCGGTACATGAGGCACTGTATAGGTAAGGGTTTTAGCTTCTAGAATCCTTTGTTTTTGAAATATGCTATAGGGATTGATACTCGTATGTTGTATCGATACGAGTATGCCACGTTGACTTATACAAATGCGGTGCAAGCCTATATCAGTACGGGGTTTGTTAATTCTAGTATTTTCATGCTGTATTTTGGATTCTTTGCAATTGGTCATTGTTTTGTATATTACTCGTTTCATGATGACTTTGTGAACCAATCTTGATGCAATTTCACTCAGAGGCGTGTAACGAACTTAATTAAAGGTTGGTAACATTAAATTGGTAATTGACCCTCTATTTGTAAGAAATTATGTTTTTGTCCCTTAGGTGTTAAATCTTGCAATCGAGCGCGTGTTTGCCTTCCGCTGTCGCTCGTCACACCTTAGGGTTAATTAAGCATCTAGACAAGATAAAAAAGAAAAAAAGACCACTTTGGTCTATTAGTTTGGGTTTGTTTCGGCAAACCTAATGTGACGTCCTTGATTCGGTCTTGGCGCCTAGGTCGGGTCAAGGGGGTTACAACGACAATAGGTATCGTGGCAAGTTGCTTCTTTAAATCTTCAAATGTTGAGATACAGGAATCATCAAAATTGAAGGCTTTGTCCTGTTGAAGCAAATTATAAAAAGGTTTAGAAATTTTAGAAAATTTGTTAATAAACCTTCTGTAAAAACATGCATGTCTAAGGAAACTCTGAATCCCTTTGACTGAGTTTGGTGGCGACAATTTCTCAATCACGTCCACCTTAGCCATGTCTACTTCGATTCCCTTTGATGACTTCTTGTGTCCTAGAACGATGCCTTCATCCACCATGAAGTGGCATTTTTCCCAATTTAAAACTAGGTTGGATTCTTCACAGCGTGCTAAAACCTCTTCCAAATTGCTGAGGCAATTGTCAATGCTGACTCTGAAAATTGTGAAGTCATAGCACTATGGTAAACTGATTATAGCTTGAGTATCCATCAAGAAAACAATAAAAGACTTTCCTACAAGATGATCAAGCTTTTGGTCAACAAAGGGTAAAGGAAAATGATCTTTCCTAGTAGCCTTATTCAATTTCCGATAGTACATACATACTCTCCCAACCAGTCAAAGTTCAAGTTGGAATGAGCTCATTGTCTTTGTTACACATTGTACCAGACTTACCCATGGGCTTTTAGAGATATGGTATATGATACCGGTGTCAATCCACTTGATGATCTCCTTCATCACGACTTGCTTCATGGTAGCTTTAAGTCTCTTTTGAGCCTCAATTGAATTGTTGTGGCCTTCCTTTAGCGGGATCTTGTGCATGCACACTGATGGGGTGATTCCCTTCAAATCTATAATCATCCAACCTATTGTCTTTTTGTGTAGTGCCAACATGTCAATCAATCTTCTTTTCTTGTTCAGGCTGCAACTTAGAAGAAATTATCACAGACAAGGTGTTGTCCTTTCCAAAATAAACATATTTCAATTGCTTTGGCAATGGTTTTAATTCTAAAATAGGGGGTTGCTCAATGGAAGGTTTGTCAAGTTTAAGTTCCATACTTGAATATTCAAGGGTTTTGAAACTTTTACCCGGTTGACTTACAATGCAATTCGCTTCTTGATGTGCCTCGCTGTTTGATTTTGGCTCCTCAATTTCTTCAAGTTCAGGCTCGGCAATGAAATTGCCGTTGCTGTAACATTCCTTTCCCGTATTTATCACCAAATACGAGTCAGTGATGTTACTAACAAATTTTAAACCTTAAAATTTCTTTAACATAGAAAAACTGGCAGCCTGCACTACCTTACTTAAAAATTTATAAAATTTTGTATAGACATTGAAAGTTCATTCCAAAATTTTATAATTAAACTAGATTCGTTAACCTTTATAACCATGTAAACTATTAACCTAAACTCATTACACAAAAATTCAAATAAATCTTTGAATTCACGTCACAACACCAAAAATACTGAAATTCTGCTGCCCTGCTTTTTGACCTTTCATCGAATAAAAATTCATAACATTTTATATATAACTCGAAATTAGTCACTGTTAATTTTTTTAAGAAACTAGACAAATTTTCCAGTTCATACATATAATATTTACTGTCTAATTCCAATCGTGGAATTTATGCTGATTTTTCAAACACACTGCTTTTACATACATTTTTCTGGACAGATTTTTAATCTTTCCATCTTAGGACCCATATTCACTAAAACTTAGTTCATTATCATTTATAGACATAACATGACTTGCTAGGTTCATTATCCACATTATAACAACTATTAACCAACCATATTTGGTAATAAGTTATTACAAACCCCACTAATTATACATGCCATCTAGTACATTTCCAAAAGGAAGGATCGATGTCAATACATTACTATGAGTATGGAGATATACCTCCCAAAATAAGCAAGTGATGTTCGGCTACTTTTCCTTTGCAGCTCCTTTAAAACCTACGCATGAAATTCATCATATGCTAAGCACATACTTAGTGAGGCAACAACATTTAATTCAAATACGACATAAGATGGATATCAATATAATAAAATAAAAATGCATATGATCACTTCCATTTTATGCTTGCTAGCATATATCACATGATATGTATAATAACAACATATTACATGGTAATAACTTTGATTCTTACCAAAACCATTGTCATATTTATCATCGAGCTTTCAAGCTTTTCATCCTGTTTTTAATTCTTTCAGCCCAAGTATCGATTTAAGGAAATCTATGTACACGAGTCATTCCCCCTATACTTACTTGAGCATAGTGTATTATTTGCACAGTAGTGCTTAGCACCCTAAGTGCTTCCATATACCAAAACCTTGCATGAGTATACCCTCATTGAGTATTAATAGAATTGCACTGTAGTGCTTAGCACCCTAAGTGCTCCCGTATACTCAAACCTTGCATGAGTATACCCTCAATGAGTATTTATGATTATTGCACCGAAGTGCTTAGAATATTTATATAGCTGTTTATGACTCTATGATATCCAACTATACTTTTAATTTCCTATCTCATACATTGGGCTTTATATCAATCATAATATCATACATGGCAACATATATACATATTGAATATTTCATATCCAAATTAACATTCCAAGAATAAGTAGTGATCCATGCATGTGTTTCAGCCTTTGAAATATTTCTAATATGTCAAATATATGATAAATGACATAAAGATCATGCTATACATGAATTGCACTTACCTTGACACTTTCAAAAGTATAATTTATACTAGCCTCACTAAGTTCGGTTGCACTGTTTATCTTCTTTCTTCACTCGTTTGATCTCGAACTTGCTTGTTATCTATATATACATTAAATACATAACATAAGGCACCTTAAGTACATGTCCAACCTTTACTAATACATGTACATACCAATATGGAAAATTTAATATTTCCAACCAAGTACTTTGCAACAATAATGCTTCCTATACTTTAATCTCATCTCAATTTGCACATTACAACCAATAGTTTAATAAATTTCACTTTAAACCCTAAATTCTCTCTCTTAGGGTTTATAAACTAAAAATTGGAAACTTTCACATTTCACGTCAACTTTCAAAAATTTTAACACCAAAATGATCCTTGTATCATAGCAAGCAACATAACCATGCTTCTTGGTTATTTTCCAATTTCTCACTTATTTCACCCAATTTGAAAAATTCACAAAATATACCTAAAATGATGTTTTCTTCAATCCAATCACATAATTAAACTTAGAAAACATCATTCTAACCATTTCTATCATCAAATAAATTTTCACAAAATTTCCCCTAATTTTCTTCATTTTGCCGAATTGGTCCCTATAGATTTTCCAAGGGATTTTCATCATTTCAAGTATAAAAACAACACTACAACACCATTTCCAACTTAATTGGACCTTAAAACATGGAAACCTAACATGTTCTTCAACCACCCTAATCATCAAACTCAACTTAGAGACATGAAAACTAAGCAAAACTTATATCAAAAGATAGAGAATTCAATAGAGACCAATTCCTTGTTTCATGTCTCTAGCAAAAAATCAAACAAATCAAGCCAAAAATTGAATTGAAATTTTCCTTACCTAGTCTCCTTGAGGTTTAGCACTTTGAGATAAAAGATGAGCAAAGTTCCGATTTTTTTCTTTCTTTGATTAATGCCAAATGGCAATTAAATCTTTAATTTAAAACAAAACTCTTTCTTTATAATAAAATGACCATTTCACCATTGGATTATGACCAATTATGAATCAACACCTATACTCAATCTTATCATCAAATCAATTATAATTAAAAAGTATGGGTAAAATGACCATTTTGCCATTAATGAATCTTTATATCCTCCAAAATGCCATTCCATCACCTATACAAAATACTGAATAGAATTGAATCTAAAATGATTAAAAATGATTCAAAACTTCAATGCTATGCTCTTCGAGTCTTCTTAAGACTTCCTTCAAATTTTCATAAAATTCCGAGCTCATACGATTACCTAAATTACACTTAAACTTTAACTGTAAATTTCCCAATAATAGAAACCTTAGATCAAACCATAGTTTTTATATTCGATCCACACCATTGGATGATCTATTTATTTATGAAATAAAAATAATTATTGGGAAAATTACTATGTTGGTCCTTAAACTTTTCTCAACTTTTCACTTTTGTCACTAAACTTTAAAACTTTACATTTTAATCACTGACTAAAACCACTAACTTTTGATTCTTTACGTTTTTGTCACTAATCCAATAATGGGATATTACAATTCTCTTCCTCTAAAAAAATTCATCCTCAAATTTTTAGAACGTACGTGGACTAAACAAATGTGGGTACTATTCTTTCATTCGCTCTTCAGTTTCCCAAGTAGCTTCTTCTACTTTGTCATTCTTCCAGAGCACTTTCACCAACGAAATCAATTTTTTTCTCAATTTCTTCGCCCCATGAGCTAAAATATTTTCTGGTTCTTCTTCAAATGTCAAATCAGGTTGCATCTCAACTTCTGCAGGTGAAATGACATGTGAAGGATCCAACCTATACTTGCGGAGCATCGATACATGAAAAACATCATGAATCTTGCTCATTTCTGGTGGTAAAGCCAATTGATAAGCAACCGGTCCAACTCTTTTCAAGATTTCATACGGACCAATAAATATGGGACTAAGCTTCCCTTTTCTTCCAAATCTCATTCTTTTCTTTCCACGGTGAAATTTCAATAATACTTTGTCTCCCTCTTGGTATTCAACTTCTTTCCTTTTTGAATATGAATAAGCTTTTTGTCTATCGGAAGCTGCTCTTAGATTATCTCGAATTATCTCCACTTTTCTTATACTTCTTGAATCAAATCAGGCCCAAAAATCTCGCGACCTTCCAGCTCAAACCAATTTAATGGTGTCCGACATTTTCTTCCATAGAAAGCTTCATAGGGTGCCATTTTAATACTCGACTGATAACTGTTGTTGTACGCAAATTCAGCCAATGGTAGATACTTTTCCCATTAACATGCAAACTCGGTAACACAAGCTCTAAGCATATCCTCCAAAATCTAGATTGTCCTCTCGGATTTTCCATCAGTTTGCGGATGAAAGGCAGTACTAAAATGCAGTCGAGTACCCAATGCTTCTTGTAATGCATTAGAAGTAAACCTGGGATCTCTGTCAGATACAATGGAAACAGGAACTCCATGTAATTTAACAATCTCCCGAATATACAACTCTGCATATTTACTCAAAGAGAAATCTATTCTGACTGGTAGGAAATGTGCTGATTTGGTTAATCGATCCATAATCACCCAGATTGAATCTTTCCTACTCGGTGTCAATGGTAATCCGGTTACAAAATCCATACTCACCTTTTCTCATTTCCATTCTGGAATAGCAATTGGTTGAAGTAACCCTGATGGCACTTGATGTTATGCTTTAACTTGCTGACAAGTTAAGCATTTGGATACAAATTCCGTTATAGCTCTTTTCATTCCTGGCCACCAAAAACGGCTTTTCAAATCCTAATACATTTTATTTCCTCACAGGTGCATCGTTAAAGGACTATAATGTGCTTCTGTAAAAAATTTCTTTTTCAATTCCTCATCTTTAGGAATATAAGCACGTCCTTTATAATATAAACATCCATTGGACTTCACTTCGAAGTGTGAGATTCTCCCCTTTCAGCTTCCTTCTTTTTCTCCAAAGAATTTTCATCTTTTTCATGTGATTCTTTTATTTTGTCTATCACGGTAGACCTGATGTTCAGCTCAGCAGGTAAAGCACCATCATCCAATATTGATAACTGAGCATTCGATATCCACAGGGATGAAAACATCTTTCGGCTAAGTGCGCCTGCCACCACATTAGCCTTTCCCGGGTGATAATCAATAATTGCATCATAATCCTTAATTAACTCGGTCCATCGACTTTGTCTTAGATTCAGCTAATTCTCTGTTAAAAGATATTTCATGCTTTTATGGTCTGTGTATATATAATATTTTCACCATATAAGTAGTGGCACTAAATTTTTAAAGCAAAAACAACCGCAGCTAACTCCAAATCGTTAGTAGGATAATTCCTCTCATGAGTTTTAAGCTACCTAGAAGCATAAGCCACCACTTTCCCGTCTTGCATAAGTACACAGCCCAAACCATTATGGGATGCATCACTATACACCACAAAATTCTTACCCGATTCAGGTTGAACTAACACCGGAGCTTCTGTCAAGATTTTCTTCAATCTTTCAAAGCTTTCTTGACATTCTTTGGTCCACGTAAAAGATACATTCTTTCTAAGTAGTTTGGTAATAGGTGCAGCAATCATCGAGAAATCTTTCACGAACCGGCAGTAATATCCTGCCAATCTAAGAAAACTTCTAACCTCTACAACATCTTTAGGAGGTTTCCACTCCATGATAGCTTGAATTTTCTGAGGATCAACCTGAATTCCTTCAGCCGACACTATATGTCCAAGAAAGGTCACCTCAGAAAGCCAAAACTCACATTTAGATAGTTTGGCATATAACTTCTTTCCCTCAAGATTTGAAGAACTATTCTGAGATGGTCATCGTGATCCTCCTTGGTTTTAGAATAGAACAGGATACCATCTATGAATACCACTACAAACTGGTCCGGGTATGGCTGAAAAATTCGGTTCATCAAATCCAAAAATGTTGCTAGGGCGTTAGTTAATCCAAACGGCATTACCACGAACTCGTAATGTCGATATCGAGTTCTGAAAGTCATCTTTGGAATATCCTGCTCTTTAATCTTCAATTGATGATAGCCCGATCGAAGATCAATCTTAGAAAACACTATTGCCCCCTTTAATTGATTAAAAAGATCATCAATTCTTGGCAATGGATATTTATTCTTTACCGTCGCTTTATTAAGTTGACGATAATCAATACACAATCTCATCGATCCATCATTCTTCTTTACAAATAATACAGGTTCTCCCCATGGGGATATACTTGGCCGTATAAAACCTCAATCCTGTAATTCTTGCAACTGTGACTTGAGTTCCCAGAGTTCAGCAGGTGCCATACGATACGGCACCATCGAGATGGGTGTTATACCAGGTAATACATCAATTCCAAATTCTACCTCTCTATTTGGAGGTAATCCCGATAATTATTTTGGGAATACATCTGGGAATTCCCGCACTGTAGGTATATCTTCTATTTTCACCTCCCGCTTCAAAGTGTCACGTTCAGGAGTTGAATAGGTTTCACAGCCATCCATGAACATTTCATTCGCAACATCAGCCGAAATAACATCATTATGATGATTCAGCTTCTCACCCATGAATAATATTCGTGATCCATTTGGTGCCTTTAAAATTAATCTTTTTAATCGGCATTCTACCACAACATCATATACGAATAACTAATCCATCCCCAATATTATTTCGAATTAACAAAATGATAATTCTATAAGGTCAATGGGGAGATCCACGTTCTGAATTCTAATAGGACAGTGACGGCAAATTCTTTTGACCTTAGCACTCTGGCCTATCAGATTGGTTGCTACCACCTCACTCGTAATTAGTTCTACTAGAATGTTTCTTTCTAGTATGATTCTAGAACTAATATATGAATGAGCGAAACCAGGATCAATTAGAGCAAAAATAGGTCTACCAAAGAGTTCAAGCATACCTGATATCACATCGGGATCATCTTTACTCTTGGTGGTCTTGATATTATATACACGAGCAGGAGCTTTGCCTTTCAGGTTGGATGTAACTTCTTATGCACCTTGATGATAATTCCAACCTCAATTTCCTTTATTTTTCTGAGAAGCAGCCACCGATTGATTTTCTTGTAATTATGGACATTCATATTTGAAGTGACCCGGCTTCCCACATTGATAACATACTGCCTCCGGTGCATACCAACATCGACCAGAGTATCTTTTTCCACAAGTCTTGCGTTCCGATTGGATCCGAAATTCACCACCTTTAGCTCCACTCGTTCGATTATGGACTTGTTTGGATTTACAAGCAGAAAAATTCTTCTTTACATATGACATTGACCAAGCCGATCCTTGCTGCTAAAATCCTTTACCCCTTTTAGACCAGGGTAAAACACTAGGACCTCCAGGTCGCTTGGTTGACTTTGCTTTCATATTAGAAGCTTCTTCCTTCTCCACTCTTTCCATTCCTTTAGCTCGGTTGACCACCTCTTGAAACATATAAAAATCAAGAGCAACCAAGAATTTCCTATATTCCGGATCTAAACCTCCCATAAATCTGGTAACTCTGTGCTTCTCAGTCGGAAAAAGTTCTATAGGAAACTAGCTAAGTTTATTAAACTCACATTCATACTCATATACTGATATGCCTTCTTGATTCAAATTCAGAATTTGATTCCTCATATCTTCGATAAAAATTTCACCGACGTACATGTTCCGGAACTCTTGTAAAAAGAATTCCTATGTAATTCGTTCCCGAGGAATATGAGTAGTAATAGTGGTCCACCAAATTCTAGCAGGCCCCATCAAAAGTGATGTTACACCTTCAAATTTTCCTTGATCGTCACACCGGATAGTATCCAACATAATCTTAATATCATTTAACCAGAAGTCCGCATACATCGGGTAGACATCAGAATCACCTTGAAATTCTGATGCATTCAGCTTCCTTAGCTCCCTAGGCACAGATACTAGATTTTGTCTATTTAAAATATCATCTAATGCCTGCAGGAATAGTCCACGATCCTGAACCAGCATAACTTGATGTCCTTGTGCAGGTGTATGACCTTGATATTGCTCCTGAGGTAGATTCTGATTTACCTCGTTACTCACACTCTACACAGGGACCTCCTGTTCAAACACATGTCTAGAACCTTGATGGTTCGACATCTGAACCACATAACATCAACCATAGGAAACGATGCACAACATGCTTAACAGCATCAATCAAACTCTGAAATCACAGCATCACACATGATCAAAACTAGGGAAAATAGAATTACAACTTCCCAAAATATGGCGAACACATTGCCTTATTAACCGGAAACATAAACCGAGTTCATACTCAGAAGTAGTTTATCACTTGGATCATTTCAACCCTTGCCTTTGCTGCCCTGAACCTTAATGCTCAGTATCAATAGGGAAAAGAGAGTGTAAGCAAACGTGCTTAGTGAGGATGCTCATAAAACAATGATGCAATTAAAACCCTTTTGAAAATCGAGCACTTGTTTCCAAAAACATGCTTAACAACTAAAGCATTTTCCTTGTCTTCAACCGAGACATGCATAATCACCCTAATGAAACATCATATACATAATCCATGCTTAGATCCCAAAACATTAAAAACAAACCGTGCTTAAATCCCAAAGCATTATAAAATAGGTTCCATTCATAAACTTTCACATATATTGCATTTATAGTGACCCGGATAGACTACTTCTGTCCCATACATATCGGATACACGGATCTCTCATACCATGCCTAGTTAAACTGTGTGATATCCCAAACCTTGCCTAGTTAAACCTCAAGATTTGACACCCTCCCCTAGTTAAACTGCGAGACTCTATCCTTGCCTAGTTAAACAACAAGTGTACCGACCTTGCCTAGTTAATCCGCAAGATCACCATCAATTTGGGTTGCCTTGTTAAACCGCATGCCCCAAATGAGGTCCCCAACAGTCCAAGTAGCCTTGTTAAACCGCCATACCTCAAGGACCCATGGCCATGATCAATTTTGTTCATATTTTATAGAGCACTCATAATCCTATGGAATGCCAATATATCTAATTGTTTCTTACCTTGTCACATAGCCAATATATCATTTACAAACCATTTACCTACTGTTTTTCAATGCATTAAACCAAACCATCACATATGCAATCCACATTGCCCTAGGCAATGCTCCATTCCCAATCGGAATGAAAACCAATGCTCACTAGCATTCATATACATTCAAATCCATTGCACATGTGTTCATAACCATACATTTACAGTAGTAAATTAACCCACGTTTAACAACAACTTCCGAGCTTAGGTAAGCGTCTCACTCTTACCCTAAACTCCCATCAACCTTTAAACCTTTGTAAAACATTTAAAACCAGTTTCCACTCACCGATTGCACTTCCCCTCGCTTGCTACCGCAAAACAAGCTCCCGGCAAGCCTCAAACCATCTCAATATGTTATTCCTTGATTATCCCCTATTTTGGCCACACAAAACTAGAGGAAACATGCATTAAAATGCATCCAACTCTCTATTTCAAACCAAAACCCCGCAGCTCTCAAGATGTCCTCTCAAAACTCATCCAAAACTTACTAAAATCAACCTTAAACACTTCTCAATCTTAACCTAGCCATAATATAACGATTCAAAACCCCAAACTTCATCAAATAACATCTAAAAACCCCTTTACAACCTCCTTTTACTTCTAGCAAAGATTAAACTCCAAAAACAACCCAAAAACCATTAACTAACAACCTAAACAATTAGAGATTCAACCCATTTCGGGATTTCATTATTAAAAACAACTTATCCACGAAATCAATCCTCAACAGTGGAAAAACAGATCAAATTCGAAAATCACAAGCTTCCATCAAATAAACCTTAATTAAGCAAAATTCCATAATTAATTACTTAAAACCTATTAGAAAACCTATGTAAAGAGTCGAGAACTTGGGAATTTCAGTAAAGAACCTTTCATTAGAGGAGAAGAATGAAACTTACCTCCAATAAGTGAGTTTCCCCTTAATTGGATGTTTTCCTCTTGAAAAACAATGAGATTCAATTTGATTTTTGAGAAAACAAGTTAAAGAATCATTTAGAAAACAAAAGATTAAGAAACAAGATCATTACCTTGAATCTCTAACAGGAAAAATAGTGTTTGGCTGAGAGTATCTTGAGAAAAAAATACGAGAGAAAGAAAGTTACGTCAAATTATGATTTGGAAAAATAACTACCTTTTTAACTAAATCCTTTAATTAAAACTCTTTTAAAAATAATCCTAATTAAGAGAAAACTCATATTAGACCAATTGGTAAAATAGCTCCTTAAATATTCAATGTTTTGACTCTTTACAATACAATCACCTTTTAAAAATAGTTTTCAAAAATTGTATTTTGGTCACTAGCCAAAATGTCACCCTTCCAAAACTCATTTTCCAAAATTGCTTTCACCAATATTTTTAATATATTAAAATAGGATTTTTAAACATTTTTCCATATTTTTATCTTTTAGAAAAATATCTACTCCTAAGTCTAACTCAAATCTCTAACCCGATCCACCGGACCGTTAAACTAGCCTTAAAACTTCTAGGCCCAAAACTGAGGCGTTACAATTCCCCCCTTAAGAAATTTCGTCCTCAAAATTTACCTGGAGGAAAAGGATGCGGAAATTGCTCCAACATATCCGCCTTGCTCTCCCAAGTGGCTTCCTCGACACCACGGTGTTGCCACAAGACCTTAAGAATATCAATCATCTTGCCACGAAGAACTTTGCTGCTAGAATCAAGTATTTTGACTTGCTCCTCGTCAAAGGTTAAATCCGGTCTCAACTCGATATGGTCCGCCGGCATAACGTGCAAAGGATCTGTCTGATACCTCCGTAACATAGATGCATGAAACATATCATGTATTTTCTCAAGCTCAGGAGGTAACCTCAAGCGATAAGCCACATGACCCACATGCTCCACGATCTCATAAGGTCCAATAAACCTCAATCTAAGCATACCCTTACGTCAGAACTGCATCACCTTCTTCCACAATGTCACTTTCAAGAACACATGATCGCCTATCGCATATTCAATTTCCCTACGCTTCAAATCCGCGTAAGATTTCTGCTGATCTGCAGTCGCTTTCAAACGATCACACACAAGCTTTACCTTTTCATCAGTGTCTTTCAACACATTCATAAGGAAACATGCTTTTCTCCCACATCAGCCCAACACAAGGGCGTATGACACCTCCTACCATATAATGCCTCATATGGTGCCATCTGAATACTCGCTTGATAGCTGTTATTATAAGCAAATTCAACCGAAGGTAAATACTTCTCCCAGGTTCCTTGGAACTCAATAATACAACATCTCAACATATCCTCCAAGGCTTTGATAACACGCTCAAACTGCCCATCCGTTTGAGAATGACATGCGGTACTGAAACTCAACCTTGAACCCATAGCCTGATGTAAACATCTCCAAAACCTTTCTGTGAACCTCAAATCTCTATCCAAAACAATAAACTTTGGTACCTAATACAGACGCACAATCTTAGCTATATACAAATCTGCCAGCTTGTCCAAGGTGTACGTCTTATGCACTAGCAGAAAATGTGCACATTTTGTAAACTGATAAACAATCACCCAAATGGAGTCAACGATAACCCTGTCACGAAGTCTATGATGATTCTCTCCCACTTCTATTCGAAAATTCTCAATGGCTGCAACAACCCGGATAGAAACTGATGTTCAACCTTAACCCACTGACACACCATACACTTGGACACAAACTCTGCTACATCCTTTTCAAGCCAACCCAATAGTACCTTTCCTTCAAATCACGATACATCTTGGTACCACCCAGATGCATAGCAAAAGGACTAGAATATGGCTCTGGCAAAATAATGTGCCTGATCTGCGGGACTTTCGGTACCACTATTCAGCATTTAAAGCACAAAACACCATCATCATCAAAATGAAAATCCGTTGGATTACCATCAATTATTTCCTTAACATGAGGAACCAAAGAATCATTAAACGATTGCTTAGCCTTAATCATTTGTGACAAAGTAGGCTTAACTTGAAATTCAGCCAACAACCCACCTTACCGCGTCACACTCAACCTCGCAAACATCGCTCTAAGCTCAATCGCAACCTTACGGCTCAACGCATCCGCAACAACATTGGCTTTTCTAGAATGATACTCAATCGTCAAGTCGTTATCCTTAAGCAACTTCAACCACCTTCGTTGCCTAAAGTTTAAATCTTTTTGAGACATCAAATATTTCAAACTCTTGTGATCCGAAAATACCACACACTTTTCACCATAAAGGTAGTGTCGCCAAATATTTAAGGCAAACACCACAGCCGCAAGCTCCAAATCAGGAGTTGAATAATTACGCTCATGAACCTTCAACTGCCTCGACGTATATGCCACAACCTTTCCATCATGCTTCAGCACACAACCCAAGCCAACATATGACGCATCACTATAAATCACAAACTCCTTCCCTGACTCAGGTTGAATAAATACAAGAGCATGTGCCAAAACCTCCTTAAACTTCTCAAAACTCTACTGCTGCTTCTCTGTTCACACCAAAGGAACACTCTTCTGCAACAACTTTGTCAATGGAGCTGCGATACTAGAAAACCTTTGACAGAATAGCGATAATAACCAGCCAACCCAAGAAAACTATGCAACTCTGATACGGTGTTAGGTTGTTTCCAATTGAGAATAGCCTCATTTTTCTATGAATCAACACAAATACCCTCTAAGGATACCACATGTCCAAGAAACATCACCTTCTTGAGCCAAAACTCGCACTTGCTCAACTTGGCATACAACTGGTTATCCTTCAGCACTTGTAACATGATCCGCAAATACTGGTCATGCTCCTCCTCAGTACAAGAGTACACGAGTATAACATCGATAAAAACCACCACAAAGTAATCAAAGTACTCATGAAACACTCTATTCATCATGTCCATGAAAGCCACCGGGGCATTCATCAAACCAAATGGCATTACCAAGAATTTGTAATGCTCGTACCTCATACGAAATACCGTCTTATGCATATCCACATCTTTTACCTTCAACTGGTAATACCCCAACCTTAAATCAATCTTCAAAAACACCGCTACCCCACGAAACTGATCAAACAAGTCATCAATCCGTGGCAAAGAATTCTTGTTCTTCACCTCAAACTTCATCAAATAACATCTAAAAACCCTTTTACAACCTCCTTTTACTTCTAGCAAAGATTAAACTCCAAAAACAACCCAAAAACCATTAACTAACAACCTAAACAATTAGAGATTAAACCAGTTTCGGGATTTCATTATTAAAAACAACTTATCCACAATATAATACATTCAAAATAAGATTGAAATCAGTCCTCAACACTGGAAAAACAGATCCAATTCGAAAATCACAAGCTTCCATCGAATAAACCTTAATTAAGCAAAATTCCATAATTAATTACTTAAAACCTATTAGAAAACCTATGTAAAGAGTCAAGAACTTGGGAATTTCAGTAAAAAACCTTTCATTAGAGGAGAAGAATGAAACTTACCTCCAATGAGTGAGTTTCCCCTTAATTGGATGTTTTCCTCTTGAAAAATAATGAGATTCAATTTGATTTTTGAGAAAACAAGTTAAAGAATCATTTAGAAATTCAAAAGATTAAGAAACAAGATCATTACCTTGAATCTCTAATAGGAAAAAGAGAGTTTGGTTGAGAGTATTTTGAGAGAAAATATGAGAGAAAGTTACGTCAAATTATGATTTGGAAACACAACTACCTTTTTAACTAAATCCTTTTTAATTCCTTTAATTAAAACTCTTTCAAAAATAATCCTAATTAAGAGAAAAATCAGATTAGACCAAATGGTAAAATAGCTCCTTAAATATTCAAAGTTTTGACTCTTTACAAAGCAGTCACCTTTAAAAATAATTTAAAAAAATTTCATTTTGGTCACTAGCCAAAATGTCACCCTTCCAAAGCTCATTTTCCAAAATTGCTTTCACCAATATTTTTACTATATTAAAATAGAATTTTTAAACATTTTTCCAGATTTTTATCTTTCAAAAAAATATATGCTCCCGAATTCGACTCAAATCTCTAACCCGGTCCACTAGACCGTCTAACTAGCCTTAAAACCGCTAGGCCCAAAACTGGGGCGTTACATTGATATTAATTAAAATGCATGTTAATTAATAATAGTATGAATCTTATGAATTAATAATGTGACATGTATGATACATTGTCATAGTTTATAGATTTATCTAAGATAAATCAAACTTTTAGATTTTGTTTATGAACTGCCCATAATTGAATTATGGATGATAGTATTGATGGATTTGGTATTGAATGTGAAAATATTATATTGTTATGCCCGAGTACTAGAGTGAGAGTCTTTGACATAATTGGATATCCATAGAGTCTTAACAACTGCATTCCAGACACTTCGTTGTTAACTTCAGACACTACAGTGTTGTTTAGACACTTCGGTGTCAACTTGCACAAAAGGTGTGATAATGAGGAGCAAAGGGCGTCCTCGAGTATGTACTCATCACTAGACGCTACGGCGTTGTAGACACTACGGTGTCAGTTTATATTGTACTTCGAGCTATAATACATGAAATGCATTTATGCAAACAGGGGACTCGCTTGATGGATATGATATAAACTGCAATTGGGACTCGCTTGCCATTTTACAGGAACTGTATTGCACTATTACGTGACAGAGGAATGACTTTGATAAGACAGTTTTATACGATTCTATATTTTTAGATAATATACAGGGTAATTTGTTTATTTATGTTATTTCTATACATTGAAATGCTTTACTTTAATTTATAGTTGCCTCACTAAGTGAATACTTAGCGTGTGTTGTTTCACACGTTGGTTATCGGGAACTTACCGGAAGATGAGTCAAACATGTTGATCAACCTACAATTGGCCAAACATCAGTAAGACATTCTAATTTATGATATTCTCTAGTGGGCATGTATTAATTTATTTGTTAGTTGTTTTAAAGTTATAAGTTTGATTAATAGTCAGATAAATATAAATTATTTGTATGGTTAAAGAATTACTGGTAATGTTATTTAATCGGCTAAAATTTTATTTATCGTTTATCACACAACGATTTTAAATTTAAGAAAGGGCCTAGGCAGTGTCCCTATTTTTCACCCTAAGTTACATACTTATTTTAATACCTGACTAACATGTTTTATAAACCAATTCAGGGTCAAAACTAGCAATCTGCAAATAGGCTACGAATACTTCAAAACTCGAGAAATGGTTATTTTATAAACTAGTCTTATGTCAGATGATTTAAAAACAATTACAAGTCTATAACTCTGTTAAATGATATTGTGACATCCTTAATGTGTATTTCATAATACGAGTATATGTTAATGGTGTTGGAAGGTCGTACCGATACGGGTGATGGCGTATCGGTACGGTCTTGCATATTTGGACTAAGTCAACATTGGTCAAAGTGGCATACCGCTACTGTATAGTGCGTATCGGTACGGTATATTGAACCCGAATAAAAATGGAATTGTTGGTTACGCGTATCGATACTCAATATCAATACAGGCTTAAACGTTTTAACGATCATAAAGGGCATACCAAAACGGCATTGTTCGTACCAGTGGGGTAAAATGTTAATGGAATCCTTTAATACTGAGAATAAGCTTAGTGTATCGATACATTAGGACGCTTATCGATATGACCCTTCTGCCCATAACTAAATTACCAAACTTTGCTAAACCGTATCGATACAGCCATAAGGCGTATCGGTACGGGGTTAGTTAATTATGTTAAATGTGATTAAAATGAATTTTTAGACATTTACAAATTGGTCCCGGAATAATGAAATACTAGATTGGATAGGTAAATGATCTCTAAATACACTAAAACTTTATAGGATTACTGTTGATAGATTTAATTTTAGGTTGGTAAAAAGAATTATGTTAAAGAACAAGTAATTTTTTAAAATTACATTTTAGTCCCTAACAATTATAAAAGTTTAAAATTGGTTTATAAACTGGTAGGACTAATTATGTACCAATCCTAAGACCCTACCATGACGTTATTATGTTGCATGAAACACCGAACCTTAAATGTTTCATAAAATAATGTATAAAACACTGTATCGAACACCGAATTACCTTTTGATAACATACTCTGACGTGATTCCCTACTAGGTCGGGAAGGGGCTTTTACATTTGTGGTATTAGGGCTAGAGTTTAGTCGAATCTAGGACTAAACAAAAGTTTATTCTATTGTCATTGCATTGCATTGCATTATGCCACCTAAGAGTTATTTACTGTATATTGTGACTTGCTGGCTAACCCAATCTTTTTAATTATAGATGACTGACTCTAATCAGGCTCGTATAGATGAGCATGTTATCGGCTCCTCAACTCATGGTGAGGAGATTAGAGGTATAGATCCTCCAAATCTGTAAAATCCTCCAGTACAGAACCCTGAGCTCGAGGTACAAGTTGCTCAAGCCGAATGCTACAGGAACATGGCTGATATGTTCTAAGTATTTATGACCTCGATGAAGGATGAGCAAACTTTACAACCTCCTATCATTGCTATTTCGTATGCTCGAGCTCCTATTGACAAACTATCCCAACATTGGGCTTACTCTTTTACCTGTCGTAATGACGATAATCTTAAAATTGCTGACTATTGGTTAGATGTACTCTAAGAATCCTAACCAAGCAACTACAGTGTTCCAATGAACACAAGCTTGAATGTGCCCTTTCCTTGTTAGCCGATGAAGCCTTGTGTTGGTGGGAGACTATCATCCTTGCAGTCCCCGAAGAAGCAGTGACTTGGGAGTTTTTCCTACAAGAATTTTGAAAGAAATATATTAGTGAGTGTTACCCCGCTGAGAGGCGTGACAACTTCCTCCATCTAAAACAAGGAGGATGGCTTGTGGAGTAGTACATCCATGATTTTTGCAAGTACTACCATACGGGGCCGAATACATCAAAAAGGAAGAGGAGAAGTGTAAAATGTTCATCAATGGTCTGAATGATAATCTATGCCCTATGTTTACGGCATTGGGCATTACCGTTTTCTAAGACCTTGTGAACAGGGTTAAAGGTACTAAATTTGCTCAGATAGCTCAGAAGGTTGGTGGGTCAGGCAAGTACGAGAAGAGATATCGAGATGACTCTCATTCTTCTGAGTCTTTCAAGAAGGGGAAGTATCATGGTCAGCAACATAATGATTATTCATAGCCTTTCGATTCTGAATATCTTGCCAAACCTCAAGCTTTAACTCAGTTCTTTCCAAGTGCCAATTCCATTGATAGTATTTGTGGTTCTAAACAACAGACGTAGCTCCCAATTTGCATTTTTTACCAGCACATGTATCCTAAAGGGTAATGCCATAAAAAGTCTAGAGCATGTTTTTTCTATAGAGATATAGGGCATCTCATCCATGATTGCCCCAAAAATACCGTCAAGTCTACTTCTGCATCAGGTAATACATTATCCCCTACTCTATCATTTCGAAGCAAATGAGCGAGACAAGGATCTTTCAAAAAGTCTAGTGGTTCGTCCAAGGCATCATACAAACCTGAATCTAAGGCTTCTACGCGAATGTACCACGTGCGGGGCATGGAAGAGGAAGAGAATCTCGACATTATGATAGGTAAAAATTTTAGGACGAATTTTTCTTAAGGGGAGAATTGTAACACCCCCGAAAACTGATATAGTCGGAATTAGGTTCCGGTGATCAGAAATTCTACATCAAAAAGGTTTAAATATTTTATTGACCTAAGTTGTGTAGTTAAAGACCTATTATTGAACTCTAATTGAGTTAATTTTAAGTTATGGGACCTAATTGAATTACTAGATATCGTTTATTGATCAAATTGTAAAAATTGGAAGTTTGGGGGCAAAGGTGTGAAGTTTAGAAAGTTAAGGGACTACTCTCGTAAATAACCCATTTTAAAGTGAGTAGCCTCCTTGCTTAGGCAAACCGACATGAATTCCTTGTGAAATTGTAAGAAAATATGATAGCTATTATTGCTATCCATGTTGCTGGAAGATGGAAATCATAGTTTAAGCTTACCTATCCATGGAGGAAACCACTTGATTGGTTGTGTGTGAGGTGGATAAAGTAATTAAAATAAGGTTACCTTTGGCTAAGGGAAATCTTTGGATAGAAAAAGGAATGCTTGGAGAACTTGGGAAACATTTACATAGCAATCACCGAGACCTTCTTGCTATTTCCTTCATCTTTTCTAAGAACAAGCAAGCACCTTCATTGTTGTAACCCCCTCGACCCAGCCTAGTCGCAAGACCGAACCGAGCGAGCTACAATAGGTTTACCGAGGTAAACCGGAAAGAAATTACTTGAAACACGTCCATTTTTTTCATTTTTATCTTGTCTAGATGCAAATTATCTCCCTATATATTCATACAAGCAGCAGAAGAAAGATCATCTCAATCGGGCATCGAATTGACATCTAATTGTTAGGAAAAGGCACAAAATGATCAATTTTCAAATTAAGGAAATTCCAAGGACTTGACCCGTTTTTATATTACCAGCCTTTAGTTAGATAGATTTCATGCATACATGTCAAAAATCAACCCAAGAGGATCATCCGTAGTCATTCAATTGCATCCACAACATTTAGGGACTAAAGTGTAATAAAAAGCAGAACCAGCTTCCATGACATTAACTAAAATAACTGCCATCTATATTGATACGGTATGACACGTGCCGATACGGTATTGCAGTCGTGTTTCGATACGCCTAGTACCGTATCGGTACACTACTTCAAATCCAAAAATCCATTTAATATTGTTAAAACACCGTACAGATAAGTTCAACATACGTTTCAGTACGCTGGCTCGGACTAAAAAGAAATATTCCAATAATAATAGACCGTATCGAAACCCTGCACCCATTCCGATACACCTAGCTTAGATTTACCTAGCTGTACCAATACGGTCCTCCGCGTATCTGTATGCCTGGGCCTGTAATGTCATTTTTAGCTGATTTTTCACTCGAATCTAGATGCATTTAGGTCCTAGCAACTCTCATCCATGCATACAAACATCCATCTAGGCATTTTTCAACTCTAACATCAGAATTCAACAACCATAACAACTTATACATTCAAATGACCAAACCATAGGCAAGCTCCCAAAACCTTTTTGCCAAACATACCAAAATGCAAAAATAGACCATTCTCAGCATAAACAACTTATCAACATCACAAACACAACATAGTAAACTTGCATAGACTATCTCAACGTGGATATCTTTAAGGCAATTCTAGATGCATACCTAAACAACCACACATCATCAACCATAGGCAAGGATTAGCCTCAAGCTTAGAAACACCAAATCACCCTTATAATCAAGCATAGAAACATACTTAAAAGACATGGAAAATAGAATTACAACTCCCCAAAATATGGCGAACACATTGCCTTATTAACCAAAAACATAAATCGAGTTCATACTCAAAAGTAGTTTATCACTTGGATCCTTTCAACCCTTGCCTTTACTGTACCGAACCTTAGTGCTCTGCATCATTAGGAAAAAGATAGTGTAAGCACACATGCTTAGTGATGATGCTCATAAAACAATGACGCAATTAAAACCTTTTGAAAACCGTGCACTTGTTTCTAAAAACATAGGGGTGCTTGTGCAAGAAGCTATTGGGGTAGAAGAGCGCTAGAGCAGTATAGTGGCATCCCTCTCGTGACAAGTCAGTTAAGCAAAAGTGTTGGAGATAAAAAATCTAGACTTTTGACACACGTGGACTTCCATCTGTATGGACTCTCATTGAATAAATCAAGAAAGCAAAGATCCCCATTATGTGGTTTTGCGCGCTTTAGGGTTTCTCATTGAATAAAGCAAGAAATAAAAGATCCCCATTAAGTGGTTGCCTATATAAAGAAGAATTGGGCCATAAACAAAGGGAGCTTGATCTTAGACGGCAGCCCTTAGTCTTCAGCTATAGGAGAACCACTGGAGTCAAAGGTCTAAAGGAGTATCCACACAACAAGAGCTATCAAGAGAGGCTTGAGGAGTGTAAGACCTGCAACACAGTTAGAGGGTTTGGAGGAGAACGTCGAGGACACTTGATTCTTTCTTTTTCTTTACTTGATAAACCGCCATGTTCTTTAATACTTTTGTTATGGATGTTTTAGGCTTAGACATGAGCTAAATACTTTTGTTTGGTTTATTGTTTTCAGAAAATTATGTTTTAATTACTCGTTTAATGCTATAATATTTTTCTTTATCTATTATGTTCATTGTTTTCATGCATTGTTATTGTAAGAGCTGTCGAGAGAGGCCTTTTAACTATTGAATTGTGGTTTAATATTGAGAGACTTAGGTTATACAAACATGAACAATGGAACTTAACCTGTCAACTTAGGTTCTAATCCAGCTTAGACATAAGTTTAGGATTTCAACGGCTATTAAGGGGAACTTGAATAGATAATAAAGTTGTTAGGGTTCACGTGGACATGTATTACAATAGCATCTTTGTTATCAACTTCTAGGCATCAAAGATTCAAAAGTTAGTTAGAAAACCCTATCGAATAGGTAAAAACTTAATTGGTTTACGCAGACATGTATTGCCAACCGTTGTAGCATACGAATGGGTAATTGGCATAATTCCTAGACAATAAACCCAACTTCCATGATCATCTGAATATCTGCTACATCATCTGCTTGTCTTGATCATTCCTTACTTACATCTATTGCATTTAGTTTTGATAAATCACCATGAAACCAACACATCCTCATTAACTCTTGAGTACAATTGCTTCGTATTTGCTAATTCGATCCCTGTGGGTTTGACACTCTACTTCATCACTTTATTACTTGATCGACGAGTATACTTGATCTAATCTATATACCTATTTCGTAAGCATCAAGTTTTTGGCACCGTTGCCGGGGATTGGCAATTGATAATTACCTAGTAATTGCGCTTAAGATATCTTTTAGTTTAATTCTAACTTTTATTTTTGTTTTTGTTTGTTTTTCTTTTTAGGTGTTTCATAGTGTATGACCAGACGCATAAATCAAGATGAACCGGCCATCCCTTAAAATCTAGAGATCGAAAGATAGTTGTGGGCAATATGCAGAGAACAAATAATAATGGGAGATCGAGTTAACAATAATGGTCAGCATGAACTACACGATGGCAACGATCCACCACTTGGAGGAGGAGCAATTGTTAATGATGAAAACACCAATAGTGCACAAAATGGACATCAAGGTGTTCTACCACCACACCGTTTGAGGCGACCCATTCACAAAAGCTTTACACTGGTCCTCAATGATCTCAACCCATCGATCGTTGTGCCAGCAATAGAGGTAGCTCACTTTGAGCTAAAGCTCGTGATGTTCAACAAGCGCTCACGTAACAACTTCACCTTCTCATTGGCTTTCAACACATCAGACATGGGAACATACTTTTCTCTAATTCCAGCCCTACACACGAACGTACGACACCTCTAACCACACAACGCCTCGTACGGTGCCACCTGCATACTTGCATGATAACCGCCATTAAAGCAAACTCTACCAAAGGCATTTGCTTTTCACACTTTCCCTATAACTCAATGATACACAACCCAACTTATCTTTCAAAACCTGAATTCCAAGCTCTAACCTGCCATCCACCTGGGATAGATATGAAGTACATACACTTAAGCTCAAGCAACACCCTCAGAACCTTACTATAACCTACAGATCTTCATTCAGAAATATGAACTCAGGCACACAGTGCAAATGCACTAACCCGACAATATACAAATCTGCCACATATTCCAAAACATACATCACAAGCATAGCCACGAGAGTGCACACACTTCGCAACTCAATCAATAACCACCCAAATAGAACCCTTTCGGTCGGTGCCAAAGCCAACCCAGACACAAAATCCTTGGTGATTCTTTCCCATTTCCAATCTGGTATCCTCAACGGTTGCAACAACCTAAAAGAAAACCGATGCTCAGCTTCCACTCACTGTCATACCATATATCGATCAACAAAGTCAGCCACCTCTTCCTTTAGACTAACCCAATACGAACTAGCATGGGCTTGAGATAAAACAACACGCCTCAACTCAACATTATGAGACACCACTTTCCGATCTTTAAAACACAACACTATAATCGTTAACACAAAAATCCATCAGATTTCCTTCTCCGATAACCTGGACATGCGGTAACAACACATCATCACAAAGTTGCCCTTCTCTAATCAACTGTGTCCCAGATGACCTCACTTGTAATTCGGCCATCAAGCCTCCATCACGCATCATACCCAACCGCATAAACAACATCCTCAACTCCACCACAACTCTTATATACAATGCATCGGCTACAACCTTAGCTCGGACAAAATTCAATCATCAAACTATATCTCTTAAACAACTCTAACCATCCAGGTTGTCAAAAACTCAAAACATCAATCTTTTCATTTTTTTCATTTTTAACCACGCGAGATCCGTGTACAGAACATACTCATCATCATAGAGTTAATGTCTCTAAAACATTTAAACAACCACCAACGTGGCAAGCTTCACATCATGCGTAAGACAAAAGTGCTCGTGCACCCTTAACTATCTAGATGCATAAGCCACAACTCTACTTGCAATACTACAATCTCAACAAACCTTGATGCTAAAAACCAGATCCAGCAAACCCACGAACTAACTCTTACTTTGGTCGCTAAAAAACTAGCACAAGCCAATCTCCCAAGAACCATATCACCCAATACTACCTTCATACGCTACCTTACTTACACCATCACTCCATTGATTTCCAATTAGTTACCCTTAAGTGTGAACATATGTATGCATGATTACTTAAATGTCCTCATAGATGTCTATGTGTATGTATGCAAAACCTTTAATGTCATGCCCAAATGTATGCATGTACTGACATATTTACATATACATATAAGTGTTTTTGCACTGTGCATGTTTATCTGTTCACACTTACTAATAACATTCTCAGAACCAGAATTCTTAGCAACATACCCAAAACTCGTACTTCCCAAACAAAGAGCAACATTCACTTATCCCCAAAAATCTACTAAACCAACTATACTTATCGACCAAAGCCCTTCTCGGTGCTTCTGTACACAGAAAGATCATTATTAAGCACACAACCAACCGACCCAAAAAAACTCAGACTACCCGATTCAACAAAACTATGAACGCAACCTATGTATCGATCAAACCAAATGGCATGACCAAGAACTCACATCGCCGTCCCCCTTACAAAAGGCAAATCTAAACACATCCTTTACCTACACAAATACCGCTCGAAACTCAGCTCATATTTACAACCACTGAAGCACCCCGAAACTGATCAACAAAACATCAACTTGTTTAGCTACCTAGAACCCAAAGCAAATTCGCATCATGCTATCCTCCTTTTTCACAATGACACCAGCGCAATCCTTGACAAAACTAAGCCTGATAAACCCTTTATCACGCAACTCCTGAAGTTGCATCTTTAACCTCTTCAACTCCCTCGAGCCATGCACAAAGAGCATTAAACACTGGAGTTGTGTTTTCAAACAACTCAATGCCAAACTCAACCTCCCAATCCAATGGCAAACCCAACCATTCCCTTGAAAACACCCAAAAACTCACATACTGCACGACTATCCTGAGCTCGCACTTCCTACGACCCTAGATCCATAACATAGGCTAGGTATGCCTTGCAACCAAAATCCATCAAACAACTCGCTTCCAATGCCAAAATAGCCTTAGACAATAATTTCACATTCTCGCCCATGATTACCACCTCATAACTATTAGCAAGTTTTAAGGTAACTCGCTATGATTCAAAATCAACCACTGCTCTGTTTTCCAGCCACTTATCCAAACCCAGGATTACATCAACAACTGTAGAGCAGTAACTCAAACAAAACAACCATAACCTCAAGATCTTAAAGCATCGATGATCATTTCCAAACATCCTTCTCGCAAAAACCGTCTCACTGGAAGAACTAGACGATCGTTAAAACCACAGTTGTATTCTCGTGATTGCCACATGTATTCTCGTAACCAATACTTATGAGATGATCGTTCAAACCACAGCTCCCACAAACGTTATCAATGACAAGCACATGAGTTTACAATCCACATAACAAATGCAGATAATCCCACCTCATGAGATCACACAATCCACATACTCAACGTGTATTAAATACTATTTTAGTCTGGATACTCTAACCCTTCGGTCCTCATCCAGCACCATCATCTTCTTGCCTCAACTCAGGGCAATATCTTTTATCACAATTCCTTTTAAATTGAACACTACAGGAACTAGAATCCTCAATTCTCTTGCCAGAGTCAAAACATCCTACACGGAACCAATAAACCCAGGTTTTGCTCGATGTACTTCTCCCGTGTACCAACACGTCGAAAATGGTATAGTCAAGAGCCAACATGTACCCCCTAAAATCATGTACCAATTCATAACAGAATCGATCACAGCGATACCTCTCTACCGATACCAGTTCAGGAGCATACCGACTCAACCGAAAAAATTATACCCTAAACTTGGCCACATTTATACGACCTTGAACCCAAGCCACAAACTCTCGTTTCTTTCCATCCAAGTCAGATAGTTTTTCCAAAATACAGCATGGAAAGACTACCAAACAACATCATGGGGTTCCACGCTCGTAGATATAGTTGTCCACCAACTAAAAACATCATCATGCAATAGGGATTTAACACATCCCAACCTATGGGTACCAATACAACCCATTTGATCCAAAAACCTGAACAACACTGGCCATCCATGTCTCGGATGCCTCAGGTGACAACCCACGGTACTCAACTCCTTCCAAACTACAAAGATATTCCAACGGCAACCTCGTTTGCCCAACGGATGGTGCAAACACACGCACTCCAGCAACAACAGCTTATAAACTCAAAACATCGCCTATAACAAGGCATTAGATCACCTAACTCTGGCTCAACCGGCACAGGTGGTACATACTTCGAGGTGACAAACCCCCAGGAGACACAACACTCTTCTCAACTCACTGCCCAAAGGCAACAACATCTCGCTATATCTCATTTCTCCTCTCGGTCGTAACATAACATATTTTCTAAGGCATGATAATCATTTCCAAACAAAAATATTTAGGCCAGCTTCAAGCAAGCATCCAAGACTTCCATTTCAAAATCATAACATTTAAGACTATAATAATAAGGCAATGGTTTTCCGAATTTCCCCCTAACATGGCATAAAGCAACCAACGTGCATATTACAATCACCGTGCATATCAAGCAACAGAGTATAACTCACAACAACAATGCAATAACCATACCAACTCTCAACTATCATAAAACAGTCTCTGATACCACCAAATGTAACCCCCTCGACCAGCCTAGTCGCAAGACTGAATCGATCGAGCTACATTAGGTTTACTGAAATAAACCTCGAAGATAAAACTCAAAACATGACCATTTTTTTGTTTTATCTTATCTAGGGGCATAATTATTAACCTACATGTACATACTGGTCATAGGTGTAAACTAAATTCAATCGGCCATCTAATTGAATACTATTACAAAACAGGGACCAAAATGTAATTTCTATAAGTTTAAGGGTCCAATTAACAAATTAAGTTAACCAATCCACAATTAAGTTCGTTTCATGCAAGTTCATGAAATTTCATCGCAATTAGATCACCACAACACCTTCAATTTATCATTCAAACATTTAGGGACCAAATTGTCAATCTACAAAATTATAATGACGTACCTAAAACTTGATTCTCCAATCCTCAATTAGTAAGGTTTCATGCATATATGTAAAATTTTAGCTTAAAACAACCATCCAACTCATTCAATTGCATGCACAACGTCTAGAGACCAAACTGCAAGATTTCAAAGCTTAAATCGAGCATATAACTAAAATAATGGTCCTTGGTTTTGGTACACGGGATTTCGGATCGATACGGGGCCAAATTATATTAGAGGTTTCGAAACCACCCCTACAGGTTCCCAAACCAGGGCTTCAGAACTTAGAACCCGTACCGATACAAGTCCCCGCGTACCGCATCCCATAGCCAAAATTAGCCTACTGGTTTCGAAACCAGGGGCCAAGTTTCGAAACCCCTGGGCTGGAATGAGAATTTTGACTGGTTTTTCATCCATTTATGGTTTCCAAAACACTTAAACATGCTTCAAACATACATCCAACATATTCAAGGACTGAACCACATCAAAGCATCATAGATTAAACATCGATTCATGGCATCTTGCATCAAATATAAATCTATAGGCATGCTTCCTAGAAAACCAATCAAGCAAAGCATAAAACTCCAAACTATCGCCAAAAACACTCTATAATGGCCATATACAACTCAAGAGTAACTAAACAAACTTGCTCCAACAGGGAGTTCAACAAAACACCTCTCAAACCAACAACGAAAATCCCATTGCCCTCATTACTTATAGTCTAGTCCAAAATAAACATGATTTGGTTACCTAGTCTTTCAAGTTCCCTTGCTTCCCGCTGCCTTCCAAGACTTTAATCCTCTACATTGATGGACAAAGAGAGCGTAAGCACACTAGGCTTAGTGAGGAGTGCTTAAAACCAAACACCATCAATACATTAAAAACTATTCCTCAACAACACATTGAAATCTCATTTCAACCATTCTTTAAACATCATTTAAACATTACCATTGAAACATCATGCCTTGAAAACCATGCACTTTTCATCTTTGAAAACCAGCATATTAAACCATATGCAACATGTATCATTTCCAACAGCAAATTCCATTGCTAGGCCTCAATTTAAGCCTTCCCATGCATAACAACCATATGCAAAGCTTAAAGAGTAAACATGTATAAATCATATTATACAACATAAACTTTCAAGCCAATAACAAAAGAGTTCATCGGATACACATATTCAACATAAGATTTCAATAAGATTTCAACATAAACATGTATACATCAACAATTATATTGGCTTACAAGTGATCATTAGACAAGTCCAATAACAAAAGAGTTCATCGGATACACAGATTCAACAAGTGTTAACCCAACACTTCAAGCCATCTCAACCGGAATAGTGATACAATCACAATCGCGGTACATTAACAGCCGGGTACACTTTCAACCCACGAGGATACCAACCCCTTTCATCGGTTAGATGCTTAACCCACTAACGGGAGTTTTCGGTACCGAATAACCCCTCAACTGTTAGGGTACTTGGGTGGAGTATTCGGTACATCATATAAACCCATCAAAATCCAATGCGACTTATTTACAGTGCACTTAATCCTATGGCCAGCCAACTATATCCGATAACAATTTTAAAACCATATCACTTGCCAATATAATTAACCAAATAACATTTACCTCATTGTTTTACCAAGAATTAAACTATGTCATTTCCAAAGCAACATCCATGCTTTAAAACACAAGTATAAACCATACTTACAAAGATCACTTACCATGTGCATCCCTAAGCAAATAATGCTTAAAAATAGTATATCGAATACTTTAAAACATGCTTAAATAGTAGGTACTTGAATATTAAAACCAAGTGCATAAAATCATTCGAACAAGCACAACCAAGAGAGTAAAACCACTTTATACTTACTTTCGAGTCCAGGTAAGCGTTTCAAGCTCTACCTTAACTCCCAAAACTCTATTCCCAAAACATCAAAACGCTTTAAACCATGTTTTCAATCACCGATACGCGAAGCCTTGATTTGCCCACGCGAAAATAAACGTTCGACACATCCAAAGCTTCCCCGGTCACTTTCAGATCCATCTCCCTTGTTTTAACCACATTACAACAGAGGATTAATGCATCTCCATGCATTTAAAACACTGCAACAAAAAATCGTCACGGATTCTCACATTCACCTCACAATTACCCAACCACAACAACCAAAAACACCATCTAATCCTTTCCAAACACAACCCAGCCACAACCTATCAATCAAACACCACTTTTATCATCGAATAACATCTGAAAACATAATCAAAACAACCTAGCACCTCCAGCAATCACACACCCACCACAACACCACAAAAACACACTTCTAGAAACCTAAACAATCAAAGATTTAAGAGTGTCAGGATTTCATTGACAAAACCAACTTATCAACATTATTATACATCCAAAATGTGTTTAAACTCAATCCACAACACTGGAAAACTGATCCAATTTGGATCTTTCCCTATTTCATCAATTTTACCCAATTAAATCAATTAATTCAATATAAAAACACAAAATCAGATTATAAACCATAAATCATGTATCAAATACTTGGGAATATCAAAAAAGAACCATACCATAGAGGAGATCACGGACCTTACCCCTATTGTGTTTTTTCTCCCTCAACTGGCTTGTTTAAAGCCAAGAAAACATAAGATTTCAAAAAGGTTTTGTAAATCAAAGTTAAATAATCAATTGTAGATCAAGAATATAAGTAAAATTGATCTCTCACCTCTGGTTTTTTTATGAAATTTGAGTGTTTGACTTAAAAGAAGTGGAGAGAAAAGTTACGTCAATTTTCATTAAAACCAAATAACTAACTTTAATATCTAAAATCTCTTTTATTATCCTTTTAAAACACATGTTAAAATGATTTAATTGAAGGAACAAATAACCAGCAAGAAATTGGTAAAATAGCTCCTTAAGGATTCTAAGAATTTGACCCTTTTCATTTTAGTCACTTTAAAAATAGTTTTCAAGAATCGCATTTTGGTCACTAACCAAAATGTCACACTTCTGAAACCCATTTTCCAAAATTTATTCCACCAATATTAATCATATATTAAAGCATGATTTTAACCATTTTCCATATTTTTATCTCACCGAAAAATATACGGTCCCGAATCTGACTCGAATCTTTAACCCGGTCCACCGGACCGTCTAATAAACCTCAAAACCACTAGGCCAAAAACTGGGGAGTTACAAAAAAACCCTTCTTTTTTTAATCTTGTCTATATGCCAATTAATCCTACATGTTCATGCTAACATCAGGTGTAACCTCATCTCAATCAGGCATCGATTTGACATCGAATTGCACTCAATTGCAATTTAGGGACCAAATTGCAATTACAGGACCAAAACCTATTTTTAAGTTACCAAACCTTAATTAATTAGGTTTCAAGCATACATCTCAAAGTTTAGCTCAATTCGAATCACTCAAACACATTTAATTTCACAAACAAGATTTAGTGACTGAAATGCAAGAAATTAGAACTGTTTCAAGATGACTTAACAGCTTTAATGGTCATCCGTACCGATACGGGTACACCTGTACCGATACGGATTGAAATGCTCCATTTCGATACACCTCTGTACCGTACCGATATGCCCAACTAAAATACCAAACTTTTGAAAATCCTTATAGACCGTACCGATACTGTACCATATGTTTCAGTACACGGGTTTGGGTTGAAAAGCAAATTCCAGAAGCTAAGACCTGTACCGAAACACCCCTTGTCGTACCAATACGCTAAGGCCAAAATGGCCTGGGCGTATCGAAACACCCTTAGCCTATGCCGATCCCTCAAGCCTAGAAATGCCAATCGTACCGATACGGTCCCCCGCGAATCGGTACGCCAGGACCTATAATGTCACTTTTTATTGGTTTCTCATCCAATTAACACTCTTATATCATTCCAACATACTTACAACACAACACCAACATACCAAGCATACCACAAGAATTCAAACTTCACAATCTTAACATCATAACATGGCATTTTGCATCAAAGAAGATCTATAGGCATGCACCCTATAAAACCATTCAAGCAACATATGAAATTCCAAACCATCACCATAAACAATCCACAATTGTCACTTACAAGCCATGAAGAGCAAACCAAGCTTGCTCAACCAGGGAGTTTAACAAAACGTATCCTAAAACAAATAAGGAACCCCTCATTGCCCTTATTATCTATAGTCTAATCCAAAAACATACTTTGACTACCAAGTCTTGCTAGATCCCTTGCTTCCCGCTGCCTTCTGAGCCTTTAACAATCTGCATTGATGGACAAAGAGAGTGTAAGTACACTAGGCTTAGTGAGGAGCGCTCAAAAACTAAAAGCACCATCAATGCATTTTTAAACCATTTTACAACATCACATTGAAATCCCATTTCAATCATGTTCAAACCATATTTTAAACCACATCATGCCTTGTTAACCATGCACTTTACGCTTTTAGAACTAGCATATTAAACCATATGCAACATGTTTCATTTTACGAAAGCAAATCCCATTGCTCAACCTCAATTTAAGCCTTCCCATGCATAACTACCATATGCAAAGCTTAAAGAGTAAACATGTATAAATCACAATATACAACGTAAACCTTCCAACGATACATTAACAATTATATTGGCCTACAAGTTATCATTAAACAAGTTCATAACAAAAAGAGTTCATCGGATACACGGATTCAATAAGTGTTCGACCAACACTTCAAGCCATCTCAACCGGAATAGCGATACATTAACAATTGCGGTACATTACCAACCAGGTACCTATACAACCCTTGGGGACACCAACCCCTTTCATCGGTTAGACGCTTAATCCAATAACGGGAGTTTTCGGTATTGTTTAACCCCGCTACCGTTAGGGAACTCAGATGGAGTTTTCGGTACACAGATCTAAACCCCTCAACACCCAAGAAGACTTATTATAGTGCACTCAATCCTATGGCCAGCCAACTATATCTGATAAAAATTTTAAAATCACATCACTTGCCAATATAATTAACCATTTAACACTTACCTCACTGTTTTTAACAAGCATTAAATCAAACCATTTTCCAAAGCAACAACCATGCTTTAAACTCAAGTATAAACCATATACTTACAAGGATCACTTACCATGTGCATCCTTCAGCATTTCATGCTTAAAAATAGTATCTCAAATACTTTAAAACATGCTTTAACAGTATGTACAATGTAAATCAAAACAAGTGCATAAACCATTTCATAAAAACACGACCGGGAGAGAAAGCCACTTTATACTTACTTCCGAGTTTAAACCAGCGTTTCAAGCTCAGTTTAAACTTCCATAAACCACTTTTAAAACATTCCAAAGCTGGAATCCACGTTCTCACTCACCGATACGCAAAACCTTGATTCGCCGATGCGCAATCAAACGTCCGAAACATCCAACGCTACACCGATTGCTTTCAAAACCTCTTCCCCTATTTTTAACCACATAAAAACAGAGCATTAATGCCTCCCAATGCATTTAGAACACAACCATAACAGATCCTCACGGATTCATACTATCGCCTCACAATTATCCAACCACAACAACTGAAAACATCACTTAAACTCTTCCAAACACAACCCAGCCACAACCCATCAATATAACATCATTTATTTCATCAATCAACATCTAAAACCAAGATCAAAGCAACCTAACACCTCCTGCAATCATACAGCCATAACAACACCTCAAGAACACCATTCTAACAAATTAATCAATTAGAGATTCAAGAGTTTCTGGATTCCTTTGATAAAATCGAGTTAATAACATCATTCAAAATCCAAAATGTGATCAAACTCAATCCATATTACTGTAAATCAGATTCAATACGAATCTCTCAATAACTCATCAATTTTACCCAAATAATCTATTAAATCAATAGAAAACATGTAAATCAGATTGTAAAAAACAAATCAAGGATCAAAAACTTGGGAATATCAATAAAGAACCATACAATAGAGGAGATCTCAGACCTTACCCCTATTATGAAGTTTCTCCCTCAATTGATGTGATAAAAGCTAAGAAAATATAAGATTAATGTAAGATTTTGTATAAACAACCTTTATCAATCAATTAGAAATCATAAAACCAAGTTAAAACCATCTCACCTCTGAAATTTGATGAAAACTTGAGTGTTTGCATGAGGAGAGAATGAAGAGAAAGGTGGAGAGAAAAATGACGTGATTTCTTTTCCAAAAACAATAACCAACTTTTAACTAAAATCCTTTTCATTTAGATGATAAAACACATGTTAAAATAAGTCTAATTAAGGGAGAAACTAATAAAAAAATTGGTAAAATAGCTCCTTAAAGATTCTAATAATTTGACCCTTTTCATTTTAGTCACTATAAAATCACAGTTTTCAAAACTCTTATTTGGTCACTAGCCAAAATATCCGATTTCCAAGCCCATTTTCCAAAATTGACTTCTCCATTATAAAATACATAATTAATAATAATTTTAGAACATTTTTTATAATTTTATCATCACCGAACATACACAGTCCTAAATCTGACTAGAATCTCTAACCCGGTCTACTAAACCATCTAATATGCCCTAAAACCGCTAGGCCCAAAAGCGGGGCGTTACAACTCTCCCCCACTTAAGAAATTTTGTCCCCGAAATTTACACGGAGAAAACAAGATAGAATCTGTTCTAACTTCCCTGACTTACCTTCACACACATGGCTTCCCCAACACTGCGGTGTTTCCACAACACCTTAACAAGTTCAATCGACTTTCCACGCAGAACCCTACTACTGGCATTAAAGATCCCCACCAGACATTATTACAAGAATAATCTGATCCCAACACAATGTCTTCCATTGGCACAACACGCAAGGAACCCAATTGTTACCTGCGCAACCTCGTCACATGAGACACTTCATGGACCCCTCCAACACATGAGGTAACCTTAAACAAAAAGCAACATGGCCCACACGCTCAACACTCTCGTATGGTCCACAAAACCTTGGGCTAAGCTTTCCTTTCTGTCCAAAACACATCACCTTCTTCCAAGGCGACAACTACATGATCACCCGATCATCAACAACACACAATGTATTACTACGCTTCAAACCTGCGTAGAATTTCTGACCATACAAAGCTGCTCTCAAGCACTCACATATCAGCTTCACCTTTTCACTAGTACCTTTCAACATATCAAACATGGGAACGTACATTCAACCATTTTAGCCCAACTCACAGCATATGACACTTCCCACCACACAACGTCTCGCACAGTCCCATCCGCTCCCTTATCTAACAACTACTATTAAAGAAAAATCTACCAAAGCCAACTACTTTTCCCACGTTCCTTGGAACACAGTGGTACAACAACTCAACATATCATTCAAAACCTGAATTTCACACTCGGATTCACCATCCATCTAAAAATGATACAAGGCACTGAAACTCAACCACACACTCAATACTCAAAATAACATCCCAAAACCTCGCTATAAACCATAGATTTCTGTCCACACCATAGACCTAGGCACATTGTATAAACATACCAACCCGACACTATACAAACCTACTAGCTTATACAAAGCACATAACGCAAGCATAGCCACAAAGGTGCGCACACCCTGCAACTTGATCAACAACCACCCAAATGGAATCCTTTTTGGTCAGTTTCACAGACAAACTAGACACAAGATCCATGGTGATTCTTTCCCACCTCTATTTTGGCATCCACAACCAATACAACAATTCAAAAAATAATTGATGCCCAGCTTCCACTTGTTGTCATATCATGCATCGATCAACACAATCAGCCACATTTTCCTTTAAACAAACCCAACAACAATTTGCATGCACCTCCATCAAAACAATACACCTCTACTCAGCATCAAGAGACACGAATCTTCTATCCTTAAAACACAACACCCTATCATTATTAACGTGAAATCCATCAGGTTTCCTTCATCGATAACCTGAATATGCGGTAACAACACCATATCGTATGGTTGCCCTTACCTATCCAACTGCGATACGGATAATCTCACTTACAATTCATTCATCAAGCCTCCATCACGCATTATACTCAATCGCATAAACAACATCCTCAACTCCACCATAACTCACACATATGAGGCATTAGCTACATCCTGAGCTTGGACGATAATCAGTCATCAAACTATAACTCTTAAACAACTCCAACCATCCAAACTGTCAAGAACCCAACACATCATTCATTCATTTTCTTTTAACCATGTATGAACCATGTACACAACGCACTCTTCATCATATAACCGATGTCTCCAACCTCCAACCAACACAACCATGGTAAGATCTGCATCATGCATAGAGCAGATGCGCTCTTGCACCCTTTACTATCCCGATGCATAAACTACAACTTCCATTACAAGATACAATCTCAACAAACCTTATTGTTAAACAACTAGATCTAACAAACCTACAAACTGCTATTTCCATCCTTGGTTGTTCACAAACTAGCACAAGCCAGACCTCCACAAACCATATTACCAAAACTACTTACACCACTACCCCACTAATTTCCGGTCAATCATTCGTAAGTGTGAACATATGTATGCATGGTTACTTATATGCCCTCATAGATGTCTATGTGTATGTATGCAAAACCTCTAATGTCATGTTCAAATGTTTGTGTGTACTAACATATTTATATATACATATAGGTGTTTATGCACTATGCATGTTTTTTTGTTCACACTTACTAATAACATTCTCAGAACTAAATCTCTTTACAACATGCTCAAAACTCACACTTTCCAACAAAGGAGCAACATTCACTTCTCCCCAAGAAACCACTAGACCATCCACACTTATCGATCTAAACCTTTATCGATACTTTCACGCATGAAAATACCATCAACAAACACAACCAACTGACTCACAACACCTGGGCTACCTAGTTTAGCATACCCACGAACACAACCTATCCATCGATCAAACCAACAACATAACCTAGGACCCACACTGCCATACTCCTGGCAGAAAACAACCCCAAACACAAACATATCCTTTACTTTCAATTGGTAACACCCGGACCTCAAACCAACATTACAAAATACTAAAGCATCCATAAACTGACCAACAGATCACCAACTTATTCAACCACCAAAAACCATTGCACTCCCGTAATGTGTCATCCTTCTTTCCACAACCACGCCGGCGCAACCCCCGACGAAACACTAAGCCTAATAAAGCCTTACTCAAGCAACTCCTAAAGTTGCGTCTTAAACCCCTTCACCTCTATCGAGCCCCGCACAGAGAGCGACAGAAAGTGAATTTTTTTTCACACAATTCAATGCCAAACTCAACCTTTCAATCCAATGGCAAACCCGACTATTCCCTCGAAACACCATAAGCCTAAATATTGTATGCATATCCTGCACGCACACTTCCTTTGACTCTGGAGTCATAACATAAGCTAGGAATACCTTGCCACCAAAAATCTATCAAACATCTCGCTTTCAACACCAAAATAACATTAAACGAGAATTTACCATTCTTGTTTGGGATTACCACCCATAAACATCAGCAAGTTCCAAGAAGACTCGCTAGGATTCAAAAATCAACCACAACTCTGGTCCAGCCACTAATCCAACCCAAGATTACATTAAAAATTGTGGAGCGACAACTCCAATAAAACAACCACAACCTCGGGACCTTAAATCATCAAAGAACACTTACAAACATCCTTCCCGCAACAATTGTCTTTCCGGAAGAACCAGCCAGTTACATTCTTACTTTTAACACTTATGGGACAATCGTTCAGCCACAACTCTCATAACATTAATGCCAACAAGCACAAGAATTCATACTTCACGTCTCAAATGCGGTTAATCCCACCTCATGATATCACTCAATCCATAAACTCAAAAAGTATTAAATACTACTTACATCTGGATACACTGACCCCTGGGTCTTCACCCAGCACTATCATTACCTCACCTCAACATAGAGCGATATATTTTATAACGCTTATTTTCAAATTGAACACCGCCGGAACTAGATTCTACAATTCTTATGCCAGAGCCAGAACCTCCCGCATGGAACCAATAAACCCAGGTTATGCTCAATGTACCTCTCCTATGTACCAACACATCAAAAATGGTGTAATTAGAACCCAACATGCACACCCTAACATTTGTACCAACTCATAATAGAATCGATCACAGCGATACCCTTTTACCGATACTAGTTCAGGAGTATACCGACTCAACTGAACAAACTGTACTATAAACTCGGCCACATACACACGGCCCTGAACCCAAGCCATGAGCTCTCACACCTTCCTATAACCCTCTTAACCCAGCCTAGATGCCCAACCAAACCAAGAAGGCTACATTAGGTTTACAGTAGCAAACTGAAGAGATACAACCAAACATGGTCCATTTTTTTTATTTTTATCTTATCTAGATGCCAATTATTAACCCTACATGTTCATACTGACATCAGGTGCAACCCCTAACTCAATCAGGCATCAATTTGACATCCAATTGATCACATTTGCAAGCTAGGGACCAAAATGCAAAAACAAAAAATTTGCTAATTAAAACTCATTTTTAAATTAACAATATTTAATTAGTCAAGTTCCAAACTTCCATCTCAAAATTAAACTCAAACCGATCATCCTACCATATATAATTGCATCAGCAAGAATTAAGGACTAAAATGCAAAGAAAGACAAACTGCCCAAAAGTGGCATTCTTAGGAGAAACAATCATCTGTATCGAAAAGGGTAAGCCCGTACCAATACGGTTTGAAACACTCCGTTTTGATACATCTAACTGAAATACCGAACTTTTGAAATATTTTAAACCGTACCGATACGGTTTCTTAGGTGTTTCGATATGCGAGTTTAAGTTGCAAAAGTAAATTCCAGAGGCTAAAACTCGTATCGAAACACCCATCCCCGTACCGGTACGCTAGGCCAAATTTACCTAGGCGTATCGAAACGCACAAGACCTATACCGAATAAAAAGGATCTCTCACCTTTGTTTTTGATGAAAACTTGAGTGTTTGGCAGAAAAGAAGTGGAGAGAAAAGTTACGTCAATTTTCATGAAAACCAAATAACTAACTTTAATATCTAAAATCTCTTTTTATTATCCTTTAAAACACATGTTAAAATACTTTAATTGAAGGGATAAATCACCAGCAAAAACTTGGTAAAATAGCTCCTTAAGGATTCTAAGAATTTTATCCTTTTCATTTTAGTTTTAAAAGTAGTTTTCAAAAATCGCATTTTGGTCACTAGCCAAAATTTCACACTTATAAATCTCATTTTCAAAAAATTGATTTCACCAATATTAATCATATATTAAAAAATGATTTTTAACTAATTTTCCATATTTTTATCTTACCAAAAAATATACGGTCCCGAATTTGACTCCAATCTCTAACCCGATCCACCGGACTACCTAATAAACCTCAAAACCGCTAGGCCAGAAATCGGGGCGTTACAACTCTCCCCCACTTAAAAAATTTTATCCCTGAAATTTACCTAGAGGAAACAAAAGCAGAAGCTGCTCCAACATCTCTGACTTACGTTCTCACGTGGCTTCCGCAACACTACGGTGTTTCCACAACACCTTAACAAGCTCAACATCTTACCACGGAGAATCCTACTGCTGGCATTAAGGATCTCCACCGGATGCTTATTACAAGACAAATCTGATCTCAACACAATGCCTTCCACCGGCACAACATGCGAGGAATCCAACCGATACCTTAGCAACATCGTCACATGAAACACATCATGGAACCCGTCCAACACAGGAGGTAACCTCAAACAATAAGCAATAGGACCCACACACTCAACAATCTCGTATGGTCCACAAAACCTCGGCCAAGCTTTCTTTTCTGCCCAGAACATGTCACATCTTCCAAGGCGACACCAACATGATCACCCGATCATCAACAACACACTCTATAACAATACGCTTCAAATCTGCGTAGAATTTCTGACAATCCAAAACCGCTCCCAAGCGTTCACATGTCAACTTCACCTTCTCACTGGTGCCTTTCAACACATCAGACATGGGAACGTACCTTCCCCTATTTCAGCCCAACCCACGGGCATACGACACTTCCTACCACACAACGCCTCATACGGTGCCACCTACATACTTGTCTGATAACTGTTATTAAAGCAAACTCTACCAAAGGTAACTGTTTTTCCCATATTCCATGGAACTCAGTGGCACAACAACTCAACATATCTTTAAAACCTGAATTTCACGCCCCAACTGACCATCCGTCTAGGAATGACACGAAGGACTGCAACTCAAACATACACTCAAGCTCAAAAAACACCCCCAGAACCTCGCTATAAACCACAGATTTCAGTCCACACTATGGATTCGGGCACATTGTATAAACACACCAACCCGGCAATATACAAATCTGCCAGCTTATCCAAAGCACATATTGCAAGCATATCCTCAAAGGTGCGCACACTTCGCAACTCAGTCAACAACTACCCAAATGGAATCCTTTTTGGTCGGTGTTAAAGGCAACCCAGACACAAAATTCATGGTGATTCTTTCACACTTTCATTATGGTATCCTCAACAGTTGCAACAACCCAAAAAGAAACTAATGCTCAGCTTTCACTCGTTGCCATACCATGTATCGATCAACAAAATCAGCCACATCTTCCTTTAAACCAACCCAACAAGAACTGGCATGCGCTTCAGATAAAACAACACTTCTCAACTCAACATTAAGAGACAACATTTTCTGATCTTTAAAACACAACACCCCATCATCATAAACGCAAAAATCCATCAGATTTTCTTCCCCGATAACCTGGACATGCAGTAATAACACATCATCACACAGTTGCCCTTCTCTAATCAACTGTGACCCGAATGACTTCACTTGCAATTCGGCCATCAAGCCTCCATCACGCATCATACTCAACCGCGAAAACAACATCCTCAACTCCAACGCAACTCATATATATAAGGCATCGGGCATAACCTTAGCTCGGACGATATTCAATCATCAAACTATAACTCTTAAACAACTCCAACCATCCAAGTTGTCAAAGACTCAAATCATCATTCATTTCTTTCTAACCACACATGATCCGTGTACACAACACGCTCCTCATCATAGAATTGGTGTCTCTAAAACATTTAAACAACCACTATTGCGGCAAGCTTCACATCATGCGTAGGAAAAAAGCTTTCGTGCACCCTTAGCTATCTAGATTCATAAGCCACAACTCCACTTGCAATACTATAATCTCAACAAACCTCGATGCTAAAAACTGGATCTAGCAAACCCACAAACTATCAACTCTAACTTTGGTCGCTTAAAAACTAACACAAGCCAATATCCTAAGAAGCAATCTTTAATATCCTCTTAAAACCTTGAGAACTCCAAGAACCATATTACCAAAACTACCTACATACGCTACCCTACTTACACCATAACTCCATTGATTTTTGATTACTCATCTATAAGTGTGAACATATGTATGCATGATAACTTATATGCCCTCATAGAAGTCTATGTGTATGTATGCAAAACCTCTAATGTCATGCCCAAATGTATACATGTACTGACATATTTACATATACATATAAGTGTTTTTGCACTGTGCATGTTTATCTATTCACACTTACTAATAACTTTCTCAAAACCAGAATTCTTTGCAACATACCCAAAACTCGTACTTCCCAAACAAAGAGCAACATTCACTTCTCCCCAAAATCCACTAAACCATCCATACTTTTCAATCAAAACCCTTCTCGGTGATTCTATATACGAAAAGACCATCAATAAGCACAACAACCAACTGACCCAAAAACTCATAGACTACCCAACTCATCATAACTATGAATGTAGCTCATGCATTGATCAAACCAACGGTATAACCAAGACCACACACTATCGTACCCCTTACAAAAGGCAAATCTAAACACAACCACATCTTTTACCTTCAACAGATAACACCCAAACCTCAAAGCAATCTTACAAACCACTAAAGCATCCCTAAACTGATCAACAAAACATCAACTTGTTCAGCCACCAAAAACCAATGCACATCCGCATCGTGCCATCCTTCTTTTCCACAACAACACCGGCGCAACCCCCGACAAAACACTAAGCCTAATAAAGTCTTGATCAAGCAACTCCTAAAGTTGCTTCTTTAACCACTTCAAGTCTATCGAGCTACGCACCGAAAGCAATAGACAACAGAGTTGTGTTTCATACAACTAAGTGACAAACTCAACCTCTCAATACAATGGCAAACCTGGCCATTCCCTCGAAAAATCCCAGAAACTCACATACTATACGAATATCTTGAGCACGTACTTTCTTTGACCCCTAATTCATAACATAGGCTAGGAATACCTTGCAACCAAAATCCACCAAACGACTCACCTCCAACGCCAAAATAGAATTAAACAAGAATTTAACATTCTTGCCCGTGATTACCACCTCGTAATCATTAGCAAGTTTCAATGCAACTCGTTAGGATTTCAAAACCAACCACAGCTCTATGTTCCAGCCACTAATCTAAACCTAGGATTACATCAAAAACCGTGGAGCGCCAACTCTAACAAAACAACCGCATCCTTAAGACCTTAAATCATCAAATGACATTTCCAAAGATCCTTCTCGCAACAACTGTCTCACTGGAGGAACTAGCCACTTACATTCCTACATCTAACAAGACGATCATTCAAACCATAATTCCCACGGACGTTAACAACAACAAGCAAACAAGTTTACACTCCACGTATCAAATGCGGTTAATCCTACCTCATGAGATCACATGATCCACATACCCAACAAGAATTAAATAATATTCTAGTTTGGATATTCTGACCCGCGGTCCTTACCCAACACTATCATCACCTCGCCTCAACTCATGGTGATATCTTTTATCACACCTCTTTTTAAACTGAACACTGCCAGAACTAGATTCTGCAATTCTCTTACCAGAGCCAGAACCTCCCACATAAAACCAATAAACCCAGGTTCTGCTCGATGTACTTCTCTCGTACACCAATACGTAAAAATGGTGTAGTTAGAAGCCAACATGTACACCCTAACATCCTGTACCAATTTATAACATAATCTATCACAGCGATACCTCTCCACCGGTACCAGTTCAGGAGCATATCGGCTTAATCAAACAAACTGTACCCTAAACTCGGCCACTTACATACGATCATGAACCCAAGCCATAAACTCTCATTTCTTTTCATCCAAGTATCTAAACCCTATATACTTTTTCTTAAAAATAGCATGGAAAGACTCCCAATCCACATTATGGGGTTCCACGCCCGCAGATACAGTTATCCACCAACTAAAAACATCATCATACAATAGGGATTCAATACATCCCAACCTACGGGTACCAATACACCTCATTCGATCCATAACCTGAAAACACTGGTCACACATGTCTCGGATACCTCGAGTGACAACCCACGATACTCAACTCCTCCCAAACTACATGGATTTTCCAACGGCAACCTCATTTACCCAACAATCAGTGCAAACACACGCACTCTAACAACAATAGCTTAAAAGCTCAAAACATCGACTATTTCAAGGCATCATATCTCTCAACACTGGCCCAACCGGCACAGGTGGTACATACTTCGGCTGACAAAACCCCAGGAGACACAAACTCTCCTTAACTCACTGTACAAAGGCAACATCATCACGCTAGTTCTTATTTCTCCTCTCGGTCGTAACATAACACATTTTCTAAGGCATGACAATCATTTAAAAACAAAAATATTCAGGCCAGCTTCAAGCAAGGATCCAAAACTTCTATTTCAAAATTATAACATTTTAGACTATAATAATAAGGCAATAGTTTTCTGAATTTCCCCTATGCCATAAAGAAACCATCGTGCATATTACAATCACCGTGTATAGCAAGCAACAGAGTATAACTGACAACAACATTGCAATAACCATACCAACTCCCAATTATCGCTAACCTAGCTTTGATACCACCAAATGTAACCCCCTCGACCCGGCCTAGCCACAAGACCGAACCGAGCGAGCTACATTAGGTTTATTGAAGTAAACCATGAAGATGAAACTCAAAACACGACCATTTTTTCTTTTATTTTATCTAGAGGCATAATTATTAACCTACATGTACATACTGATCATAGGTGTAAACGCAACTAAATCGGGCATCGATTTGACATACAATTGAACACTATTACAAATCAGGGACCAAAATGTAATTTCTACAAGTTTAAGGGTCAAATTAAATATTAAGTTTACCAATCCAAAATTAATTTCATTTCATGCAAGCTCATGAAATTTCATCGCAATTAGATCACCATAACACACTTAATTTATCATTTAAACATTTAGAGACCAAATTGTAAATCAGCAAAACTGAAAGGACTTACTTAAAATTTGATTAACTAATCCTCAATTAGTCAGGTTTCAAGCATACATGTCAATTTCAACTTAAAACAACCATCCAAACTCATTCAATTGCATACATAATAGCTAGGGACCAAACTGTAAGATTTCAAAGCTTAAATCGAACATATAACTAAAATAACGACCCTTGGTGTCGGTACACGGGTTTCTGGATTGATATGGGGTCAAATTATATAGGAAGTTTCAAAACCACCCCTACATGTTTCAAAACCATGCCTCCAAAGCCTAAAACCCGTACTGGTATGAGTACCCGCATATCGTACCCCATAGCCAAAATTGGCCTACTGGTTTCGATACCAAGGGCCAGGTTTCGAAACCCCTGGGCCAGGAATGAGAATTTGGACTATTTTTTCATCCATTTATGGTTTCCAAAACACTTAAACATGCATCCAACATATTTAAGGATCGAACCACATCAAAGCATCACAGATTCAACATCGATTCATGGCATCTTGCATCAAATGTAAACCTATAGGCATGCTTCCTAGAAAACCAATCAAGCACAGCATGAAACTTCAAACAATCACCAAAAACACTCTATAATGGCCATTTACAACTCAAGAGCAACTAAACAGACTTGCTCAAACAGGGAGTTCAACAAAACACCTCCCAAACCAACAACGGAAATCCCATTGCCCGTATTACTTATAGTCTAGTCCAAAAAACATAATTTGGTTACAAAGTCTTTCAAGATCCCTTGCTTCTTGCTGTCTTCCAAGACTTTAATCCTCTGTATTGATGGACAAAGAGAGCGTAAGCGCACTAGGCTTAGTGAGGAATGCTCAAAAATAAAACACCATCAATGCATTTAAAATCATTTCTCAACAACACATTGAAATCCAATTTCAATCATTCTTTAAACATCACTTAAACATTATCATGCCTTTAAAACCATGCACTTAACGTCTTTAAAACCAACATATTAAACAATATGGATCATGTATCATTAACCTACAGCAAGTCCCATTGCTAACCTCAACTTAAGCCTTCCCATGCATAACATGTAACCCCCTCGACCCGGCCTAGTCGCAAGACCGAACTGAGCAAGCTACATTAGGTTTACCGAAGTAAACTGGGAAATTAAACCTAAAACATGACCATTTTTTCTTTTATCTTATCTAGGTGTATTAATGCTTTCCTACATGATCATACTGTTCATGGGTGAGACCTCATCTCAACCGGGCATCGTAATGATATCCAATTGACCACAAACACGTATTAGGGACCAAAACATAAATTCAGCAATATAGAAGGGCTTTTCTAATTTTTAAGTTTCCAACTTTTAATTAAGTGTGTTTCATGCTATTGTGTCAAAAATTAGCTTCAAACGATCATCCAATCTCAAACAATTGGCAAAACAAGATTCGGGGACTAAAACGAAAGAAAATAGAACTGCCTTTCTTGGACATTAACTAAAACAACGGTATCCGTATCGATACGGATATGAACTCATCGTTTTGATATGGCAGGACCCGTACTGGTAAGCCCCTTCGAGTATAAGATACGTTTAAAAATTATTTCACACCGTACCGATACGGTCCCTTGGTGTTTCGGTACACGGCCTCTTCCCCAAAAAGTATAATTCCAGTAGCCTTGAGGCGTATCGAAATGCTCCTACCTATACCGAAATGCCCTGGCCTTATTTGCCTAGCCGTACCGATATGGTCACTCGCGTATCAGTACACCTGGGCCAGTAATATCAAAATTAGCTAGTTTTTCACACAATTCTAGATGCAATTAGTCCCTATCAACTTTCAAACATGCGTATCAACACTTCAATATACATAATCTAACATTTATACCAAGATTAGGCAAACAAAAGAACATCATGCTTCCAAAGGACCACTCTAGAGGTATGCTCCCTATACCACTTTGCCCAACATACCAAAGTGTACATTTAAACCATTCTCAGCATAAGCAACATGCCAACACAGTTAACATAGCATACTAAACTTGGTCAAACCAGCACGATATAACAATCCACAAGGAAACTCTAGATGCATACCTACACATCCATTCAACCTCAACCATGGGAAAGTAATAACATCAAGCTAAACAACATATAACCATCATCAAAAATTAGCATAGAATCATTCTAAAGAACCATAATGCAACGGATTTACAAATCCCAAAACCATGGTGAACACATTGCCTTATTAACCGGAAACATAAACTGAGTTCATACTCAAAAGTAGTTTATCTCTTTGATCCTTGCTAACCTTGCCTTTTCTACCCCGAACTTTAATGATTGCATCATTAGGAAAAAGAGAGCGTAAGCACACATGCTTAGTGAGGATGCTCATAAACAATGATGCACTAAAACGATTTAAAAACCACATGCTTACTTTTCCCAAAACATGCTTACAACCTAAGCATTTTTCCATGATTCCAACCGAATCAAGACATAATAATCAACATTTAACATCATATGCAACCCATGCTTAAATCCCAAAGCATTTTGAACAGACCATGCTTAAATCCCAAAGCATTGCAAACAAGGTTCAACACATGAACTTTCTCAAATATTGGCATTTATAGTGACCCGGATATACTACATCTATCCTATACACATATCAAATACACGGATATCTCATACCATGCCTATTTAAACCACATGATATCCCAAACCTTGCCTAGTTAAACCGTAAGATTTGACACCTTTGCCTAGTTAAACCGCGATATCTCACCCTTACCTAGTTAAACTGCAAGTATACCGACCTTGCCTAGTTAATCCGCAAGATCACCATCAATTTAGGTTGCCTAGTTAATCTGCAAACCCCAAATGAGGTCCCCAACAGTCCGAGTGGCCTCGTTACACTACCATACCTCAAGGACCCATGGCTACGATCAATTTTGTTTATATTTTATACTACACTTTTAATCCTATAGCATGCCAACTATATCCGATTGTTTTCTCATCTTGTCACATAGCCAATATATCATTTACAAAACCATTTACTTACTGTTTTACAATGCATTTCATAAAACACTACATATGCAAATCTCATTGCCAATGCAATAACACCATTCTCAACCGGAATGAAAACCAATGCTCAATAGCATTTAATATACTTTCTAACCCCTACATGTGTACTCAAAACCATGCATCACCAGTAAGTAAATCATACCATGTTTATCACTAAAACATGCAAACAACGTACTCAAATCTAAGCCAATATTCAAGAGCAAAATAAGGAAAACTTGCTTCTGAGCTTAGGTAAGAGTCTCACGCTTACCCTAAACTCCCCACAACCTTTTCAAACCTTTGTAAAGCATTTAAAACCAATTTCCACTCACCGATACGCCTCACCTTCCTTGCCAACGCGAAACAAGCTCCCGCAAACAAACAACGTCAATCTTCGTCACCTTGATTATCCCCTATTTTAAACACATAAAACCAGAGGATAAATGCATTAAAATGCATTCAAACCATTGCCTAACAGCAATCTTCCCCAACTCCCAAGTTGCCCACTCAAAAACCATCTGAAACATACGGAAATCATCATCAAACGTTTCTGAAACTTAACCCAGGCATAAAACAACAATTCAACCCATCAACCAACATCTAAAATCATCCAAAAACCCTTTCCAAACATCCTTTTACCTCCAGCAACGATTAAACTCGATTATCTCCACAATAACTCAAAACTAGCAACCTAAATAATTAGAGTTTCAAGAGTTTCAGGATTCTATTGATAAAAACAACTTATCAACATCAAAACACATCCAAAACATATATTAAATCAATCTCAAATACTAGAAATCAGATCCACTTCGAAAATCACCATGTTTCATTAATATTTCCAAAATAACTCAATTAAACATTGATAAAACATTAAAATCACATTACAACTTATAAATCAAGGATAAAATACTTGGAAATATCAATACAGAACCATTTAACAGAGGAGATCCCGGATCTTGCCCCTATTATGTGATTTCTCCCTCAATTAGCTTGTTCAAAGCTAATAAAAACATAAAATTCCAATGAGATTTTGCAAAACAGAGTTAAGAAATCAAATTAAAATCAATAATCTGAGTGAAAAAAGTTCCTTACCTCTGGATTTTGATGAAATTTTGAGTGTTTGGAAGAAAAGAAGTTGAGAGAAAACGTTTAGGAAAAAGTTACGTAAATTTCTTTTAAAAGCTAATAACTAACTTAGATATTTAATCCTTATTAACACCATTTTAAAACACATGTTTAAAATGTTTTAATTGAAGAGACAAGTCACCAGCAAACACTTGGTAGATTAGCTCCTTAAGGATTTAAGGATTTGACCCTTTAGATTCTAGTCACTTTAAAACAGTATTCAAAAATCGCATTTTCGTCACTAACCAAAATGTCATATTTCCAAATTCCTTTTTCTAAAATTGATTCCACCAAAAATCGATATGTATTAAAAGATGATTTTTAACTATTTTCCATATTTTTATCTTACCAAAAAATATACGGTCCCAGATCCAACTCGAATCTCTAACTCGGTCCATCGGACCGTCTAATAAACCTTAAATGTGCAAAGCCCAAAACTGGGGTGTTACAACTCTCCCCCACTTAAGAAATTTCTTCCCCAAAATTAACTGGACGAAACAGATGCGGAAATTGCTCCTTCATATCCGCCTTTCTTTCCCAAGTAGCTTCCTCAACATCTCGGTGTCGCCACAAGACCTTTACGAGCTGTATCGTCTTACCGCATAGAATTTTCTTGCTGGTATCGAGGATCTCTACGGGTTTCTCATCAAAGGATAGATTCGGCTTCAACTCTATATCCTCTACCGACATAACATGCGATGGATCTGATCGATATTTCCTAACATCAAAACATGGAATACATTATGAATTTTCTCCAACTCGAGACGCAACCTCCACTGTATGCCGCATGACCCACACGCTCAATAACCTCGTATGGTCCAATGAACCTCAGACTAAGCTTACCCTTACATCTGAATCTCATCACCTTTTTCCATGGTGACACTTTCAAGAATACGCGATCGCCCACCGCATATTCACCCCCCTTATGCTTCAAATCCGTGTAAGATTTCTATCGATCCTCATATGCTTTTAACCAGTCACATACAAGCTTATCCTTCTCATTTGTGTCTTTCAACACATCCAGTAGGGGAACATGTGTTTCCCCCACCTCAACCCAACATAAGGGCGTACGACATCTCTGGCCATATAACACCTCAAAAGGTGCCATCTGTATACTTGCCTGATAACTGTTGTTGTAAGCAAACTCAACTAAAGGCAAATGCTTCTCCCAGGTTTATTGGAACTCTATAATACAGAACCTCAGCATATCCTCTAAAGCCTGGATAACCTGCTCAGACTACCCATACGAACCCCAAGGCCTGGTGCAAACTCCTCCAAAACCTTGCCATAAACCTCGAATCCCTATCCGAAATGATGGATTTAGGTACACCATGCCAGCGCACAACCTCTGCTATATACAAATCTGTCAATTTGTCCAAGGTGTATGTTGTATGCACTGGCAGGAAATGTGCACACTTTGTGAACTTGTCAACAATCACCCAAATGGAATCCTTCTTAGTTGGTGTCAACGACAACCCTGTTACAAAATCCACAGTGATTGTCTCCCATTCCACTCTGGAATTTTCAGCGGTTGCAACAACCCAGATGGAAATTGATGTTCAGCCTTGACCTGTTGGCATACTATGCACTTGGAAACAAACTCAGCCACATCCTTTTGCAACCCAACCCAGTGGTATGTCTCCTTCAAATCACGATATATTTTAACACTACCAGGATGCATAGCAAAAGGACTACAGTGTGCCTCAACTCTGGATCATCCGTCACCACTATTCGACCCTTGAAAGATACAACTCCATCATCATCAAAATGAAATTTCGTCAGATTACAATCCGCTATATCCTTAACATGCTCAACCAATGAATCATCGTACTTTGTTTAGCTTTAATGAAATAAGATAACATAGGCTTAACTTGCAATTCAGCCAGCAAACCGCCCTCCCACGTCACACTCAACCTTGCAAACATAGCTCAAAGCTCAACCGCAACCTTACGACTTAATGCATCTTCCACTACCTTGGCTTTACCAGGATAATACTCAATTGTCAAGTCGCAATCCTTAAGCAACTCTAACCACCTACGTTGCCTAAAATTCAAATCTTTCTAGGACATTAAATACTTCAAGCTCTTGTGGTCCATAAAGATCACGCACTTCCCATCCTCCATCAATACACAACCTAAGCCAGCATACGACGCATCACTATAAACCATAATTTTTTTCCCAGATTCAGGCTGAATCAACACAAGAGCGTTTGTCAGAACTTCCGTCAACTTCTCAAAACTATGTTGTTGCTACTCCGTCCACACACAAGGAACATTCTTCTGCAACAACTTGGTCAACGGTGCTGCAATACTCGAAAACCCCTCAACGAAACGGTGATAATAACCAGCCAACCCAAGAAAAACTACGCACATCTTATACAAGCTTAGGTTGCTTCCAATTGAGAATAGCCTCAATCTTCTGTGGATCAATGAGAATACCCTCCACAAAAACCACATGACCAAGGAATGTCACTTACCTTAGCCAAAACTCACACTTGCTCAACTTAGCGTACAACTGATTATCCTTCAACACTTGCAACACTATCTGTAAATGCTGAATGTGCTCTTCCTCGGTACGGGAGTACACGAGAATATCATCTATGAATACCACCACAAACTGATCAAGATACTCATGGAACATTCTATTCATCATGACCATAAATGCAGCTGGGGTATTCGTCAAACCAAAAGGCATGACCAGAAACTCATAATGCCCATACCTCGTACGAAAAACATTTTTATGCACATCCACATCCTTAACCTTCAACTGGTAATACCCCGATCTTAAATATATCTTAGAAAACATCGTTGCTACATGAAACTAATCGAACAAGTCATCAATTCGCGGCAACGGGTACTTGTTCTTTACCGTCAACTTGTTCAACTAACTATAATCAATGCACATATGCATCGTACCATCCTTTTTTCACAAAGAGAATATGAGCACCCCACGGAGAAACACTTGGTTGAATGAACCCATAGTCCAACAACTCCTGAAGTTGAGACTTCAACTCCTTCAATTCTTTCAGTGCCATCCTATAAGAAGCAATGGACATGGGTATTGTACTCTCATATGTCTCAATATGAAACTCCACCTCTCTATCCAATTTAAACCCTGCAACTCCTCAGGAAAAACCTCAAGAAAGTCGCAAACAGTCTGAATGTCCTCTACTCAAACACCGTTGGCTTCTGGATTTATAACAATAGCCAAATAAGCTTGACAGCCATCAAACATCATCTTCTCCGCTCTAACAGCTGAAACCACATTGGATAGAAACTTAACATTCTCGCCAACCACCACAACTTCATAATCGTCGGCCAACCTCAAGAAAATCTTCTTGGATTCACAATCCACAACTGCTCTATGCTCACTCAACCAATCCATACCCAAAATGATATCAAAACCATAGAATGGCAATTCTATTAGATCTGTGGCAAACTCATATCCTTGCACCACCAAAGGACAACGCCGGTACAACATTCTTGTTGTAACTGTTTCCCTAAAGGAACTTGTGACTAACATGCCAACATCTAAGATCTTAACAGGAACATTCAGCAAAGATGCATGTTCACTCAAGATATATGAATGCGTAGACCCCGAATCAATCAAAGATAACAATGACAAGGATTGCAAAGTAAAAGTACATGCGATCACATCTGTGTTATTACGACCATCATAGTGAGTAGAGACCCGAGTCGGTCCACCACCTTCAGGTCTCACCGCTGCAACATGAGCCATACCTCTCTGACTATCCTTGGGCCTCTAAAAATTACCCCTGCCACGACCTCGGCCCCTAGCAAGTGCAACAACCTGAGCTGGTGCATCCCTCGTAGCCCGAGGACAATCACTCTTCAAGTGATCAAATGAACCACAAATCCAACAATCTCCAGCATTACCCCAACTCATATCCGCGTGGCACCTGCCGTATCACTCACACTCCGGTGTAACCCGATCTCCCTAAGTACCCTGGCCAACTCCACCACCATGCCTGTGATCTGGCTTATGTCTATTATCCCTGAACCTCCTATTCTACCTCCTATAATAGCTAGAGTCAGCCACTCTTTTACCCAAGTTCATACCTACAGTCTGAACTGGTGCACCTAAGGATTGCTCAATATCCTTGGCTCGATTGACCAACACATCAAAATCTGTGTAATCTGCAGCCAGGAGATACATCTTAGTGTCCTTTATAAGACCATATCAGAACCTACCACATCTCTACTGGTCATCTAAAACCAACTCCAAGCATACTGACTCAGCCGGACAAACTTCACCTCATATTCAGCAATACACATGCCTCCCTGAGATAGCGACATAAACTCGCGCTTCTTCATATCCAAGTACTGGGTACCAAGATACATCCTCTTGAAAGATCTCTGAAAGAACTCCCAAGTAATATTTGCCTCAGGAACGCCAGCAATTATGGTCACCCACCAATGATATGCATCCCTCTGCAGCAGAGATACAATGCAACCCAACTTGCGCTCCTCGTTACATCCCATCTGATTCATGATCCCAACCGTCTTTTCCAACCAACCTTCGGCTGCCTCAAGGCTCAAACCTTGAAACTCCTCACCCCCTAAACTCCTCAAATGCTCTAAGGGTAAACCTTGATTTGCCACCACAGCAGGCGCCGGCGCCTGCGCCTGCACTCTAGCCATCGCTACCTGAAAAACTCATGTTATTGCTTGAACTAACAGAGTTAAATCACTATATACAGACACTTGGTGAACATGTGGTGCTTCACCTGCCCCAACGCCAACTGAAGGAACCATTGGAGGAGGAGAAGCTAAAACATAAGGAAGATTCTCTTCTATCTCATTATTCTACCCAACTCTGATAGTATTAGCCATAGATGGTGTCTCACGTCGAGCCATGCAAACAAATTTAGTCACTTTAAAACAATTTTCAAAAATCGCATTTTGGTCACTAACCCAAATGTCATATTTCCAAATTCCTTTCTCTTAAATTGATTCCACCAAAAGTCAGTATACATTAAAAGATGATTTTAAGTATTTTTTCCATATTTTATCTTACCAAAAAATATACGGCCCTGAATCCGACTAGAATCTCTAACCCGATCCACTGGACCGTCTAATAAACCTCAAAATCACTAAGCCCAAAATCGTGGTGTTACATAACAACCTTATGCAAAGCTTAACGAGTAACCATGTATAAATCACATTATACAACATAAACCTTTAAGTGATACATTAACAATTATATTGGCTCACAAGTGATAATTAACCAAGTTCCATTTCCAAAAGAGTTCATCGGATACACATATTCAACAAGTGTTCTCCCAAAACTTCATACATTCTCACCGGCAACACAGGGTTCACACACGAGAGTTTTTGGTACACATAAACCCCTCTACCGTTGTGACACTCGTGATGGAGTATTTGGTACACCACATAAACCCCTCAACAGCACTCATCGGTAGATGTATAACTCACTAACGGGAGTTTATGATACCATTTTGTAATCACTAATTTTATCCGGGTGTTGACCCATTTTTATTTTTCTCTAAATATTTAAATCGAAGGGATTTGAGCTATTACTACTTTTCTTTTATATATACAAAACCCCAAAATACTATAAATATTATTCCTCTACTACTACTATCTATTTATGATTAAAAATCAAAAAATATTACTAGTATACTTAGTGTTATTATAATTACAACTAGTTTGTTATGATTATATGTTACTATATGTTATTATAATTTGAAAATATACAAAAAATATGTTATTATTATTTCTTATTATTTTCCTACTATTATTAATATTATAATATTATTACGGGTATTATTATTATATTAGTACATTATATTTTTTACTACTATTATTATTGCATTATTATATTATATTATTATTATATTTTATTATATTATTATATTTTCATTACTATTATATTATACTATTACTATTATTAAACCGAAAACAAAACAAATATTAATTAAATAGTAACTAATAAACAATTAAAGCCCATAATGTTTAAATAACAAGTCCATTTACATAAAGTAAAACCCAAAAAATGTTATTACATTTTCATTCAGCCTGATAGGGGCCCAGTAAACTAAACCCTAGACCCTAACCCTAATTACATCTGACCATATCTTCTTATGCAGAGCTCATTGTCAACCGTCAGATCTGTTTTAGATCTGACGGTCCAGATTAAGCACCAAAAGGAAACCCTAATGCAGCTGCCCATCTGCCCCAGCGCCGCACTCATCGCAGCCATTGGATTTGGAGATCTAAACGGACGATCCAAATTGTAAGGAATACTCTGGAATTCCCACGCTTCCACGTGCGGCTTGTCAGTGCCCTCCACGCACGCGTGTGTCACACGCACTGACGCTCCAAACACCTCATGCGCGCGTGCTCCTCCACGCCAGTACGGCAGTGGTTCCAATGCCTTTCTAATGGTCCCCCTCCTCAACACAAACACATGCAACCAAAAACGAGTAAACATCAGCAAAAGAGAGGACTAAAGGCAGAGATCAAAACGAGCAAATTTCCAGAGATGTTTGGCGAATTTTAGAAAACCATTACAATTGTTTTATTTTTAACAAACTCGGTTTATAAAACCAAAAAACTCTAGATGTAAAAATCCATCCTGTAATTATCACAAGAAATACAAAAAGAGCTTCTAAGGTATTTCTAGTGCATGCATGTTCTTATATATATAAAAACAAAAGGATAGCCACAATAGGGTTTTGTTTGTTTACCTTGGTAGTTGCTCGGCTTCCCCACGTCATCCTTCGCCGGTGAGAAGCCCTTTGGCTTCCTTGGAAGCCATGAACGGAGAACCAGTGAAAGAGACGAGTGCTCTCAAAAAATATAAAATTTTTTAGTTCATTTTTTTTCCAAATCCTAAAGAAAAGGATTTTTGGCTTCGTTTTTTGAAAATGGAAGGGTGTTTTCGGTTTGAAGAAAGAAAAAGGAAGCGTTTCTGGTGTTTTTATTTGGGTTTTCGGTACCATCGTGCGGCGGTGCACTCGCCAGTTTTTTGGAAAACGTGGCGGCGCTCAATCCAAAATTCTAGAGCGTTTGGCCTTAAAGGAAAATTTTTTCTTTGAAAATAACTAAAGGAGCCAGATTTTTGCCAAAAAAGTCACTTTTATATTTGATTTTATTTTTAAAATGGTTTTTTTTTTACATATTAAACTCCTCCGTCATAGCTTTATCACACCCGAGGGGCTTTCGTTTTTTGAATTTCCTTCCCCAGTCCCTCGTAATTTCCCAAAGCTTTCAATTTCGTCATTAAACCCGATCGGATTTCATTTTCAAGAAAGGTTTAATCTCAGATCAGTCCCTCCGTATTTCTAAACAAGTTTTCTGGCCATTTTGCTTTTTTAAATCACCCTTCAGGTCCCTCACATTTTCAAATAGTTTTCAAAGTCGTCCCTGGTCTTAATTAGATCGCCTTTTAAATGGAGAATGTCCTTTCTAGTCCCTACAAATCCGATTTTGGTTTCGATTGGGTCCCGATTTTAGTGGTAGAATTCCCTTCGGTCTCTTTGAATCTTTTCCGCTTTAATTGTGGTCCCTACATATGCATATTCAGTTTTAGCCTCATTATTTTGTTTCATTTATATTTTAGTCCTTATTTGTATCATACTTGTTTACCTATTTTGATTGTTGGTTCGAATGTGCATTTTGGTTCTTTGTTAAATGTCTGTTTTTTTTTTCATTTTGCATAATGTATATACAGATATAAACGTACGGTTTAGTTTACTTTTTTCTCCTATATGTATAGTTTTTTTGACTACATATATATGATGTATGTATTTATCTATAGTATATGTGGCACTTTTGTTTATGTGCTTTTAAAGAAAGGGGCAGTTTGTATACATTATGTGGTGTGGATTGGATTGGATGTTTGTACATAGAATATGACATAGATATATGTATTGCATTTGTTTCTTAGTGTACGGTAATATAACATACTTTTTTTACGGTATATAATTTTAATATGTATATAGTTGTTCTATAGGTTTTCGCATATAATATGATATGTATATGTTTGTATATATTTTGTACATATAATAATACGTGGTTAAATTTAAAATGACCACGGCCAAACCTTACTTTCCTATATTTATATGCATTTATTTTTTTAAAAACATATGTACCTAACACTTTATTACATGTACATAGTATAATTTTCGTATGGTATAGTGTCTTAATTTTTGATGTTTAGGATCCATTATTTGTACTTGTTTCCATTATGTTTTTCATGTTATGTCATTCTGTGTTGCATATTATTGTTCGAAATTCTTCATTTGCACATTTGTTTTTTAATTATGTCTTTATTTATATTCGCCAAGTTTATGCTTATTTGGGATGCCATGTTGTATAAGTTTGTATTCGGATATTAAATTTTGCCAATGTGGTGCCTTTTTATTCGGAAGTAAATGCGACCAGTATCAAAAGTAGTGAAGGTGGTCTCGTTGTTTACTTTTGAATGACGGGGCCCTTAAAATAGACTTGCATGTATAACCGGATTTTAAATTAATCGTCACTTTAATTCACAAAGTTCGATATTAACAAAGCGGTAATTATTTATTTTGTTTGCCAAAACCTTCCCCATCCGTAATCGACTCCCGAACCATGTTAATCGAATCTCTGGTTTTATGGTGCCCGGCCTACCTCAGTGGCCGGTGCCGACTCCATGTTTTACTGCTTTTCAAAAACACGAATTTTTAAAGTATTCCCCATTTTTCAAATATTTTCCCAAAAAACGAAAGGAAACAAAAATTTAGGTCGCTATAGCTGGCGACTCCGCTAGGGACTAGTTTTGATTTTTTTTCAAAATTAAAGTGAGTTTGCTATTTTTCAAAAAGAATAAAAACAATAATTACCGCTTTATTAATATCGGAAGTTGTGAATTAATGTGACGATTAAATTGATATACGTTTATAAATGCGAGTCTATTGTAACGCATTTAAAACTTGACATTTAAACCCGTCCTTTTAAGTGGGGGGAAACGCTAGTGCTTTCGTGTGGATATTGTTCCTCCGTATGGGCCTAGTAAGTCCTTTCGGGGCTCGACTACCCTATGTTTTCATGGGAATATTGTTTCCCCGTACGGACATAGCGAAAGGGCCCCCCTGAATTGAACTCAGTTGAGAGGATCCTATAATGGGTAATGACCGGGGGTCATGCTACTCTTTAGAAGAGGACAAGGAGGACAGTTCGGGTACCGTTTAGAACCGAAATTATAGGTAGAGAACATTAATAACCCACCCCTTTAAAGCCATGCGGTTTAACCCAACCATCTAATTGATGTTGGGTTGTGATTGTACCCGGTTGTAATTGTACCTTTAATTTTAGTTGAGATGACATAAAGTGTTGGGCACACTTATTGAATCCGTGTATCCGATGTTATATTTTAAAAAGTGGAACTTGGTTACTGATCACTTTTAAGCTAATATAATTGATGATGTATCATGAGATGGATTATGTTGTTTAATGTTGGTTTAAACATGTTATACTCTTTAATTCTTGCATTGGTAGTATGCATAGGAAAGCTTAAATTAAGGGTAGCAAATGGGATTTTGTTGTTAATCCATTATACATGTTGCATATGGTTTAGTATGCATATTTTGGAAATGTTAAGTGCATGGTTTGATAAGGCATGATGTTGAAATGATGATTGAAGGGTGTTTTGGAAAGTGGTTTTTCAAAAGGATTGTTAAGTGGTTTTAAATGCATTGATGGTGGTTTGTATTTGAGCATTCCTGACTACGCCTAGTGTGCTTACGCTCTCTTCTTCCACCAATGTAGAGAATTAAAGGTTGGAGGCAGCGAGCAAGTGAAAACAATCCAAGGACTTGTGTTTACGAAAGTATAACTTTGATTTAGACTTGTAGTAATAAAGGCAATATGATCGTTGATGTTTGGGAAGGTTGTTTGCTAAACTCCCTGGTTGTGCAAGTTTATGTTGATGTTTTGGATGTGTAATTGTCCATTTATGCTTGTTTGAAGTTTGGTTTGAAGTTTTTACATGTTGAGTAGGAAGCATGCCTCTTGATGATATGGATGTTTGTGTTAGGTGTAACACCCCAACTTTTGCCCCAAATTTAAAACCCTAATTTCAAAATCTCTAATTCAAAACCTTAGAAATTGGAAATTTAAAAATTAAACCTAATTAAGAAATTTGGGGATTAATTAAATTTTAAACAAATTTAGTGACCTTTTTATAAAGAATTGATATTAGGTACCTACTATGTGAACCCTAGAAAAGAACAATGACTTACCTTGTAATTTAACCAAAGATTTGTATATATATATATGCACGTCAGTGAATCCTTATTTTCATGCTATCGCTGCACCTCTCTTCATTCGAATAAAAAACCCAGGTTCTTTATTCAATTTCAATGTTACAGCTTCAAATTAATTTTGCCCTTCGCCAAGTTGCATCAAGGTATTGATGTAGTTGTACCCAATGTTTTTGGTCATGGGAAACGCATTATTCAGTAGGTTGAGTTTGCTTTGGCTAAGGTTTGTTTTCTTTCGGTGCTATAAATAATTTATTTTTATATGGTTTTATACCTTGCTTGATTATGATATGCATTATGGCTTGTATGGTTGACATCATATGCATACGATTTTAGAATGTGTTTTTAATTATGATTTATGAAATATTTGATTTACAAAACATCGAAATTTATGAAAACCAGGATTCATGGATTATGATTTATGGATTTATGATGTATGTTTATGGAATAACGGATTTATGGAACTTTGTTTATGAAATTTGAGTTTTAAATATCATATATGTATGAGCATGGGTTGGGATTTCTACGGGGAAGTTTAGTGGTTTCACCCTTCAGGCTGAATTCCACTTCGAATTGGCGGTTGTCATGAGGAGTTATGGGGAACTTTCCTCTTCTCTTGGCGGTTGTAGTTGGGTTACGCTTGTGATATTGTACCATTGTTTTATGTTTTAAAGAAACTTGAGAAAATATTACTTTGTTTTATGATTATGGTTTTCCTTGCACTTTAGAGACACACTAAGCTCTTTAGCTTACTCCCCCTTAGTTCTTCTTTCAGATGCGCAGAACCTAGGTATTACAGTACTTGGAGGATCTCACCTTTTATCCGGTTATTTTAATATTGAGTATGGAACTATTTTTAGTTATTCAGATCCTTATTTATTATTTTGATACATTGATGTAATTTTAAACTTTGAAACTAATTATGTTTTGAGATTATTTTTGGCATTCATTTATTGTGGTTTTATTTCAGATATTTGTATTTAAATATTTGAATATTAATTATGATATTTGTATTTTATTATTACGAGATATTTATTAAATTATCATTAAATTTATTCTTTTTAAATTAAAGTATAATTTAACATTTGGTTTTCTTGAGGGGAAAGTTTTCAAACGTGACTTCCTAGATTCGACCTATTTCTTTTGGGCCGGGTTTAGGGTGTTACATTAGGCTTGCTAGGATTGTTTAAAATGTTGGTATGTTGGTGTTAAGCATGTTCTTGATGTTGTATGATGTTTAGATATGTGTTGAATGTGTTTAGATTGAGCCAAAGTGGCATATGTTGGACCTAGAGGGCATTACAGGTCATCGTGTATTGGTATGGGTACCAAAGGATCGGTACACGGGGTCTGGAAAGGCTCAATTCATCGAAAATTAACAAAGGGTATTAGTACGCCTAGCCATCGTATCGAAACGCCTTGAGGTATTTTTATACTGGTGTCAGTAAACGAATTTATGTACCAGTACACCCCTTGCATTTTTAAAGAGTCGTACTGATACGATGGGTACGGTATCGGTACGCGAATTGGTCACTAGAATTTTGGGTTATGCGAAATCACAAGGGGGATCGGTACAGGTCATGACCGTATTGGTACGAGTGGGTCAACACACCGTATCGATACGGTGATATGTGTATCGGTACAAGTAGCCGTTAAGGTCGTTGAGCCGTATCAGTATGAGCTTGCCCGTATCAGTACGCCCTGTTGTTTTTGTGCATATTAGCTTGCTGAAGTTTTTAAATTGTGCAATTTGATCCCCGAATGTTATGTATGCAATTACTTGAACTTGGATGATTATTTTGATCTGGAAAATAACATGAGCATGAAATTAGACTAATGAAGGTTTGGTAATCTTAATTTTAATTAAGTCTTTATAATTTTATGGAAATTACATTTTGGTCCATAATGTGAGCGTTTGAGCAATTGAACCATGTTTTGAAATTTGATTTCAATGTAACATTTTCTCTGATGTTTGTACACCATAGGAATTAAATTGATGCATCTAGATAAGATAAAAATGGTTTGGTGGACTACCACGATATCCGGTACGGCGACGGATGGGGTGACCTGGGAGTAGGAAGAAGTTTTTGGGAGTTCGATATCAGGATGAGAAGAAGCGTGAGTTTATGGCTTTGGTGTAGGGCACTATATCTGTTGCGATGTATGAGGTGCAGTTTGTGAGGTTGAGTCGGTATGCACCTGAGTTGGTTCCTGACGAGCATACTCGATTTGATCGTTTTCGATATGGGCTTGTGCAGGATGTTAAGACATACATGCTTGCTGCTGATTACACCGACTTTGATGTATTGGTTTCACGAGCCAAGGATGTGGAGCAGAATTTGGGCTTGGCTTCTGGATCGCGAGGATCTAGCTCGGGTAAAAGAGCTGCTGATACAGGTTATAGCGGTGGACAGGCTAAGAGACACTTTGATAGGAGGTTTTGCTTGGAACCGAGGCATGGCGGAGGTGTTATGGGATGTAGAGTCCAGGGGCAGGGTGCCCAAGTTAGAGCACCATTTAGCACTTGTTGGGTTTGTGGATCCCGAGATCATTTAAGGCGAGATTGCCCGCGTTTGGCTAGGGAGGGTTAGGCACCCGCACCTGTGGTGGCTAATGCTTGTTGGAGTTATGGGTTAGGCGACCATCAGAGGCATGATTGTCCTTTGTTGGCTCGAGGTGGGCAGGGTGCTGCACCTGTTGTTGCTCCACAGCGGGGTCGTGGTCGGGGCCGCAGACTATTTCAGCGTCGAGATAGTGGACAGAGAACTGTAGCTCATACTGTTGCTATCCATCCGGAGGGAGGTGGACCGGCTAGGATGTATGCACACCGTGAGGGTCGCAATGACACCGATGTGATTGCAGGTACTTTTACCCTACAGTCTTTATCGTTGTATTTGTTGGTTGATTCTGGTTGTACTCATTCATACATTTTGAGTGAGCATGCTGAGTTGCTTGATATATTTGTTGAAATTCTTAATATGGGGGTTAGAGTGACTAGTTCTCTTAGGGAGACAATCGTGGATAAGAGGTTGTATCGTAGGTGTCCGTTGATGGTCCAGGGACATGTGTTTCTCGTGGACTTGATGGAGTTACCATTCCATGGTTTTGATGTGATTTTGGGCATGGATTGGTTGACCGAACATCGGGTTGTGGTGGATTTTGAGACTAAACGAATATCTTTGAGGTTGTCGGATGATTATGAGGTGGTGGTTGCTGGCGAGAATGCCAAGTTTTTGTCCAGTGTTGTTTCAGCTTTGGAAGCAAGACGAATGTTGGATTCGGGATGTCAGGCTTATTTGGCCTATGTTATGAATCCTGGATCAAAGGAGTTGAGGGTGCAGGATGTTCGCATCGTATGTGAGTTTTTGGGTGTTTTTCGAAGGAATTACCAGGGTTGCCTCCTGACCGTGAGGTAGAGTTTAGCATCGAGGTCTTTATGGGTACGGTACCGGTATCCATGGCTCAGTACCGTATGGCTTTGAAGGAATTGAAGGAGCTAAAAATGTAGTTGCAAGAGTTGCTTGACCATGGGTTCATTAGACCCGGTATTTCACCGTGGGGAGCACCGATGCTGTTTGTTAAGAAGAAAGATGGTACGTTGCAGATGTGTATAGATTACCGACAGCTGAATAAGTTAACGATAAAGAACAAGTATCCCTTACCGCAGATAGATTACATGTTCAATCAGTTCAGGGGAGCTTTGGTGTTTTCCAAGATAGATTTGAGGTCAGGATACTATCAGTTAAAGGTGAAAGAGGTGAATGTGCCCAAAACAGCCTTTCGTACGAGGTACGGGCATTACGAGTTTCTTGTGATGCCCTTTGGTTTGACCAATACTCCAGCTGCTTTTATGGACATGATGAACCATGTGTTTCATGAGTTTTTGGATTAGTTTGTGGTTGTGTTTATTGATGATATCCTTGTGTACTCTCGTACCGAGGAAGATCATGATAGACATTTGAGAATTGTGCTTCAGACGCTGTTGGCTAATCAACTTTATGCTAAGTTAAGAAAATATGAGTTTTGGCTCAAGAAAGTAGTGTTTCTCAGACATGCGGTGTCGGCCAAAGGAATCCGTGTTGACCCGCATAAGGTTGAGGCTGTAATGAGTTGGAAGGAGCCCAAGTTTGTGAAGGAGGTTACGAGTTTCCTTGGTTTGGCGGGTTACTACCGGAGGTTTGTGGAAGGGTTCTCCAGTTTGGCAGCTCCGTTAAAAAATTTGTTGCAAAAGAATGTCCGGTTTGAATGGACGGAGGATAGACAGCGAGCTTTTGAAAGATTGAAGGAAGCTTTGACGTGAGCTTCGGTATTGGTTCAACCAGAATCGAGAAAGAAGTTTGTTGTATATAGTGATGCATCGTATATTGGGCTCGGTTGATGCAGGAGGGTAAGGTAGTGGCATATGTATCTAGGCAGTTGAAGGTGCATGAACGTAACTACCATACTCACGATCTTGAGCTTGCAGCGGTTGTGTTTGCCTTGAAGATTTGGAGGCATTATCTTTATGGTGAGAAATGTGTGGTTTATACGTATCATAAGAGTTTGGAATATTTGATGTCACAGAAGGAGCTGAATCTTAGGCAACATAGATGGTTGCAGTTGCTTAAGGATTATGATCTGACCATTGAGTATCATCAGGGGAAAGCCAACGTTGTAGCGGATGCTTTGAGAATGAAAGCGGCTGTGGAGCTAAGAGCCTTGTTTGCTAGGTTGAGTGTGACGAATGACGGAGGTTTTGTTGGCCGAGTTGCAAGTGAAGTTGTCCTTGTCACAGATGAATAAGGAGAAGAAATCGTATGATGGGAGTTTGGTATCTCATGTGGAAGATCTCAGGGATGGAAATCCTATGAATTTTTATTTCAGCGATGATGGGGTGTTGTGTTTCAAAGGTCGAATAGTGGTGCCAGAGGACGGAGAGTTAAGGCGTACTATTTTGACTGAGGCACATGCTAGTCCTTTAGCTAAGCATCCCGGTAGTACTAAAATGTATCAAGGGTTGAAGGAGGAGTACTATTGGGTTGGATGAAGAGGGACGTGGTTTATTTCATTGTACGGTGTATAGTTTATCAGCGGGTAAAGGCTGAGCATCAGTTTTCTTCCAGTTTGTTACAACCGTTGAGGATACCGGAATGGAAGTGGGAAAGAACCACCTTGGATTTTGTGTCTAGGCTGCCTTTGACGCCGACCAAAAAGGATTCCATATGGGTAATTGTGGACCGGTTTATGAAGTCTGCACATTTTGTGCCTGTGCGTACTACGTATACCTTGGACAGGTTGACTGAGTTGTACATCTCTGAGATAGTGCGTTTGTACGAGGTGCCCAAATCTATAGTTTTGGATAGGGATCCGCGATTCACCGCAAGGTTTTGGGTAAGCTTACACTGTGTTTTGGGAACCCGGTTGAGTTTCAGTACCTCGTACCATCCTCAGTCGGATGGCCAGTCGAAGCGCGTGATTCAGGTTCTCGAGGATATGCTAAGGTGTTGTGTTATTGAGTACCAGGGAACGTGGGAGAAGTAGTTTCCTTAGTGGAGTTTGCATACAATAACAGTTATCATGCTAGCATACAGATGGCACCTTATGAGGCGTTGTATGGCAGGAAATGTCCTACACCCGTGTGTTGGGCGGAAGCGGGGGAAAAGTTTGTGTCTATGCCTAATGTCTTGAAAGGCACAACCGAAAAGGTAAAGTTGATATGTGAGCGCTTAAAAACGGCTGTAGATCGCCAGAAATCCTATACGGATTTGAAGCGTAGGGTTATAGAGTACGTTGTGGGTGATAAAGTGTTTCTGAAAGTGTCGCCCTGGAAAAAGGTGTTGCGTTTTGGGCGAAAAGGGAAGCTTAGCCCGAGGTTCATTGGACCATACGAGGTTTTTGAGCGTGTGGGTCCTGTTGCGTATCGTTTGAGGTTACCTCAGGAGTTGGGAAAGATTCATGATGTGTTCCACGTTTCGGTGTTGCGGAGGTATAGGTCGGATCCATCGCATGTCATACCGGTGGAGGAGATCGAGACCAGACCTATCTTACGATAAAGAACCAGTAGAGATTCTTGTTACCAGCAGTAAGGTGCTGCGTGGCAAATCAGTCGAGCTGGTTAAGGTGTTGTGGAAGCACCGTGGTGTTGAGGAGGCCACGTGGGAACGCAAGTCAGATATGACGAAACAGTTTCCGCACCTATTTCCTCCAGGTAAATTTTGAGGACGAAATTTCTTAAGTGGGGGAGAGTTGTAATGCCCGGGTTTTAGGGCTTAGCAGTTTAGTGGTTTATTAGACGGTCTGGTGGACCGAAGTAGAGATTCGAGTCAGTTTCAGGATCGTATATTTTTGGTGTTGGAAAAATTATGGAAAAATGCTTAAAATCATTATTAATTATGTATTTAATAATGGTGGAATCAATTTTGAAAAATGAGTTTTGGAAGATGGACATCTTGGTTAGTGACCAAAATGGATGTTTTGAAAACTGTGATTTTCTAGTGACTAAAATGAAAAGGGCAAATACTTAGAATCTTTAAGGAGCTATTTTACCAATTGATTTCTGATGATTTCTCCCTTAATTTGACTTATTTTAACATGTGGTTTAATTAATAATTAAAGAGGATTTTGTTAAAAAGTTATCATTTCCAAAACAAAATCACGTCATTTTCTCTCAACTTTTTCTCACCATTCTCTCCTCAGCCAAACACTCAGTTTTCATCAAATTTCCAAAGGTGAGGTGGTTTCTAACTTGATTTTATTATATCAAATTGTTTTATAAAGATTGTTTATACAAAATCATACAATAATGTTGTGTTTTCTTAGCTTTTCACAAATCAATTGAGGGAGAAACTTCACAATAGGGGTAAGGTCTGAGATCTCCTCTATTGTATGGTTCTTTATTGAAATTCCCAAGCATTTGATCATTGTCTTTGTGTTTCTAATCTGATTTTGATGATTTTTCAATGTTTAATTGAGTTATTTGGGGAAAATGAGTTGATTCACGAATTGGATCTGATTTCCAGTAAGTAAGGTTGCTTTGATTCATATTTTGGATTTTAATAATGTTGATAAGTGATTTTTATCAATGGAATCCCGAAACTTAAGAATCTCTATTTGTTTAGGTTGTTAGTTATGAGGTTTTGTGGTGTTTATATGGTTGTAAGGTTGCTGGATGTGGTAGGTTGTTTTGAATCTGTTTTTAGATGTATTTTGATGTTGAAAGTGATGTTAGATTGATAGATGTTGGCTGGGTTGTGAATCGAAGTGTTTTGGTTATGTTTTTTGTTGTTGTGGAGGTTTTGTGAGAATCCAAGAAGAATTGTGGTTGTTGTGTTTGGAATTCATTATGATGCATTAATCCTCTGTTGTTTTGTGGTAAAAACATGGGAGGTTGATTCGGAAGTGATTGGAGAAGCGTTGGATGCTTCGGATTCTTGATTTTGAGTCGATGAATCGAGGTTTCGCATATTGGTGAGTGAAAACGTGGTTTAAAGCATTTTGATGTTTGGGATCAGAGTTTTGGGAGTTAAGGTAGAGCTTGAAACGCTTACCTAGACTCGAAAGTAAGTATAAAGTGGTTTTACTCTCTCGGTCGTGCTTTTACGAAATGGTTGATGCATTTGTTTTAATTACATGTTACCTATTGTTAAGCATATTTGAAAGTATTTGATATACTATTTTTAAGCATGAAATGCTGAAGGATGCGCATGGTAAGTGATCATTGTAAGTATGGTTTATACTTGTGTTTTAAAGCATGGTAGTTGCTTTGGAAATGGCATGGTTTAATGCTTGTTAAAAACAGTGAGGTAAATGTTATTTGGATAATTATATTGTCAAGTGATGTGGTTTTAAAATTGTTATTGGATATAGTTGGCCAACCATAGGATTGAGTGCACTGTAAATAAGTCACATTGGATGTTGAAGGGTTTATACGGTGTACCGAATACTCCATCCAAGTACCCTAACGGTAGAGGGTTAAACAGTACTAAATACTTTCGTTAGTGGATGCTTCTAACCGATGATTGGGATGGATGTCCCCATGGATTGTTATGGTACCCGATTGTTATTGTACCCGATTGTTAATGTACCGCGATTGTGATTGTATCGCTATTCTGGTTGAGATGGCTTGAAATGTTGGGTTAACACTTGTTGAATATGTGTATCCGATGAACTCTTTTGTTAATGGACTTGTCTAATGATCACTTGAAAGCCAATATAATTGTTAATGTATCATTGAAATATTTTTGTTGTATAATGTGATTTAGACATGTTTCTCCTTAAGCTTTGCATTTGGTGGTAATGCATGGGAATGCTTAAGTGAAGGGTTAGCAATGTGACTTGCTATTGAATAATGATACATGTAGCATACGGTTTAATATGTTGATTTAAATGTTATGAAGTGCATGTTTAAAAAGGGCATGATGATGTTTTAAAGGATGATGTTATGTAAATGGTTTTAAATGCATTGATTGTGTTTATTTTAGAGCTTTCCACACTAAGCCTTGTGTGCTTACGCTCTCATTGTCCATCAATGCAGATAATTGAGGCCTTGGAAGGCAACAAGAAGCAAGGGGATCTTGGCAAGACTTGTTTCCAAAGTATGTTAGAGACTAGACTATAATGAATAAGGGCAATGGGGTACTTGTGTTTTGGGAGATGTTTTGTGAAACTCCCTGTTTGAGCATGTTTCTTTAGTAGCTATTGGGTTGTAAATGGCCTTTAAGGATTGTTTTTGGTGCTATATTTTGGTATGTTGGTTGGATGCATATTAGGAAGCATGCCTATAAATATCCTCTTTGATTCATGAATCCTTGTTGTGCCATTAGAATTGTGATGCTAGTTGGCATGGGATGTGCTTGACATGTTAGTATTGTGTTTAAAGCATGTTGGAGTGGTTTGAGTATGCTTTTGGGATGAAAAATCAGCCAAATGTGACATTTTAGGCCATGCGTACCGATATGTGGGGGACCGTATCGGTACGGCTAGGCAATTTCAAGCTTGTGGGATCGTACAGGTCTGGTACGTTTCGATATGCCTAGGCAAATTTTGCCTGGCGTACCGGTACAGAGATGGGTGTTTCAATACGCATTTTAGCCTCTGGAATTCACTTTTGCATCTTGAACCCGTATCGGTACGGTCTAAAATATTTCAAAAGTTAGGTAATTCGGTTAGGCGTATCAAAACAGTGGGGTGGTGTACCGAAACAGGGTGTTTCAAACCATGTCGGTACGGGCTTACCCATTTCGATACGGATGACCGTTTCTCATATGAATGTCACTTTTGGGCAGTTTTGCTTTCTTTGCATTTTAGTGCCTAATTCTTGTCGATGCAATTATATATGGTAGGATGATCGGTTTGAGTTCAAATTTGAAATAGAAGTTTGGAACCTGACTAATTAAAGATTGGTAACTTAAAAATGAGTTTTAATGTTGAAATTTTCTGTATTTGCAATTTGGTCCCTGATTTGTGAATGTGATCGATTGGATGTCAAATTGATTCCCGATTGAGTTGGGGTTGCACCTGATGTCTGTATGAACATGTAGGGTTAATAATTGGCATCTAGATAAGATAAAAGGAAAAAAAATAGACCAGATTTGGTTGTATCTCTTCGGTTTGCTACGGGAAACCTAATGTAGCCTTCTTCTTTCTGTTGGGTGTCTAGGCCGGGTCAAGGGGGTTACAGTTCCTGCACATCACCGTATAAACACAAACCTTTTCTAAACGTCAGGCTGACAATAAAACCTGGTACTCCTTAACTCCTCAGTGCAAAGTAATGCAAATACATGAAATTACTAGGATATATACTAATGTATACTCAAAGTCAAGCAATATTCTTCGCAATAAATGCATGGAAAGTACTTTTCTTCAGGAGTTAACAATGTCCCAGAAACATGGTTCTTCTGTATGCCAAGTACATATAACACGTTTTGATGCTTCAACTATTTGCCCAAAGTCATCTTCAAAACTACAGTTCCTTTTACCTTGATCTTCAAAATTGCATCATTGCCCATGTAAAGCTTTTCTTCATTCTCACTAGGAACCAAATCAATGAATGAGTCCTTGTCACTATAGTCCACAGATTTGTCCACAACAAAATCAAATAAACAAATTTGTTCATATTGCCTCTTGTTCGAAAAAGGAGATCAAGTAAACCCGTAAAAACGTCAAGAATAAAATTCTGAAATAAATTATTTATGAGATATTAGTTTCCACAACAGAACGAGATTTCCAAAAAATAAATTCAACGATTTATTTCTTTTATAGAATAAAATCATACAAGGTTCTCAAGAAAATAAATTCAACGAATTATTTCTTTTTATAAAATAGAATCATACAAGATTCACACGAAAACAAATTCAATGATTTATTTTCCTCACATAGTTAGAATCAACATAAGATTCTAACGTAGGAATAAATTCAATTATTTATTTCATTTGTTATATCTTCTGTTAAACAATGAGATTAGTAGCAATAAAATCTAAACATAGATATTAAGAGAACCCGGTTCTATGTAATTCGGACCATTAATACAGTATCTCAGCATATATTTAATTCAGAATATTCCAAAAAGATATGCAACATTTAAGGAAAAAATCAATTAACAGTGGGTAAAATATTTGTAAGCCCACGAAGGGCCCCCAACCGGTTCAAACAATTACAACAATTAACGGAGAAACCAGGTAAAATTGGGGATGCTGATTCTTATGCAACAATGGGATGGGTTTTGAGAAGAAGCTCCATTTCTTTTGCACCGGGTAGAATGTAAAAAAGAGGGGTCATTTCGTTTGATTTATAACAATGAAGCAATGAACAACTCCTTTTAAGACCTGTAGCTGTAGGCTTTTCGTTACAGCCCTGATCCTATTATTGCTTGTTTTGGATACATCTTTCTTTCTCTTCCCAGTTTTCTTAGCTTGGAAACATCTCATAAAACTTGGGACCACAATTCTCCATTTGTCAAAACAACCGGGCGTCCTGGAATATGTTGCCTTGCTTTGGACACCCACAATCTACCATAGACAAAAGCATTTAATTGGACTATTGACTATAACTCGAAAGTGGAAGAAAAGAAAAAGGATCCGAGGATTGAATACTTGTTTGAAGGTTTCTGCTCATCAGTGGAAGGAACAGACTTTGACTGTAAAGCTTTGAATCCGATGATTGAGCCGACTCCCAGCTCCGAGAGCAGTGAAGAAGCTGAGCTCTTCTGTTAAACCCTTTGCCAGTGCCTCCAAGCTTATGTTGAATCAGCTCTTGTTTGATGATGGTGTGATGAAGATAGAAAGTGGTGCCATCTTGCCAAGTTGCTTGCAATTGCTTGTCATAAAAGGTTGTCTCTTCAATCAGCTTCTTGATGTTATCTAAATCTTCATTCTTCCTGATTAAAAGCACTCCCGAAGCAGTTACGAATAATAGAGTCTTGCAAAACAAGTTGCCCATTTGGTCAACCAAACCTACTCCAGTCAGGTTATCAACCAGATAGGCCATGAAGAACCCTATCATTGCCGCACGACCTGCATAATAATCATAACAACGAATATAGATTTAATCAAACCAGTAATGCGACTCTGTGAGCCACACTGTCAAATTAATGTAGATTTGCACTAACCATTAAGCAATTCGGCTTCGGGTAGATGGAACCTCTTCATTCACGCCCACCAAGGTATGATGGAAGTGTCAAACACTACAGAACTGTCGTTACTTGTAGTTTCAGGATTATCCTGGAGCCATTTTCTCCTCCTGACCTCTGAGGAGTTCAGGTAAATTTGTTACAGCGGAATGAATGATAGAATCAACATATGATTTGCATTGATGAAGCTAATATGTGCAAACAAGCATAGTGTTTAGTAAAACCACAGGAGACACTAACATCATATACTTGTTTTTTTTTTTTTTTTTTGATTAAATAGAGCGGTATTACATTCTCATACTGGGATTTAGTGACTTTCATTAATGAAGCTAATATATGAATTCAGTGAAGAGCATATTTTTCATGGGAACTTAGTTTAACTATGCAAGAGCAAAAGAAACATGAGGCAGTTACACTCACAAAACACCTGTCTCGGCTTTAACATGTAATCACAAAAGGATTCCTTCACATCTTCAAGCCTAGCCACTTAACCAATATCTATTTCATTTCATGCTGTTGGTCTTCAAGTAGGGTTCTTTTGATGAATATCCTTCTCTATTTATATGTTGCCGGAGCACAAGCCCACATGACATGGCTTTTCTTTAACAAACGTAAGGCTTTGTCGAAATAATATTTTTCATTAATTTGGTTTCAAATGCGGAAGTAGAGCTTGCAATGAGCGCAACTCATAGCACCTAACAATTACCAAATATCCATATATAACCCTTGAGAACTTTAAGAATATACAGCCTTTAAGGCTAATCTGTTTTGAATCAATACTCAACCACTTAAAGTTAATGCATATGTGAACAGACAATTATTGAGGAAATTCACCACAATAATAGCATTACTACTCTTTGTACCACCTCCCCATTTCAGCTAAACAACACAGTTGTAGAACACCAAAAATGGCAACTATAGAAGAAAACTTTACCCCACTTTGAACTACCATCCCAGCAAGTACCAAATCTCTAACCTTTCAACACTTCACGCATCTAAGGTAATAAATATCCAACCACTTCACGCATCTGCAATCGGTAGATTATTTATTTGCTAACTCACAAACATAATCGTTCCCTATTCTAAGTACCACCGCATTCCCATTACATCAACACTGCAAATCCGAGTCGGAGAAAGCTCTTCTTCAGCAACACCGTCAACTACTATTCCAATTTCGCATTACATCAAAATGTATTTTACATTAGTTTCATTAAGACCCTTTCAAGCAACCAATGAAAGAAATTAACAATTGATTCGGGTTTTGCAAGCAGAATAGTGACAAAAAGAGAATTCACAAAACTTGTCACTTCATATGATAGTGTGTATTTTTGAATTGGTTAATTCATCCAATCATTGAACTGTCAATAAGAAATTAAATTAAAACAAACCAACTAAAGAAAAACTTACCAGCATCAATAACGGCATCCCAGTCAATGCTTCCATTTTTCTCAAACTGATTCAAGTCCCAAGTCCCACCAATCCACCTAGGGTCCTCAAACTTACTCAAAACCTCAACTTCTGAGTTGGTAGCCGCCCCGTTCGGCCCAGAAGATCCCTCCACGGCCTTTTCACGAGCGGGGTCTTCCGGGTTGGCCTTTGAGTCTTCAACAGCAGCAACTCCAGCTCCATTGTCTGGTAAAGACTTGGGGGTGGAAAGGAGAAGAAAGGGTCTCTTGAGAGAGAGAAAAGGAAAGGATTTGTGGGTGAAATTGGGGTTGACAGAGAAGGGTGTAGGAGGAGGAGAAAACAGGGCCGTGGATATGGACATGTTTTTGTGTTTTCAGTTTCGATTTGGGTTTTTGAAGAAGAAGAAGAAGCGATGAATTACCCTTTTTCAGTTTCGGTTCATGGAAGAGTATTAGTTTGTATGGACAAGAGTTTCTTGTTTGAGGGGAAAAAAAAAATTATAAGCTCTAAAATTAAATTTTAAATTCTAAACTCTATTCTATATACTTTAGAAATATATTCTATCTCAAATTTTTTAAATTTTAAATTCTAAACTTAAATTTTAGTGCGGGTATAAATAAGTCACCAATATGGTAGATGATTTTATATTTTATTTTATGCTTATATTACGGATAAGTAATTAAAACATACCAACTTTTTTTTATTTACGTTAAAGTGTTTTTTTCGTCAAAGTAGGTACTTAAAATATATTATTATTTTTATCTAGGTATGTAAAATATTTTTTTGTCAAAATAGGTACCTAAAATATTCTTTTTTTATCAAAATAAATACCTAAAATATTTTTTTAATCAATCTCACATGTCAACTTATAGAAACCTATATGAAAAATATATATTTTAGGTACCTATTTTGATTAAAAATATATTTTAAGTGTTTATTTTGACCAAAAGTACTTTAAGTACTTAGATAAAAAGTAGAATACTTTAGATACATATATGTGACATAAGCCTTCATTTTATTATAAATTTATAATTATTTAATTGCATAAATAAATGTTTAAATAATGTTTTTTGAATTCTTCGTAGTCTCAAGTAATAAAAAATATAAAATACAAACTGAAAATAAATTTATATTTTTACTAATAAAAACTGATCTAGTTTGACATTCGTTTAGAAAATAGGATGAAAAGTGTTTCTGAAAAGAAAATTTCTAAAACGGGCGACGCATGTCGCTGAACACTTGTAATATCCCAAAATTTGTTATGTTGATTAAGTGTCATTTAGTACTAAGGTAAGGGCTTAAAAGCTAACTTAGTGACTAAAATGACAGCATGTCAAAAGTTGGTATCTAGAGTCTAAAGATGGAAAAGTATAGGCACTTGATGGATAATTTCACTATTAAATTTTTTACTCCACATATAAGTAGTATAGGTTACTGGAAGATGATCTGTATAGTCAGATTTCCGGTATAAGATTTATGTAGAAATTTATTCTCGATCGAACAATCAGAGGAGTGAGCAGATATTTGATTCGAATAAAATTTCATGGAGAATTTATCATTAATTATTTTATCATGTACATGGATTAAACATATCATGAAGAAAAATCTGATATAGATCCCGGGAATAAAAATGCAGTATAAGACATCGAATTTCGTTTGAACTACAAAGTTAAGCGTGCTCAAGGATAGGATAGGTGACCTAGTGGGAAGGTCTTATGTCGGCACTTGAGACAGATAAAAAGGAACCAATTCGAGTTAATATTATTCGTATGGATATCTGATAAAGGATTATTAAGAGAATTTTTATCCAATAAAGATTTCGGGTAAAATTATCAATATATTAGACCGAGTCAAAATTTTAAGTTTGACTTCATAAATATGGAACATTTTATTTGATAATATTATTTATTTTTCAGAGATGGAAATAAGGAATTTTTAGAATTTATTTGATAGCCCAGTGAAGGGGAAATCGCAGAAGAAGTAGTAAGTGAATATCGAGAAATCGGATCGAATCGAAATTTCAGAGGATGTACAATAAGTCATAGAAAGTTCATAAAATATTATTTTATGAATAAATTATTAATTAGTTGATTGTGGTCTAACTAGAATAGTTGGATTTTTACAAAAATGGCAAAATTAGTGATTTAAGTGACTAGTTTTGGTAATTTGATAATTTGATCACAATGGCAATTTTGAAATATTTTGAAAGTACCATGGGAAATATGGTAATTTCCCATGTGAAAGCATTACTCTAGTTTGGTTAGAGTTGAATGGAATTTGGTTGGAATTGAACTAGAATGGCAACTTGTAAATTATGATTCAGTTGGAGGTTGATTTTGGAATAAGGACTAAATTGAATAAAAAAATTCAATTTATTAAATACATGTGGCATAAAATAAGAAAAAGATGAACAAAAATTAGTTCATCTTCTCTCCTATATTTCGAAATCACCAAGGAAGAAAATGGGAAAATACACATATTATTCCTAGGCATTTTGAAGGCTCCAAAGTTAGAATCAAGGTATGTTGCTTTGGAAAAAAATGATCTATGTTTAATGCTCTTTCTATTGATAGTAATTTTGCATGGTAATTTGAAGATTTGTTCATGTTATTGATGAGAGAGAAAATAGGGTTTCATGTTCTATGTTGAGATTGAAGCTTAATTTAAGTAAATCAAGTGTTGTAGAGTTGAAATCAAGCTTAGATTTAGATTAATTTCATGTTTGAAGACATAAACCCTAACCCTAAAATTTGGGATTTTATTTAGAGTTTTGAAATTGATGATGAAAATGAAAGATTGATGATATTAGAAGTTTGATTTTGATGTTAGAATAAAAAATCCTCAACTAGTCGTTTAAGTGACCATTTTGGTATACATGAGGAAATTTGGAGAAATATTGTGATCCTAGTGATGGATTTGAAGAGATTGTGTATTTAGAAGCTTGATTATGGCATTGGGACCAAAATAAAGTCCTTGAAAAGTTTAGACACCAAATTTGCCATATAGGAAGAATTTGGGGTTTTAAGTGTTAATTCTTGGAAATGAACAATATATGTTGGAAAAAATAATTTGAGCATGTTAGAATGTTGTTTGGATAAAAAAATGAGCCTAGAGAAGCTAAGTGACCAATTTGGCTACATGGAAGAATAATGGGAAAATTTCATGAAAATTATGATTATGAGATTTTATGATTCGAATATATTGTATGAAGTTAGAATTGAAAATTAGAATCCAATGGATTAAATTGACAAGAAAGGAAATGACAAGGGACCATTTTGACAGCCCTAATTAGTTCAAGGACCAATTCAGTTTTGGTCTAAAAGTAGGGAAAATGTGATAAAAATTATAGAAATGTTGGATTAATTATTCGATACAAGTTTGCAAATTTATGTGTAAAATTTTTGACTAAAATGTCACTTTGGTAAAAGTTAGTGGATGAAGGGTATTGAATAAAAGTTAGTGAAAATGATGGAATTATTGAATAATTTGTGGTTCGAGCGGGAAAAAATTGCAAAATGTGCAAAATGATCACTAGGGACCATAATGAATAATTCGACATTATTAAAGGAAAAAGTGAAAATTTTTAGAAATATTTTATATTCAGATAATTATACTAGTATAGTATAGTTAAGCAATGTTAGGTTAAAAATATAACATGAATATTGTTATGTATGTTCAAATGGTACTGTACAGCTATTGATGAAGCTAAGGGTACCAGATCAAAAGAAAGCAAGGAAAAAGTATTGAAATAGCTTAGTGAGGCTAATATCATGCATGGCCAGGTGAGTGCATTTTTACTTATTTATTATATATGTGATATGAATGAATGCATATTTATTTATTTTATATATATTGTAACATCCTCAACGTATATTTGATGATTTGATATACATTGAAGATGTTACTAAAGCTTTAATTGATTTCTCAACTTGTAATTTTTTTTTCGACAAAGTAGTTCAGTGGTTAGCCCTTTCTCATTTTTCAAACAAAACCATGTCTAGCAACCGCAGCTAGTTTTGACCCTGAATTGGTTTGTAAAATGCTTTAAGTAGTTATTAAAATGAGAATATAATTCAGGGTGAAAAACTATGTATCCTGCCTAATCCTTTCTTGTTTTTAAAATCACTACGCGATAAATGACCAACTAAGTATAAAACCGTTTAACGCATCTTTCTAAATTTTTTAATTCTTCAAACTAAGTCATGATGCTAGATCATACGAAATAGCTACTTATGTAATATCTATACATGCCCTACTAGACTGGATGTGGTGATACTTACTGTTAGTACAAGCTAACTTGATCCAACAATGTGTAGCTCCTATTTTGCTATCTAATCTGAAGTACCTACGTGTGATACAAAACACACGTTATGTATAACTTAGTGAAACATAATCATAATAATATAAACAATAATTATAATAACACAACTCTTTAAGATGGCAAATGATTTTCAATTGCAGTTGATATCATTTTATCATATATAGAACTGCCTTACTTATATAGTTCATTTGACCAATATAATATTCAAATCACAAGATTTAATCTGTCTTACCAATTTTGTGTACAATAAGCTTTTTAGCTTAACTACTTTCATAATTGCATTTCAAGTATTATAGCCAAAGTATAAAATCAATCCATCGGTAATGCAAAATTAGTCATGTATCATGACTATCTTAAGAGTCATGTCATTATTGTTCTATGTTCATCAGTGCTCACATGCATAAAAATTTCTTCAACATAAACATGCTTTCAATATGATCCATATCATCTATCAATTTTGTCATAGAATCATGATATCAATGGTTCATGATCATCAAGAAGTCGTGCCTTTATCACGTAATCATTTGCCTATCATATTCTTTAACATAGCCATACTTTCATCATGCAATCATTTGCATATCATTTCTTTTATCATAGTCATATACTTCCTTCATGCAATCATTTGCATATCATTTCCTTTATCATAGCCCAAAGTACAAAATCATGTGAAGCTATGGTACGCGAGTCATCACGACACCGTAGTGTCTACGACGTCGTAACGTCTACATTGTCGAAGTGACTAAAATGAGTACGTACTTGAGGAAGCTCTTTGCTCCTTATATAATCGCATTTTTTGTGCTATGTAACACCATAGTGTTTGAACTGACTCCGTAGAGCCTTTCCTGACTCCGTAGAGCCTTTCCTACACCGTAGTGCTTTCACGCAGCAGCTAGGACTCTATGGATATCCAACTATACCAAGGATTTTCATGTGAATCTATGGTATACGAGTCTGACACCGTAGTGTCTACAATTCCGTAGCGTCTGATGGTGAGTACGTACTTCATGATGCCCTTTGCTCCTCGCACAACACCTTAGTGTTTTTCTCAGCACCGAAGTGCCTACATTATCTTAGCACCGAAGTGCCTACAATATCTCAGAACCGAAGTTCCTACATTAGGACGCAACTGCTAAGTGACTCTATGGATATCCAATTATACAAAGACTTCACACTAGTACTTGGACAATTTATTTCCTTATAGATCAATCATCATTTTTCATATAATAGGGCAATTCACATCCCATATTTCATCTTCAATATCCAATTCATCAAAATTATCGTATCACATATGCCATTTAATATTTCTTTGATCAACATACATTTTCATTATTATAAAAGTTGACTTATTGCAAGTCTTCTTCACATCATATATATATATATGTATATATATATATAAACAGATAAAAATGCATTCATTCATCTCAAATATATAATAAATAAATAAAATACAATCACCTGAGCCATTTATTAGCATGCCTCACTAAATTCTACTTGATCATTTCCTTCATAGTACCTCGAATCTTCTTTTGATTCAGATGTGACTTGGTTAACCACATGAATATAAACAAACATTTGTTAAATTCACTTCGAACAATATTTCAATCAAGCTATCTAATCATTTAGCATAAAAATTTCCATAATTTTCCTTCTTTCTTATACTGTCGAAAAATTCATTTTGGTCTTTAATGACCATTTTGAACTTCCAATAATTCTTCTGAGCTTGTTATCAAATATTTAGATACAAAATGTATCAAATTCTATTTCCTGACAGCTTGCGTTACCTTTAAAGATTTACTTATATCGGGCAGAATCCATACTGGATCTTAATTTCCTTTATACTGAAGAAACTAGATTCCATAAAGATTCTAACGGTATAAGCCACATAAATTAATAAAATCTAAAAAAATTATGAAAATTCTTCAAACTCCCGTCACATAGCTGCCCTGACCAAAACTTGTTCTGTAAATTTTCTGACCTTTATTTGATTAAAAATTCATATCTTTTAACTCGGAACTCGAAATCAGTTTCGTTTGCTGGAGGCGAAACTAGACGAATAAATCTTTACATCGATATAAAATTCATCATCTAAACATTTTTGTAGAATTTATGGTGAATTTTCGAAGTCACTGCTAAAATTCAATCTTCTACATAGCTTTCCATAATTAACTTCTACTTTATACTAACTTCTTCTTATTTTTCTACTTGTCAATTTAGTCCCATCACTTACTTCAAACCACCAATTCATCATCTTCTTCATCAAATAATTATTCAAAATAATTCCCTAAAATTTTCTTTCTTTGCCAAAATAGTCACTAAAATGCAAAGGTAAGGTTTAAAACTTCTTAACTTTGCAATTTAGTCCTCAAATCAACATTACTGCCTTAATTCTATTATTTCAACTAAAAAAATCAGATTTAATCCCCATCCAATAATTCATTTCCTATATGCTCAGTTGATTTTGACAAATTGTCAAAATGGTCACTAATTCGATTCAACATCGGTTTAGCATTCTAACATCAATTTCACATTTCCAACATCATTAATTACATAAATACACTCAAATTTTCATAAAATTCAAATTCGGTCCCTTAACTTCTCTAGGCTCACTTTTCATCCAAACAACATTCTAACATGCTCAAATTAATTTTTCCAACATATATTCTTCATTTCCAAGAATTTACACTTAAAACCCCAAATTCTTCCTATATGGCAAATTGGGTGTCTAAACTTTTCAAGGACTTTATTTTAGTCCTAATGCCATAATTAAGCTTCTAAATTCGTAATCTCTTCAAATCCATCACTAGGATAATTTTCACAATATTTTCCCTAATTTATCAAACATGCAAAAATAGTCACATAGAAGACTAGTTAAGGATTTTTCATTCTAACATCAAAGTCAAACTTCCAATATCATCAATCTTTCATTTTCATCAAAAATTTCAAAACCCTAAATAAAATCCCAAATTTTTAGGGTTAGGGTTCTTAACTTCACCATGAAATTAAATACAATCCAAGCTTAATTTCATCAAAACAAAATTGAATTCATGTAATTCAAGTCCTAATTTCAACTTAGCACATCAATTCCCTAATCCTTCCTCATCAATAATTCAAGTAGCTCTTCACAACACCATGCAATATTGCTACCAAAATGTAGAGAATTGAATGTAGAACAAATTATTTTAAAGGATCATACCTTGAATTTTGCTTTAAAGCCTTCAAAATGCCTAGGGAAAATTTTATAAATTTTTCCTTCTTTTCTCTCTTGCATTTCGAAATGTAGGAAGAAGATGAACAATTTTTTGTTCATCTTTTTCCTTATTTATGCCATGTGTATTAATTAAATGAATTTTAAATTCATTTAATTTCTTGATTCCAAATAACCCTATAGCTAAAACTTATTTTCTAATTTGCCATTATGTAAAAATAGAACCAAATCTAGTTAGAATCCAACTAGAAATATTAAAATATTCATAAAAATAATATTTTATGAATTTTCCATGGCTTATGGAATTGTCTTTAAAATTTCAATTCAATTCGATTACCATCATCTACTACGATTTCCATTTTTTTTCAAACAATCAGGTAAAATCTGAAATTCTCATAATTCTAACTTCCATAAATAAATATTGTTAACCTACAAAATATTCCATAATTTTACAAAAATCAAAATCTTGAAATTTTGACTCGGTTTAATATATCTTGATAATTTATTCAAAATTTTTATCGGATAAAATTCTCTTAAAAATCCTTTATCCGATATCCATAATGAATAATATTAACTCGAGCTGATTTCTTTTATTAGTCTCAATTACTGACTTGAGACCTTCCCAATAGGTGACCCATCCTATGTCTTGAGCACGCTTAACTTTGCAGTTTGATCTAAATTCAATATCTTATACTGCATTTTTATTCCCGTAATCTATATTAGATTTTTCTCCATGATCTGCTTAATCCATGTATATGATAAAATAATTACTGATAAATTCTTCAACACTTGGAAATGACTTTTATAACCTTTTTCTATCATATGGTAAAATTTCATAATTTTTCAGTTCGATATGGGTATCCAAATTCTACTTAAACTTTGACTACGATTTTCCCAATAATCGAAATATCATATCAAACCAATAATTCCTCATTCGATCCACACCTATAGGTGCTCTATCTACTTATAAAATAAAACACCTAACTTTTGGGAAATTACAACTTTGGTCCTTCAACTTTTCATTTTCACTTATCACCCATGTTTTAAAACTTATCATTTTGGTCACTAAACTTTAACCTTGAATTCCCATTCCAATTTTCCTTGGATTTTAACCAAATTTTGTGAGTATTCTATTTTACTCGTTCTCTATCACATGACACCTTAAAACCTCAAAAACTTCTTTTCTACTGTCCATAATTGAGAAAATGCTAACTTTTGCATTTTTGTCATTTTAGTCACTAAGTAAGCTTTTAAGTCCTTATCTTAGTACTAAATGACCCTAAATGAACATAGCAAATTTTGGGGTATTACAATTCTCCCCTTAAGAAAATTAGTCCTCAAATTTTCAAAACGATCTGCTTTTAAATAGTTTGGTACTATTCTCTCATTTTCTTCTTGGTCTCCCAAGTTGCCTCATCCACTTTATGGTTCCACCAAAGGATTTTGACCAATGTAATTTTCTTATTCCTTTTAATTCCGTAGGCTAAGATTTTCACCGGTTCTTCGTCATACGTCAAATATCGGGTTATAGTTCAACTTCCTTTCCCATAATCCTGTGTTCTCAATAATTTAGGCTCGTAACATATCTTCAAAGATCATAATAGCTCAATCTAACTATTTTTCTATTAAAAATTTATTTTCTTTTTTTTCACCATGAACTGGTCCAAGTAGGATTGAGACACCCTATTCATCAAATTCTTATATGTGGCAGAGCGTTTGTAAGTCCAAACGACATCATTAAGAACTCGTAGTATCCATAACGAGTTCTGGGTACTATCTTCAGTATATTTTCTTTTTTAACTTTTAATTGATAATAACCCAATTAAAGGTCGATTCTTTGGAAACACAACTACACCTCGGTACTTGTCAAACAAACCCTTAATCCTTAGTAATAGATTATTTATTCTTTATTGTTACCCTATTTAACTGTTGATGATCTATACTTAATCGTAAAGTATCATCTTTCTTCTCTACGAATAATACTAAAGCACTTCATAATAACTCATTCGATCGAATATAACTCCAATCTAATACTCTTACATCTAAGCTTTCAGTTCCTCTAACTGGATTGGTACCTTTCTATAAGGTGCTATCAATACCTGATTTATTCTCGAATTAAACGTCAATATCGAATCACACCTCTTAATCTGAGGTAATCATAGTAATTCATCCAAAAACACATTTGGAAATTTCCTTAGAATTGGATTATTCTCTATCTTCTTATAATTACTGTATTTGAGTTCTCTATTATACAGATAATTCATTCTAAATAGAAGTTAACTATCATATTTACTTCACTCATGTTGTATCCACTATGGGTCTTTTCTTAACCCATAAAAATTAAATCACCGACGAAATCTAACAACATCTTATTTTTCTTATACCCATTAGAGTCTCATTCATACTATTGAGGAGCTGGACCAAGGTATACAAGCAATATATCAGTAGCATCACATCCTAGGGGCATGTACACTTTAATAAAATCATATTGGACTCGATTTAACCTCTAGAATCGGCTAAACCTTTGCTCTGATACCACTAAATGTAACACCCTCAACGTATATTTGATGATTTAATATACATTGAAGATGATACTAAAGTTTTTAATTGATTTCTCACTTGTAATTTTTTTTTCAACAAAGTAGTTCAGTGGTTGGTCCTTTCTCAGTTTTCAAACAAAACTATGTCTAGCAACTGCAGCTAGTTTTGACCCTGAATTGGTTTGTAAAATACTTTAAGCAGTTATTAAAATGAGAATATAATTCAAGGTGAAAACTATGTATGCTGCCTAGATCCTTTCTTGTTTTTAAAATCACTACGCGATAAATGACCAACTAAGTATAAAACCATTTAAAGCATCTTTCTAAAATTTTTAATTCTTCAAACAAAGTCAGGATGCTAAATATATGGAATAGCTACTTATTTAATATCTATACATGCCCCACTAGACTAGGATGTGGTGATACTTACTGTTAGTACAAGCTAACTTGATCCAACAATGTGCAACTCCTCTTTTGCTATCTAATCCAGTACCTACGTGTGATACAAAACACACGTTATGTATAACTTAGTGAAACATAATCATAATAATATAAACAATAATTATAATAACACAACTCTTTAAGATGGCAAATGATTTTCAATTGCGGTTGATGTCATTTTATCATATATAGAACTATCTTACTTATATAGTTCATTTGACCAATATAATATTCAAATCACAAGATTTGACTGTCTTACCAATTTTGTGTACATTAAGCTTTTAGCTTAACTACTTGCATAATTGCATTTCAAGTATTATAGCCAAAGTATAAAATCAAGCCATCTGTAATACAGAATTAGTCATGTATCATGACTATCTTAAGAGTCATGTCATTATTGTTCTATGTTCATCGCTGCTCACATGCATAAAAATTTCTTCAACATAAACATGCTTTCAATATGATTCATATCATCTATCAATTTTGTCATAGAATCATGATATCAATGGTTCATGATTATCAAGTAGTCGTGCCTTTATCACGTAATCATTTGTCTATCATATTCTTTAACATAGCCATACTTTCATCATGCAATCATTTACATATCATTTCTTTTATCATAGTCATATACTTCCTTCATGCAATCATTTGCATATCATTTCCTTTATCATAACCCAAAGTACAAAATCATGTGAAGCTATGGTACACGGGTCATCACGACGTCGTAGTGTCTATGACGTCCATAACGCCTACATTGTCGAAGTGACTAAAATGAGTACATACTTGAGGACGCTCTTTGCTTCTTATATAATCACATTTTTTGTGCTATGTAACACCATAGTGTTTGAACCGACTCCGTAGAGCCTTTCCGACTCAGAGAGCCTTTCCTCCTACACCGTAGTGCTTTCACGCAGCAGCTAGGACTCTATGGATATCCAACTATACCAAGGATTTTCATGTGAATCTATGGTATACGAGTCCGACACCGTCGTGTCTACAATTCCGTAGCGTTTGATGGTGAGTACATACTTCATGATGCCCTTTGCTCCTCGCACAACACCTTAGTGTTTTTCATTAGGACGTAGTGCCTACATTATCTTAGCACCGATATCCAATTATACAAAAGACTTCACAACTAGTACTTGGGCATTTTATTTCGCTTATCAATCATCATTGTTATCAATAATACAAAGACATCCCATATTTCATGGACAATTTATTTCATCAAAATTATCAATCATCATTTTTCATATAATGGGCATTTCATATCCCAAATTTCATCTTCTTAGATAAATTATTATTCAAAATTATCATATCACATATGCCATTTAATATTTCTTTGATCAACATACATTTTCATTATTATAAAAGTTGACTTATTGCAAGTCTTCTTCACATCATTTATATATAAATATATAAAAATAAACATTAAAAATCATCTCATCTCAAATATATAATAAATAAATAAAATACAATCACCTGAGCCATTTATTAGCATGCCTCACTAAATTCTACTTGATCATTTCCTTCATAGTACCTCGAATCTTCTTTTGATTCGATTTGACTTGGTTAACCACATGAATATAAACAAACATTTGTTAAATTCACTTGAACAATATTTCAATCAAGCTATCTAATCATTTAACATAAAAATTTCCATAATTTTCCTTCTTTCTTATACTTCAAAAAATTAATTTTGGTCTTTAATGACCATTTTGAACTTCCAATAATTCTTCTGAGCTTGTTATCAAATATTTAGATACAAAATGTATCAAATTCTATTTCCTGACAGCTTGCGTTACCTTTAAAGATTTACTTATATCGGGCAGAATCCATACTGGATCTTAATTTCCTTTATACTGAAGAAACTAGATTCCATAAAGATTCTAACGGTATAAGCCACATAAATTAATAAAATCTAAAAAAATTATGAAAATTCTTCAAACTCCCGTCACATAGCTGCCCTGACCAAAACTTGTTCTGTAAATTTTCTGACCTTTATTTGATTAAAAATTCATATCTTTTAACTCGGAACTCGAAATCAGTTTCGTTTGCTGGAGGCGAAACTAGACGAATAAATCTTTACATCGATATAAAATTCATCATCTAAACATTTTTGTAGAATTTATGGTGAATTTTCAAGTCACTTTACTAAAATTCAATCTTCTACATAGCTTTCCATAATTAACTTCTACTTTATACTAACTTCTTCTTATTTTTCTACTTGTCAATTTAGTCCCATCACTTACTTCAAACCACCAATTCATCATCTTCTTCATCAAATAATTATTCAAAATAATTCCTAAAATTTTCTTTCTTTGCCAAAATAGTCACTAAAATGCAAAGGTAAGGTTTAAAACTTTAACTTTGCAATTTAGTCCTCAAATCAACATTACTGCCTTAATTCTATTATTTCAACTAAAAAAATCAGATTTAATCCCCATCCAATAATTCATTTCCTATATGCTCAGTTGATTTTGACAAATTGTCAAAATGGTCACTAATTCGATTCAACATCGGTTTAGCATTCTAACATCAATTTCACATTTCCAACATCATTAATTACATAAATACACTCAAATTTTCATAAAATTCAAATTCGGTCCCTTAACTTCTCTAGGCTCACTTTTCATCCAAACAACATTCTAACATGCTCAAATTAATTTTTCCAACATATATTCTTCATTTCAAGAATTTACACTTAAAACCCCAAATTCTTCCTATATGGCAAATTGGGTGTCTAAACTTTTCAAGGACTTTATTTTAGTCCTAATGCCATAATTAAGCTTCTAAATTCGTAATCTCTTCAAATCCATCACTAGGATAATTTTCACAATATTTTCCCTAATTTATCAAACATGCAAAAATAGTCACATAGAAGACTAGTTAAGGATTTTTCATTCTAACATCAAAGTCAAACTTCCAATATCATCAATCTTTCATTTTCATCAAAAATTTCAAAACCCTAAATAAAATCCCAAATTTTTAGGGTTAGGGTTCTTAACTTCACCATGAAATTAAATACAATCCAAGCTTAATTTCATCAAAACAAAATTGAATTCATGTAATTCAAGTCCTAATTTCAACTTAGCACATCAATTCCTAATCCTTCCTCATCAATAATTCAAGTAGCTCTTCACAACACCATGCAATATTGCTACCAAAATGTAGAGAATTGAATGTAGAACAAATTATTTTAAAGGATCATACCTTGAATTTTGCTTTAAAGCCTTCAAAATGCCTAGGAAAATTTTATAAATTTTTTCCTTCTTTTCTCTCTTGCATTTCGAAATGTAGGAAGAAGATGAACAATTTTTTGTTCATCTTTTTCCTTATTTATGCCATGTGTATTAATTAAATGAATTTTAAATTCATTTAATTTCTTGATTCCAAATAACCCTATAGCTAAAACTTATTTTCTAATTTGCCATTATGTAAAAATAGAACCAAATCTAGTTAGAATCCAACTAGAAATATTAAAATATTCATAAAAATAATATTTTATGAATTTTCCATGGCTTATGGAATTGTCTTTAAAATTTCAATTCAATTCGATTACCATCATCTACTACGATTTCCATTTTTTTTCAAACAATCAGGTAAAATCTGAAATTCTCATAATTCTAACTTCCATAAATAAATATTGTTAACCTACAAAATATTCCATAATTTTACAAAAATCAAAATCTTGAAATTTTGACTCGGTCGAATATACTGATAATTTATTCAAAATTTTTATCGGATAAAATTCTCTTAAAAATCCTTTATCTGATATCCATACGAATAATATTAACTCGAGCTGATTTCTTTTTATTAGTCTCAATTACTGACTTGAGACCTTCCCAATAGGTGACCCATCCTATGTCTTGAGCACGCTTAACTTTGCAGTTTGATCTAAATTCAATATCTTATACTGCATTTTTATTCCCGTAATCTATATTAGATTTTTCTCCATGATCTGTTTAATCCATGTATATGATAAAATAATTACTGATAAATTCTTCAACACTTGGAAATGACTTTTATAACCTTTTTCTATCATATGGTAAAATTTCATAATTTTTCAGTTCGATATGGGTATCCAAATTCTACTTAAACTTTGACTACGATTTTCCCAATAATCGAAATATCATATCAAACCAATAATTCCTCATTCGATCCACACCTATAGGTGCTCTATCTACTTATAAAATAAAACACCTAACTTTTGGGAAATTACAACTTTGGTCCTTCAACTTTTCATTTTCACTTCTATCACCCATGTTTTAAAACTTATCATTTTGGTCACTAAACTTTAACCTTGAATTCCCATTCCAATTTTCCTTGGATTTTAACCAAATTTTGCGAGTATTCTATTTTACTCGTTCTCTATCACATGACACCTTAAAACCTCAAAAACTTCTTTTCTACTGTCCATAATTGAGAAAATGCTAACTTTTGCATTTTTGTCATTTTAGTCACTAAGTAAGCTTTTAAGTCCTTATCTTAGTACTAAATGACCCTAAATGAACATAGCAAATTTTGGGGTATTACAATTCTCCCCTTAAGAAAATTCGTCCTCAAATTTTCAAAACGTATCTGTTTTAAATAGTTTCGGGTACTATTCTCTCATTTTCTTCTTGGTCTCCCAAGTTGCCTCATCCACTTTATGGTTCCACCAAAGGATTTTGACCAATGTAATTTTCTTATTCCTTTTAATTCCGTAGGCTAAGATTTTCACCGGTTCTTCGTCATACGTCAAATATCGGGTTATAGTTCAACTTCCTTTCCCATAATCCTGTGTTCTCAATAATTTAGGCTCGTAACATATCTTCAAAGATCATAATAGCTCAATCTAACTATTTTTCTATTAAAAATTTATTTTCTTTTTTTTCACCATGAACTGGTCCAAGTAGGATTGAGACACCCTATTCATCAAATTCTTATATGTGGCAGAGCGTTTGTAAGTCCAAACGACATCATTAAGAACTCGTAGTATCCATAACGAGTTCTGGGTACTATCTTCAGTATATTTTCTTTTTTAACTTTTAATTGATAATAACCCAATTAAAGGTCGATTCTTTGGAAACACAACTACACCTCGGTACTTGTCAAACAAACCCTTAATCCTTAGTAATAGATTATTTATTCTTTATTGTTACCCTATTTAACTGTTGATGATCTATACTTAATCGTAAAGTATCATCTTTCTTCTCTACGAATAATACTAAAGCACTTCATAATAACTCATTCGATCGAATATAACTCCAATCTAATACTCTTACATCTAAGCTTTCAGTTCCTCTAACTGGATTGGTACCTTTCTATAAGGTGCTATCAATACCTGATTTATTCTCGAATTAAACGTCAATATCGAACTGTACCTCTTAATCTGGAGGTAATCATAGTAATTCATCTGAAAACACATTTGGAAATTTCCTTAGAATTGGATTATTCTCTATCTTCTTATAATTACTGTACCAGTTCTCTATTATACAGATAATTCATTCTAAATAGAAGTTAACTATCATATTTACTTCACTGTGTTGTATCCACTATGGGTCTTTTCTTAACCCATAAAAATTCGTCAACTGACGAAATCTAACAACATCTTATTTTTCTTATACCCATTAGAGTCTCATTCATACTATTGAGGAGCTGGACCAAGGTATACAAGCAATATATCAGTAGCATCACATCCTAGGGGCATGTACACTTTAATAAAATCATATTGGACTCGATTTAACCTCTAGAATCGGCTAAACCTTTGCTCTGATACCACTAAATGTAACACCCTCAACGTATATTTGATGATTTAATATACATTGAAGATGATACTAAAGTTTTTAACTGATTTCCTGACTTGTAATTTTTTTTCAACAAAGTAGTTCAGTGGTTGGTCCTTTCTCAGTTTTCAAACAAAACTATGTCTAGCAACTGCAGCTAGTTTTGACCCTGAATTGGTTTGTAAAATACTTTAAGCAGTTATTAAAATGAGAATATAATTCAAGGTGAAAACTATGTATGCTGCCTAGATCCTTTCTTGCTTTTAAAATCACTACGCGATAAATGACCAACGAGTATAAAACCATTTAAAGCATCTTTCTAAAATTTTTAATTCTTCAAACAAAGTCAGGATGCTAAATATATGGAATAGCTACTTATTTAATATCTATACATGCCCCACTAGACTAGGATGTGGTGATACTTACTGTTAGTACAAGCTAACTTGATCCAACAATGTGCAACTCCTCTTTTGCTATCTAATCCGAAGTACCTACGTGTGATACAAAACACACGTTAAGTATAACTTAGTGAAACATAATCATAATAATATAAACAATAATTATAATAACACAACTCTGTAAGATGGCAAATGATTTTCAATTGCAGTTGATGTCATTTTATCATATATAGAACTATCTTACTTATATAGTTCATTTGACCAATATAATATTCAAATCACAAGATTTGACCTGTCTTACCAGTTTTGTGTACATTAAGCTTTTAGCTTAACTACTTGCATAATTGCAGTTCAAGTATTATAGCCAAAGTATAAAATCAAGCCATCTGTAATACAGAATTAGTCATGTATCATGACTATCTTAAGAGTCATGTCATTATTGTTCTATGTTCATCAGTGCTCACATGCATAAAAATTTCTTCAACATAAACATGCTTTCAATATGATTCATATCATCTATCAATTTTGTCATAGAATCATGATATCAATGGTTCATGATTATCAAGTAGTCGTGCCTTTATCACGTAATCATTTGTCTATCATATTCTTTAACATAGCCATACTTTCATCATGCAATCATTTACATATCATTTCTTTTATCATAGTCATACTTCCTTCATGCAATCATTTGCATATCATTTCCTTTATCATAACCCAAAGTACAAAATCATGTGAAGCTATGGTACACGGGTCATCACGACGTCGTAGTGTCTATGACGTCATAACGTCTACATCGCCGAAGCGACTGAAATGAGTACATACTCGAGGACGCTCTTTGCTTCTTATATAATCACACTTTTTGCGCTATGTGACACCGTAGTGCTTGAACTGACTCTGTAGAGCCTTTCCTGACTCTGTAGAGCCTTTCCTGCACCGTAGTGCTTTCACGCAGCTGCTAGGACTCTATGGATATCCAACTATACCAAGGATTTTCATGTGAATCTATGGTATACGAGTCTGGCACCGTCGTGTCTACAACGCCGTAGCGTTTGATGGTGAGTACATACTCAAGGACGCCCTTTGCTCCTCAGCACCGAAGTGCATACATTAGGACGTAGCTGCTAAGTGGCTATATGGATATCCAATTATACCAAAGACTTCACACTAGTACTTGGGCAATTTATTTCCTTACAGATCAATCATCATTGTTCATATAATAGGGCAATTCACATCCCATATTTCATCTTCAATATCCAATTCATCAAAATTATCAACCATAATTCGATAATGGGCATTTCATACCCAAAATCGAAAATCCGATTTATCTTAGATAAATTATTATTCCATATCCATGTATCACAGATGCCATTTAATATTTCTTTGATCAACATACATTTTCATTATTATCAAAGTTGACTTATTGCAAGTCTTCTTCACATCATTTATATATAAATAGATAAAAATGCATTCATTCATCTCACATATATAATAAATAAATAAAATACACTCACCTGGGTCATTTGTTAGCATGCCTCACTAAATTCTACTCAATCCTTTCCTTCATAGTACCTCGAATCTTCTTTTGATTCGGATTTGACTTGGTTAACCACATGAATATAAGCAAACATTTGTTAAATTCACTTCGAACAATATTTCAATCAAGCTATCTAATCATTTAACATAAAGATTTCCATAATTTTCCTTCATTCCTTATACTTCCAAAAATTAATTTTGGTCCTTAATGACAATTTTGAACTTCCAATAATTCTTCTGAGCTTGTTATCAAACAGTTAGATACAAAATGTATCAAATTCTATTTCTTGACAGCTTGCGCTACCTTCAAAGATATACTTATATCGGGCAGAACACATACCAGATCTTAATTCCCTTTAAACGGAAGAAACTATATTTAATAACGGTTCTAACGGTATAAGCCACATAAATTAATAAAATCTAAAAAAATTCTGAAAATTCTTCAAACTCCCGTCACAGAGCTGCCCTGACCAAAAACTGCTCTGTAAATTTTCTGACCTTTATTCGATTAAAAATTCATATCTTTTAATTCAGAACTCGAAATCAGTTTCCGTTTGCAGGAGGCGAAACTAGACGAACAAATCTTTACATCGATATAAAATTCATCATCTTTTTATCAGTCTCAATTACTGACATTAGATCTTCCCAATAGGTCACCCATCCTATGTCCTGAGCACGTTTAACTTTGCAGGCCGATCTAAATTCAATATCTTATACTGAATTTTTATTCCCGTAACCTATATTAGATTTTTCTCCATGATATGTTTAATCCATGTATAGGATAAAATAATTACTGATAAATTCTTCAACACTTGGAAATGACTTTTATAACCTTTTTCTATCATATGGTAAAATTTCATAATTTTTCAGTTCGATCTGGGTATCCAAATTCTACTTAAACTTTGACTACGATTTTCCCAATAATCAAAATATCGGATCAAACCAGTAATTCCTCATTCGATCCACACCTATAGGTGCTCTATCTATTTATAAAATAAAACACCTAACTTTTGGGAAATTACAACTTTGGTCCTTCAACTTTTCATATTTCCACTTCTATCGCCCAAGTTTTAAAACTTATCATTAAGGTCACTAAACTTTAACCTTGAATTCCCATTCCAATTTTCCTTGGATTTTAACCAAATTTTGCGAGTATTCTATTTTACTCGTTCTCTATCACATGACACCTTAAAACCTCAGAAACTTCTTTTCTGCTGTCCATAATTGAGAAAATCCTAACTTTTGCATTTTTATCATTTTAGTCACTAAGTAAGCTTTTAAGTCTTTTTCTTAGTACTAAATGACCCTAAATTAACATAGCAAATTTTGGGGTATTATATATATGACATAAGAGAAACTTGCAAGGAGTCGACATTAATATTAATGAAAAATTATGTTGATCAAAGTTATATAAATGGCATGAAATATTAAATGGCATATGAGATACACTGACCAAAAACTGCTTAAGAAAGAGAATTAAGATCCAACTATTCGATAAAGATTATATGTCAAACATCAGCCTCAAATGATCAACCACGCTTAAATAATTGACAAAATAAGATTCAGGGACTAAAACGAAAGAAAATAGAACTTTACTAAAAAGCCTTTAACTAAGTTAACTACCATGGGTATTGGTACGCCCAGTTGAGTACCGGTACGCCCTTTCCTTTTTTGAATTCCAAAAATTCCAGTAGCCAATTCTCGTACCGGTACGACCCTGCGTACCGATACACCTTACCAAAACCAAAGGCCCGTACCGATCCTCAAACCCGGGTACCGATCCCCCAAGCTAAACTTAGCCCTCTCGTATCAATACGCGATCCCGTGTATTTGTACGCTACTCCAAAGATACACTCCCGTATCGCAATGCCTAGCCCGCATATTGGTACCACACGCCCAAAATGCCTTACCGTACTAATACGTGAACACGTGTACCGATACGCCTGGACATGTATGGTCACAATTGGCTGGTTTAACATGCTTATCTCAAAAGTAAACCACTTCATTAGGCCATAAACTTCCATACAACACTACCTAGGTGAAAAAAACAACCTAAACATCATAAGCTCAGCAACCAAATGGCTTTCATACAACCAATGATATTCTAAAGCCATGCTTCCTAAAAACACTTTGGCAAACATCCCTAAATGCACAATTAAACCATTCACAGCATATGCATCATAACAACACACTCCACAAAGCATAATAAACTTGCTCAAACCATCACAACAAGGCAATCATCAAGGAAGATCTAGATGCATACCCAAGAAACCACTCATCCACAACTACATCATGTATTAACAACAAGCTTAGCCACATCAACATCCTAAAAAACCAACATAGAAAACATACTCAAAATCCATAAGAAAACATGATTACAACCCCCAAAACCTTAAAGAATACATTGCATTATTAACCGGAAATATAAATGAGTTCATACTCAAAGTAGTTTATCTCTTGGATCCTTGCAAACCTTGCCTTTGCTGCCCGAACTTCAATGCTCTACATCATTAGGAAAAAGAGAGCATAAGCACACATGCTTAGTGAGGATGCTCATAAACATGGATGCATTTAAATTCATTTAAAAACACATGCTTGCTTTTCCCCAAACATACTTACTTCCAAAGCACTTTCTCATGAATCTAACTGAATCAAAACATACTGATATTCATAACATCATAAACATTTCATGCTTAAATCCCAAATCATTTTAATCAAACCATGCTTAAATCCCAAAGCATTTTAGTACAAGATTCAACACATGATCATTCTCATATATTGGCATTTATAGTGACCCGGATAGTCTACCTCTAGCATATACATATATCGGATACACAAATCTCTCATACCATGCCTAGTTAAACCGCATTATATCCCAAACCTTGCCTAGTTAAACCGCAAGATTTGACACCCTTGCATAATTAAACTGCGAGATTTCACCCTTGCCTAGTTGAACCGCAAGAGTACCGACCTTGCCTAGTTAAACCGCAAGATCACCATCAATTTGGGTTGCCTAGTTAAACTGCAAGCCTCAAATGAGGTCCCAACAGTCTGAGTGGCCTAGTTAAACCGCCACACCTCAAGGACCCATGGCCACGATCGATTTAGTTCATATTTTATAGTGCACTTTTAATTCTATGGCATGCCAACTATACCTAATTGTTCTCACCATGTCACATAGCCAATATATCTTTTACAAAACCATTTGCTTACTGTTTTACAATGTATCTCATAAACAACACATATGTTAATCTCATTGCCAATGCAACAACACCATTCCCAACCGGAATGAAAACCAATGCTCAATAGCATTTAATATACTTTCAAACCCCTGCATATGTACTCAAAATCATGCATTTCCAGTAAGTAAATCATATCATGTTTATCACCAAAACATCCAAACAACATGCTCATATCCAAGCTGATATTCAAAAGCAAAATAAGGGAAACTTACTTTCGAGCATAGGTAAGTGTCTCGCGCTTACCCTAAACTCCCAACAACCTTTACAAACCTTTGTAAAGAATCTAAAACTAGTTTCCACTCACTGATACGCTCTGCCTTCCTTGCCAAAGCGAAACAAGCTCTCGGCAAACCACCAAACAACGTCAAGCTTCGTCGCCTTTATTATCCCCTATTTTAAACACATAAATCAAGAGGACAAATGCATTAAAATACATTCAACCTATTGCCTAACAACAATCTCCCGCAACTCCCAAGTTGCCCACTCAAATCCCATTTGAAACATACCGAAAACACCATCAAACGTTTCCAAAATCTAACCTAGCCCTAAACCAACAATTCAAGCCATCAATCAACATCCAAAAACCCTTCTCTAACATCCTTTTACCTCCAGAAGATTAAACTCAAATATCACCACCATAACCCACAACTAGCAACCTAACTAAATAGAGATTCAAGAGTTTGGGCACAGTATTGATAAAAACAACCTATTAACATCAAAATACATCCAAAACATATATTAAATCCATCTAAATTTCTGGGAATCAAATCCACCTCGAAAATCACCATGCTTCATCAAAATTTCCAAAATAACTCAATTAAACATGGACAAAACATTAAAACCACATTACAACTCATAAATCAAGGATCAAATGCTTGGGAATATCAATAAAGAATCATTTAACAGAGGAGATCACGGACCTTACCCCTGTTATATGATTCCTCCCTCAATTGGCTTGTTAAAAGCTAAGAAAATACAAAATTTCAATGAAATTTTGCAAAACAATGTTAAAGAAATAAAATAAAATCAATAATATGAGTGAAATGAGTTCCTTACCTCTGGATTTTGATATAATTCCGAGTGTTTGGAAGAAAACAAGTTGAGAGAAAAGATTTAGGAAAAGATTATGTAAATCTCTTTTAGAAAGCTAATAACTAACTTTAGATATTTAATACTTATTAACACCAATTAAAATATATGTTTAAAATTATTTTATTGATGAGAGAAATCACTAGCAAGTACTTGGTAGATTAGCTCCTTAAGGATTCTAAGAATTTGACCCTTTTGATTTTTGTCACTTAAAATAAGTTTTCAAAAAATCGCATTTTGGTCACTAATCCAAAATGTCATATTTTCCAATTTTTTTTCCAAAATTGATTCCACCAAAAATCATTATATATTAAAAGATGATTTTTAACTATTTTTCATATTTTTATCTTACCAAAAAAATATATAGTCCTGAATCTGACTCGAATCTCTAACCCGGTCCACTAGACCGTCTAATAAACCTCAAAACCGCTAAGCCCAAAACTGGGGTGTTAAAACTCTCCCCCACTTAAGGAATTTCGTCCCTAAAATTACTTGGAGGAAATAGATGTAGAAATTGCTCTTTCATATCTGCCTTACTTTCACGAGCTCTATCGTCTTACCACGAAGAACTTTCTTACTAGTATCGAGGATCTCTTCTGGTTCCTCATCACAGGTTAGATCTGACCTCAACTCCATATCCTCCATCGGCATGATATGTGAGGATCTGACCGAGATCTCCTTAACATCAAAACATGGAACACATTATGAATTTTCTCCAGCTCGGGAGGCAACCTCAACTGATATGCCATAGGACCCACACGCTCAATAACCTCATATGGTCCAATGAACCTCGGACTAAGCTTACCTTTACATCTGAATCTCATCACCTTTTTCCATGGTGACACCTTCAAGAATACACGATCTCCCACCGCATACTCAACCTCCTTACGCTTCAAATTCGCGTAAGATTTCTGCCGATCCGCAGCTGCTTTCAACATGTGGCATACAAGCTTAACCTTCTTATCCGTGTCTTTCAATACATCCGGTAGGGTAACATGCTTTTCCCCCACCTCAGCCCAACATAAGGGCGTATGACACCTCCGGCCATATAACGCCTCATAAGGTGCCATCTGTGTACTTGCTTGATAACTGTTGTTGTAAGAAAATTCAACTAAAGGCAAATGTTTTTCCCAGGTTCCTTGAAACTCAATAATACAACATCTTAGCATATCCTCCAAAACCTGAATAACCCGCTCAGACTGCCCATCTGACTGAGAATGATATGCAGTGCTAAAACTCAACCTCGAACCCAGGGCTTAGTGCAAACTCCTCCAAAACCTTACCGTAAACCTCGGATGCTTATCCAAAACGATGGATTTAGGTACACCATACAAGCGCACAACCTCCGCTATATACAAATCTGCCAACTTGTCCAAGGTATACGTTGTGTGCACTGGCAAGAAATGTGCACACTTTGTGAACCGGTCAACAATCACCCAAACGAAATCCCTCTTAGCCGGTGTCATCGTCATCCCTGTTACAAAATCTATGGTGATTCTCTCCCATTTCCACTCTGGAATTTTCAGCGGTTGCAACAACCCGGATGGAAATTGATGTTCAGCTTGAACCCGCTGACATACCATGCACTAGGAAACAAACTCAACCACATCCTTTTTCAACCCAACCCAGTAGTATACCTCCTTCAAATCATGATACATTTTAACACTACCAGGATGCATAACAAAAGGACTAGAGTGTGCCTCTGTCAAGATAGTGTGCCTCAACTCCGGATCATCCATCACCACTATTCGACCCTTGAAACACAAAACTCCATCATCATCAAAATGAAATTTCGTCATATTACCGTCTGCTATATTCTTAACATGCTCAACCAACGAATCATCATACGATTGCTTAGCTTTAATCAACCGTGATAACGTAGGCTTGACTTGCAACTCCGCCAGCAAACCACCCTCCCGCGTCACACTCAACCTTGGAAACATAGCTCGAAGCTCAACCGCAACCTTACGACTTAATGCATCCGCCACTACATTGGCTTTACCAGGATGATACTCAATTGTCAAGTCGTAATCCTTAAGCAGCTCTAACCACCTACGCTGCCTAAGATTCAAATCTTTCTGGGACATCAAATACTTCAAGCTCTTGTGATCAGTAAAGTTCACACACTTCTCACAATAAGGGTAATGTCACAAAATTTTCAAAGCGAAAACCACAGCCGCAAGTTCCAAATCATGGGTTGGATAATTGAGCTCATGAAATTTTAACTGCCTCGATGCAAAGGCCACAACCTTCCCGTCCTGCATTAGCACACAACCGAAGACAACATACAACGCATCATTATAAACCACAAACTCCTTCCCATATTCAAGCTGAATCAACACATGAGCGTGTGTCAGCACTTCCTTTAACTTTTCAAACCTGTATTGCTGTTTCTCCGTCCAAACATACGGAATATTATTCTGTAACAACTTGGTTAACAGAGCTGCAATACTCGAAAACCCCTCAACAAAACCGCGATAATAACCAGCCAACCCAAGAAAACTTCGCACCTCCGATACTGACTTAGGTGGAATCTAATTGAGAATAGCCTCAATCTTCTGTGGATCAACGTGAATACCCTCCGCAGAAACCATATGCCCAAGGAATGTCACTTCCTTTAGCCAAAACTCGCACTTGCTCAACTTAGCGTACAACTGATTATCCTTCAACACTTGCAACACTATCCACAAATGACGAACGTGCTCTTCCTCTGTACGGGAGTACACGAGAATATCATCAATGAACACCACCACAAACATATCAAGATACTCATGGTACACTCTATTCATCATGTCCACAAATGCAGCCGGGGCATTTGTCAAACCAAAAGGCATGACTAGAAACTCATAATGCTCGTACCTCGTATGGAACACAGTCTTGTGCACATCCACATCCTTAACCTTCAACTGATAATACCCTGATCTTAAATCCATCTTGGAAAACACCGGTGCTCTATGAAACTGATCGAACAAATCATCAATCCGCGGCAAGGAGTATATGTTCTTTACCGTCAACTTGTTTAACTGACGATAATCAATAAACATACGCATCATACCATCATTCTTTTTCACGAAGAGAACAGGCGTACCCCACAGAGAAACACTTGGTCGAATAAACCCATGATCCAATAACTCCTGAAGCAGCGACCTCAACTCCTTCAATTCTTTCGGTGCCTTCCTATAAGGAGTAATGGACACTGGTGTTGTACCCTCGTATGTCTCAATACGAAACTCCACTTCCCTATCTAGAGGCAAACCCGACAACTCCTCAGGAAAAACCTCAAAAAAGTCGCAAACAGTCTGAATGTCCTGCACTCAAACACCGTTGGCTTCCGGATTCATAATAATAGCCAAATAAGCTTGGCAGCCATCAAACATCATTTTCTCCGCTATAACAGCTGAAACCATGTTGGACAGGAACTTAACATTCTTGCCAACCACCACAACCTCATAGTTGTCGGCCAACCTCAAGAGAATCCTCTTGGACTCACAATCCACAACCGCTCCGTGCTCACTCAACCAATCCATACCTAAAATAATATCAAAACTATAGAATGAAAATTCTATCAGATCTACGGCAAACTCATGACCTTGCACCACCAAAGGACACCGCTGATACAACCTTCTTGTTGTAACTGTCTCCCCAAAAGAACTTGTGCCCAACATACCAATATCTAAGATCTCAGCACAAACATTCAGCATAGATGCATGCTCACTTAAGATATGTGAATGCGTAGACCTCGAATCAATCAAGGATAACAATGACAAGGATTGCAAAGTAAAAGTACCTACGACCATATCTGTGTCATTACGACCCTCACGGTGAGCAAAGACCTGAGCTAGTCCACCACCTTCAGGTCTCACCACTGCATCATGAGCCATACCCCTCTGACCATCCTCGCGTCTTTGAAAATTACCCCTGCCATGACCTCGGCCCCTAGTAGGTGCAGCAACCTGCGCTGGTACATCTCTCGCAACCCGAGGATAATCACACTTCAAGTATCAGATGACCCATAAATCTAACAAGTTCCAGTATTACCCCATCACATACCTACGTGGCGCCTACCACATCGCTCACACTCCGGTGTAACACGAGCTCCCTAAGCACCCTGGCCAACTCCACCACCACGCCTGTGATCTGGCCTATACCTATTGTCCCTGAACCTCCTATTCTGTCTCCCAACATAGCTAGAGTCTGCCACTCTTTTACCCAAGTTCACACCTATGGCCTGAACTGGTGTACCCAAGGACTGCTCAATATCCTTGGCCCGATTGACCAACACATCAAAGGATTATGACCTGATCATTGATTACCATTCAGTCCGAGCAAATGTCGTTATAGATACCCTAAATCGGAAGACATTTATTACATTATGAACTTTAAATGCTCAACTGACATGAAAAGGATGGTTCATTGCCAGTAGAGATGCAATTAAAATCTTCATTGCCAAGTCGAAATAAAGAAAGTTAGTAACAATATGAAGATTATATAGCAAGGATGAAGCAAGTAGAGTGCCAATATTTATAGTATCGGATCGAAATCACAAAGTTGAAGAGGCAACATGGGAAGCTAAGGATACAATGGAAAAGTAATACCCACATTTATTTGAAACAGGTACATCTTCAAAATTTGACGACAAACTTTCTTAAGGGGGAAAAATTGTAATACCGCAAAATTTGCTATGTTGATTAAGGGTCATTTAGTACTAAGGCAAGGGCTTAAAAGCTAAACTAAAATGACAGCAAGTCAAAAGTTTGTGTATAGAGTCTAAAGATGGGAAAAGTATAGGCACCTGATGGATAATTTTGCTATTAAATGATTTTACTCCATAGATAAGTAGTACAGGTTACAAGAAGATGATTTGTATAGTCAGATTTCTGGTATAAGATTTATGTAGAAATTTATTCTCGATCGAACAATCAGAGGAGTGAGCAGATATTTGATTCGAATTAAATTTCATGGAGAATTTACCAGTAATTATTTTATCCTGTACATGGATTAAAAAGATCATGGAGAAAAATCTAACATAGATCCCGGGAATAAAAATGTAGTATAAGATATCGAATTTTGATTGAACTGCAAAGTTAAGCGTGCTCAAGGCATAGGATGTGTGACCTAGTGGGAAGGTCTTATGTCAGTACTTGAGACTGATAAAAAGGAATCAGTTCGAGTTAATATTATTCGTATGGATATCTGATAAAGGATTATTAAGAGAATTTTTATTCGATAAAGATTTCGGGTAAAATTATCAGTATATTGGACCAAGTCAAAAATTTAAGTTTGACTTCATAAATATGGAATATTTTATTTGATAATATTATTTATTTTTCAGAGATGGAAATAAAGAATTTTTAGAATTTATTTGATAGCCCGGTGAAGGGGAAATCGCAGAAGCTATACCATAAGTCACTAAAAATTTATAAAATATTATTTTATGAATAAATTATTAATTAGTTGATTGTGATCTAACTAGAATAGTTGGATTTTTACAAAATGGCAAAATTAGTGATTTAAGTGACTAGTTTTGGTAATTTGATAATTTGGTCACAATGACAATTTTGAAATATTTAGAAAGTGCCATGGGCAATATGGTAATTTCCCATGTGAAAGCATTACTCTAGTGTGGTTAGAGTTGAATGGAATTTGGTTGGAATTGAACTAGTGTGGCAACTTATAAATTATGATTCAGTTGGAGGTTAATTTTAAAATAAGGACTAAATTGAATAAAAAATTCAATATATTAAATACATGTGGCATAAAATAAGAAAAAGATGAACAAACATTAGTTCATATTCTCTCCTATATTTCAAAAACACCAAGGAAGAAAAGGGAAAATAAACAAAATTTTCCTAGGCATTTTGAAGGCTCCAAAGTTAGAATCAAGGTATGTTGCTTTGAAAAAAATGATCTATGTTTAATGCTCTTTCTATTGATAGTAATTTTGCATGGTAATTTGAATATTTGTTCATGTTATTGATGAGAGAGAAAATAGGGTTTCATGTTCTATGTTGAGATTGAAGCTTAATTTAAGTAAATCAAGTGTTCTGGAGTTGAAATCAAGCTTAGATTTAGATTAATTTCATGTTTGAAGACATAAACCCTAACCCTAGAATTTGGGATTTTATTTAGGGTTTTGAAATTGATGATGAAAATGAAAGATTGGTGATATTAGAAGTTTGATTTTGATGTTAGAATGAAAAATTCTCAACTAGTCCTTTAAGTGACCATTTTGGTATACATGAGGAAATTTGGAGAAATATTGTGAAAATTATCCTAGTGATGTATTTGAAGAGATTATGAATTTAGAAGCTTGATTATGGAATTGGGACCAAAATAAAGTTCTTGAAAAGTTTAGACACCCAATTTGCCATGTAGGAAGAATTTGGGGTTTTGAGTGTTAATTCTTGGAAATGAAGAATGTATGTTGGAAAAATTATTTTGAGCATGTTAGAATATTGTTTGGATATAAAAAATGAGCCTAGAGAAGCTAAGTGACCAATTCGGCTACATGGAAGAATAATGGGAAAATTTCATGAAAATTATGATTATGAGATTTTATGATTCGAATATGTTGTATGAAGTTAGAATTGAAAATTAGAATCCAAGGGATTAAATTGACAAAAAAGAAAGTGGCAAGGGACCATTTCGACAGCCCTGATTAATTCAAGGACCAATTCAGTTTTGGTCTAAAAGTAGGGAGAAATGCGAGAAAAATTATAGAAATGTTGGATTAATTATTCGATACAAGTTTTCAAGTTTATGTGTAAAATTAGTGACTAAAATGTCACTTTGGTAAAAGTTAGTGGATGAATGGTATTGAATAAAAGTTAGTGAAAATGATGAAATTATTGAATAATTTGTTATTCAAGCTGGAATAAATTGCGAAATGTGCAAAATGATCACTAGGAATAATTTGACATTATTAAAGGAAAAGTGAAAAAATTTGGAAATATTTTATATTCGGATAACTATACTAGTATAGTATATAGTTAAGCAATGTTAGGTTAAAAATCTAACATGAATATTGTTATGTATGTTCAAATGGTACTGTACAGCTATTGATGAGGCTAAGAGTACCAGATCAAAAGAAAGCAAGGAAAAATTATCGAAATAGCTTAGTGAGGCTAATATCATGCATGGCCCAGGTGAGTGCATTTTTACTTATTTATTATATATGTGATATGAATGAATGCATTTTTATTTTTTATATATATATGACATAAGAGAGACTTGCGAGAAGTCGACATTAATATTAATGAAAATTTATGTTGATCAAAGTTATATAAATGGCATGAAATATTAGATGGCATATGAGATACATTGATATGTCATAATGATTTATCTAAGATAAATCAGATTTTTAGATTTTAAGAATGAACTGCCCATTATCGAATTATAGATAATAATATTAATGGACTGGATATTGAATATGAAAATATTATATTGTTATGCCCAAGTACTAGTGTGAGAGTCTTTGGTATAATTGGATATCCAAAGAGTCATAGCAGCTGCAATACAGCACTATGGTGCGAGATAGACTCTTCAGGGTCGAGATAGACTCTTCGGGGTCGAGATAGACTCTACGGAGTCGAGTTAGACTCTACGGATTCAGTTCAGACACTACGGTGTTACATAGCACAAAATGTGCGAGTATGAGAAGCAAAGAGCGTCCTCGTGTAGGTACTCATCTCAGTCGCTTCGGCGATGCAGACACTACGGCGTCGTAGATACTATGGTGTCGTGATGACTCGCGTACCATGGCACACATTATTTTTGTACTTTGGGCGATAATACATGAAATATATTTATGCAGACAGTTAAGTTAGAAAAAAGCTTAACGTATATTTGATTGATAAAATAAAGGTTTGATGATATGAAATAAACTACAATTGGGACAAGCTTGCCATTTTGCAGAAACTGTATTGTACTATTATATGACAGAGGAATGACTTGATATTTACCTTGAGCCATAAGATTTTACAGTATAGTTACATGACTTTACAGAACAAAAGTTATTGTAGTACAAATTTCTTACATGATTATTCTTGCATTAGAGATTACATGATTTTATACTTTGGGCTATAGTACTTGAAATGTATTTATGCAAATAGTTAAGCTAAAAAGCTTAATGTACACAAGACTGGTAAGACAGATCGAATCCTATAATTTGAATATTATATTGGTTAAATGAGCTATACATGTAAGGTAGTTCTATACATGATAAAATGTTATCAACTACAATTGGAAATTGCTTGCCACTTTCCAGAGCTATGTTATTTATAATCATTGTTTTACATTGTTATGATTATGACTCACTAAGTTATACTTAATGTGTGTTTCGTATCACACGTAGGTACTTCGGACTAGATAGCAGAGGAGGAGCTGCACATCGTTGGATCAAGTTAGCCTATATTATCAGTAAGTATCACCACATCATAGTTTAGTGGGGTATGTATAGATACTAAATAAGTAGTTATTTTGTACATTTAATTTTCGTACTTTATTTATAAGTTAACGTGGATATATGATCTAGAAACATGACTCAATTTGAGGAATTAAGAATATTAGAAAAGATGCTTTAAACGATTTTAAACTTAATTGGTTGTTTATCGCGTAGCAATTTTAAAATCAAGAAAGGGTCTCGGCAGCACACATAGTTTTCACCCTGAATCATATTTTCATTTTAATAACTGCTTAAAGTATTTTATAAAACAATTCAGAGTCGAAACTAACTGCGGTTGCTAGACATAGTTTTGTTTGAAAACTATGAAAGGGCCAACCACTAAACTACTTTGTTGAGGTTTAAATTTTTTTACAAGTTTGAAAATTAGTGTAAATCAGTTCGTAACATCTTTAATGTGTATTCAAATATCGAATATACATTGAGGGTGTTACAACACTACTAACGCAATATATTACAAAATATTATTATTATTTTTAATGATTATTAAATAAAGATTAAAAATATTTAGAATTCCACATACAATTAATAATTATTTAAAATAAAATTAAAATTTTGATTAAATTATATTTTTGCTTTATACTATTTAAATCATTATTTTAAAATAACATAATCATATTCTCCACCGTACTCAAACTTAAAACAAAAAAATCCTAAATATTTTTCTTCTCCTTGTCACCGCAGCCAGGGATAGTTCTGGAAGTGTTCAATAGCTTCGGTCGAACATGACCCCCGAAAATAGAGGCCCTAAATGAGTTCTGTAGTATAATATATATATATTCTCAAAAAATACTTATATATAGATAATATTTTTTAAGAAAATCTTAACCCAAACATTAATTGTGACTATCTTATTGACTAATCATATTATTAGGGGTGTTCAATTTTGGATATTGGATCTGATCCAATCCAAAAAATTTGAATGTCCAAAATTTTGGGTTGGTAAAATAGCTATCCGTATCCGATCTTAAAAAATCGGATATTTCAATATCTGATTATCCAAAAATATAATTTGATTTAACTATTTTTCAGATTTGAAGGTTGTATTTATGAAAATTTCGGAATTTCGAATATAACAAACAACAAATTGCTAAATAGAACAAGATTTGCATCTATGAAGATTTTGATTTTTTTTTAATTTTCGGATATAAAAAGCATCAAATTGTTAAATATAACAAGATTAATAGTCATGAAATTTTCAATATTCGGATAATCTGAAACTTGAAATACTGCGATCCGTATCCGATCCGGAAAATTAAAAATCGGACCGGATATCTGAATTTTTGGATCGGATTAACGGATTCTACCTATATTGTTGCTTACGTAGAGTGAAGCTTTTTAAAATTAAAGTTTGTGAAGTCATACTTACAGACAACTGTGTCGCAAGAATGGCTAAATGGACTTGTTTTGATGGCAATCGAGAGTAATTTTTTTGGAAGAAGTTGATATTGAAAGCATTGTAGATAATTATGATTTAAAACATGCAAGAAGAACAATATTTTTAGGTGAAAATATTATATTTTTAGATATTTGTAAATCATTTTTATGTTAATAAGAGATTAATATAATATTTTTGTATTAATACAACTTTATTTAAAAAATATTAATATATTATTTTATATTATAAATTAAGGTTTCCTTCAATAAATTGAACAATACTCCTTAAATATTTGAACCGCCGCCACCCCAATAGTTCTACGCAATATTTACAGCCAATGTAATAAATGAATTGACTTGTTGCGATTGTTTTTTATTATCTTTCGGCTGTATAGTTAATGCCATCTTTAATATTGTTTCTCAACTTATAAATATTGTTTTCCCCCTGTTTTAGCCATAAACGAATCCCATTAAAAAAGCATACAAACATTTGCCTAGAGGCTTTCTTACCGCTGACGTGCGCCGAAATCGTCAAATAAAATAATCTCATTCTGAATTAAATATTGAAAGGTAATATAGAGAAGTAGGATCGATTCACAAGGAGTAAGAAAATTCCAATGTTGTTGCTTTATTTTAAATTGATTAATCTGCGAAACAAAAATAGGGTGTTTAGAAATAATAATTAAGTAAAAATAAAAGATGAATAAAAGTAAAAATTTTTAATAAAGAATTAAATTGTGATGGTTTAGCCTTAGGCTTTGCTAGCCTTAACTTCGATTGATCATCGAAATAATTTTCCCTTATGGATAGTATGTTGGTTACAGTCGACAAGGCCCAACCCCGCAGCTAACTCTTCTCTCTAGTTAACCGAAATTTCCAAGTCAATCTTCGAAATCTAGTTCTTGCTGGTCTAACCACGTCTATCGTCGTTAGCACCAAAACAACTTGAAGTTCTAGAAGAGCCCAACTCGAGTTATAGTGTGTCTTTGAGAATCGAACTCGATCTTGATTCCCCTTAGAGGACCGCCGCTAAGTTTGTTCACTGGAAGCCGAATTACGACCAACTGATCCGACTCCCAAACAGCAAGCCAAAACAACTTTCAAATCAACGACGTCTTTTTGAGTTGAAGATGTAGTGACTTTTAAAGGAATGACTGATTGCCACTCCTAGTTACCAGAGAATCAAACAATACTTTCTAGGAGTTGTTAAGTGCAAATCCAATTCTCATGATTTAGAATTGAGTCATCGCAAAGCTTTAGAATAAGTGGAGTTTAGCTAAGCATGGATTGGATCATGCTTACCATTTGGTATGGAAAAATAAAAGAGAAGAAAGTAAAAAGATGAAAAAGAAAATAAAGCTTCTATAGAAATAGCCATGGAAATTACAAATTCCAATCTGTTGAATAAAATAGCATAAGGGGGTATTTATACACAAAGATTTTAGAATTTAAGTTTTAAAATATCTAAGATAAATTTCCTAAATTCAAGATAACTCATTCAATGATCTTGAATTTGAATTCAAAATATTCAAGATAAATTATCCTAAATTTAATATTCAAGATAAAATATATAATAATCTTAAACTTAAAATCCAAAGTATACAAGATAAGGGATCACGTTTGAACAAGTGGTCAGATTTGAATTCTGTCTTATACTCTAGAAAATGTTCATCCTTATCTAAATTCTGCTGAAAACGAATTTGACTACTTCATGCCCACGTCTCCTACCATAATATCCTAAATATGTCAGATTCTACTTTTAATCATGAGTTTTAGGCTGGCATATTCCAATCGAGTCCCTAACCAAAATTAAGCCCAAAAAGAAATGGATCAATAGTATTTAGGCAAAATATGGGCTTAGAAATAAAACAATTAGATGCATTATTTTACCCATATCAAATTCTCCCTCACTTATTCAATGCTTGCCCTCAAGCATATTTTAATTTTTTACTCCCATCACTTAGTCAAACTTAATCAAAAGTTTTCATTTAAATCCTAAAAGCATGCTTGGATCGAAAGAGTTAAACAAGATAATCACATAAGGATAATGAAAATGAATCGATAAAAACATTCAACCAAATGAACAACAATCAATTATGCAGGATTTTTGTTTGTTCGCTTTTGGGGTCGAGACATCATCGAACCAAGACTAGCCTTCTTCCTTGTCGTGGAAGCTTGTCGGGGTGTGAGTTTTATTTCTCCTCCTCAGTTGTATCTTTTTTTTCCTTTTTATCTTCTTTTTTCACTTTTTTACTTCTTTTTTTCTATTTTTTTTCACTTTTTAACTCTATGCATCGGCTCGTCACTCAGATCTTTGTACTAGAAATGAGATGACAACCCATATACCTTGCCCCGACCTCCAACTCGGTCACATTCCCGATCTACTACTCACAATCGTCTTACCACGAAGCAACACACCTGATGATAATGTCAAACAAAAAATAAACGATACAAAACCAAACTCATATTTAAGCAAGGCTGAAAATTGTACCACTGAATTAAAAGCATTCATCAAATTCATTTAATGAACCCAAACTAGCTTATACATGCATAACCAAATCAACTCAAGCATGGCAATAAAGGATTAAAACGAAACTCCTGAGTCGGTATAGACAAGTGACGGTCATAATCATTAAAATAAGCTTTTAAATAATCATGAATGGAGGCAAAATTTGATTCTACCCCTTCACTTATAGCGCATTTCCCAAAATACAAATAAAGAAAATGTAAGTGAAAGGGTAGAATACTCCCCATGTTTAGTGCCAGCCTCGTGCGCGGCGAGAGTTGTTCTATTGAAGGAGGGAAAGGATTTCTTGAATATTCGCTTCTATGGAGTTAAGGCGAGAGAAAAAAATGTAGAATCCTTGTTGTACCTTTATTTAAGAAATTAAAAATAATTAAATAGTGATCATAAAAATAAAAAATAAAAAATAAAAATGAAATAAAAGGGAAAGAGAAAATGAAAATGGGTTGCCACCCATCATAGCTCTTTTGTTTAACGTTGTTAGCTCGACGACCTGATTCAAACTACATGTTCTGCGAGAGATACTTCCTCCACTTCATACGCTTTTGTCCAACTAAGAACTTCCTTATGAGAAGTTCTACGACCATTGAACTCTTTCATTTTATCCTTTTATATTTAGGTATTCTCATAAGCATTTTTTGGATATTTTCCAGCTTTGAAAGCTTGTTCGAAATAATGACCAGAAAGGTATATCTTTTGCCCAAAAATGTGAACTTCAAGTGTTCTGATAGCGGTTTCAGCTCAATCTCCGGTGCTTGCAAATTTGAAGGTAAAAGTTTTAGTCTTTGAAGGTTCTAGGTGCCAATTTAACTAAACGTTAGAAACATTTTCTAACTTTACCGACACATCAGCTTCATCATTCAAATCTATACACAGTTCATTAGAAAAGTTATAATCAACTAATGGTTCAATTATATCGATAAAGCTAACATTTGACATAGAATTAGGATATTTCATGGCCTTATAAACATAAAATTTCACCACTTCTCCATCAAACTCCATGGTGAGAGTTCCACTCCGCACGTCAATTTTGGTTTGTGTAGTGCTCAAAAATGGTCTTCCAAGCAGGATATCAGATAAATTATTAGAGATATCGTTCACCATGTTAATGATGTAAAAATCCACTAGAAATATCAACTCAATTACCTTTACCAGAACATCTTCCAGGACTCCTTCTGAATACACCATTGACATGTCTGCTAACTGAATGACCACCATTGTTTCTTTCAAAAGACCAATGTTTAGTAATTTAAAAATAGATAAAGGTATAATGTTAATTGACGCATCAAGAACACACGTAGCCTTTTTGACGGCTACATTACCTATTTTACATGGAATAGCAAACATACCTTGATCCTTATATTTAGATGGAAATTTTCTTTGAAGAATCACAGAAATATTCTAACATAAATTTATATTTTCATTCTCAGAGAGTTTTTTTGTTTGTGTAGAGATATTTCAAAAATATCGCATATCTTGTGTAATACCCCGATTTTGGGCTTAGCGATTTTGAGGTTTGTTAGACGATCCGATGGACCGGGTTAGAGATTCGAACCAGATTCGGGATTGTGTATTTTTAGGTAAGATAAAAATGTGGAAAAATAGTTAAAAATCATCTTTTATTATATAATGATTTTTGGTGGAATCAATTTTAGAAAAAGGAATTTGGAAGTGTGACATTTTGGATTAGTGACGAAAATGCGATTTTTTGAAAACTGTTTTTCAAGGTGACTAAATTGAAAAGGGTCAAATCCTTAGAATCTTTAAGGAGTTATTTTACCAAGGTTTTTTTATGATGATTTCTCCCTTAATTTAAGATATTTTAACATGTGTTTTAAAGATAATTAAAAGGGATTTTAGTTAAAAAAGTTAGTTAAGCTCATTAAAGAAAATTCACGTAACTTTTCTCTTCACTCTCTCCTCAGCCAAACACTCAAGTTTTCATCAAAATTCAGAGGTGGGGAGTCTATTAACTTATTTTTATGATTGATAATGATTTGATTAACATTGTTTTTGCAAAATCTCATTTAAATCTTATGTTTTCTTAGCTTTTGTCAATTCAATTGAGGGAGAAATCTCACAATAGGGGTAAGGTCCGTGATCTCCTCTATTGTATGGTTCTTTACTGAAATTCCCAAGTATTTGATCCTTGATTTATACTTTGGAAACTAATTTTAATGTTATATCAATGATTAATTGAGTTATTTTGGGAATATTGATGAGATATTTTAATTTTCGAAGTGGATATGTTTTTCCACTGTTTGAGTTGGATTTAATATATGATTTGGATGTATTTTGATGTTGATAATTTGTTTTTATCAATAGAATCTCGAAACTCTTGAATCTCTAATTAGTTAGGTTGTTGGATTGGAGTTTTTGTGGTGATATTCGAGTTTAATCTTTGCTGGAGGTAAAAGGATGTTAGGAAAGGGTTTTTGGATGTTAGTAGAAGGCTTGAGTTGCTGTTTTATGGACTGGTTAAGTTTTGGAAATGTTTGATGGTGTTTTCAGTATGTTTTAGATGGTTTTTAAGTGGGCATCTTGGGTGTTACGGGAGATTGTTGTTAGGCATTGGTTTGAATGCATATTAATGCATTTTCCCTCAGGTTTTATGTGTTTAAAAAAGCGGATAGTCAAGGTGACAAAGCGTGACATTTTTGGTGGCTTGCCGAGAGCTTGTTTCGCATGGGCAAGGAAAGCGAAGCGTATCGGTGAGTGGAAACTAGTTTTAAATGCTTTACAAAGGTTTGTAAAGGGTGTTGGTAGTTTAGGGTAAGCGTGAGACACTTACCTAAGCTCGGGAGTAAGTTTCCCTTATTTTGCTATTAGATATGAGCATGTTGTTTGCATGTTTTGGTAATAAACATGGCATGTTTCACTTGCTGGAAAATGCATGATTTTGAGTACATGTGCAGGGAGTTGAAAGTATATTAAATGCCATGGAGCATTGGTTTTCATTCCGGTTGGGAATGGCGTTATTGCATTGGCAATGAGATTTGCATATATGTTGTTTATGAGATGAATTGTAAAACAGTAAGTAAATGGTTTGTAAATGATATATTGGCTATGTGACATGGTGAAAACAATCAGATATAGTGGGCATGCCATAGGATTAAAAGTGCACTATAAAATATGAACAAAATCGATCGTGGCCATGGGTCCTTGAGGTATGTCGGTTTAACTAGGCCACTCGGACTGTTGGGACATCATTTGGGGCCAGCAGTGCAACTAGGCAACCCAAATTGATGGTGATCTTGCGGTTTAACTAGGCAAGGTCAGTACTCTTGCGGTTTAACTAGGCCAGGGTGCAATCTCGCGGTTTAACTAGGCGAGGGTGTCAAATCTTACGGTTTAACTAGGCAAGGTTTGGGATATCATGCGGTTTAACTAGGCATGGTATGAGATATCCGTGTATCCGATATATGTAGAGGATAGAGATAGTCTATCTGGGTCATTATAATTGCCAATATATGAAAAAGATCATTTGTTGATTCTTATATTAAGTGCTTTGGGATTTAAGCATGGTTTGATTAAAATTCTTTGGGATTTAAGCATGAAATGTTTATGGTGTTATGAATATCATTATGTTTTGATTCAGTTAGAATCATGGGGTAGTGCTTTGTGAGTAAGCATGTTTTGGGAAAAACAAGCATATGTTTTTAAATGAATGTAAATGCATCATTGTTTATGAGCATCCTCACTAAGCATGTGTGCTTATGCTCTCTTTTCCCTAATGATGCAGAGCATTGAAGTTCGGGCAGCAAAGGCAAGGTTTGCAAGGATCCAAGGGATAAACTACTTTGAGTATGAACTCGGTTTCCATTTTCAGTTAATAAGGCAATGTGTTCGCCAAGGTTTTGCGGGTTGTAATCCTGTTTTCCCATGGTTTTTGAATATGCTTTCTATGCTGGTTTTTGAGGATAGATGATGTTTCTAAGCTTGATGTCAATACTTGATAGTAGTTGTGGTTGAGTGGTGCCTTAGGTATGCATCTAAAGTTCCTTTGATGATTGCCTTGTTGTGATGATATAAATAAGTTTAGTATGCTTTGTGGAGAGTGTTTTTATGTTGCTCTTGCTGGGAATGGCTTAAATGTGCATTTTGGTATGTTTGGCATGGTGGTATAGGGAGTATGCCTCTAGAGTGGTCCTTTGGAAGCATGATGTTGTTATAGTTGTCTAATCCTAGCATAAAATTTAGATTATGTATATTGTTGTGTTGTTATGTATGTTTGGAAGTTGATAGGGCCCAATCACATCTAGAATTGGGTGAAAAATCAACTAATCTTGATATTACATAACCAGGCGTACTGATACGCGAGGGACCGTATCGGTACGACTAGGCAATTATGGTCGAGGGATTTCGGTATAGGCAGAGGTGTTTTGGTAGAGACAGGCAATCAAAGCCAGAGCTTATCGATACAGGCAAGGGTGTTTCGGTACGCTCTATGATTATTGGAATTTTACTTTTTAAGGATGAGCCTAAGTACCAAAACACCAATAGACCATATCGGTACGGTATAAAATGGTTTCAAACCGTATTTTAAATTTAAGGTAGTGTACCGGTATGGGCCTCACTGTATCGAAATGATGAGTTCACAACCGTATCGATAGGAGTCCCAGCGTATCGATACATATGTCGTTAACTCTGTTAATGTCATGGAAGGTTAGTTTTATTTTCTTTCATTTTAGTCCCTGCATCTTTCTTTGTTAATTATTTAAGCTTGGGTGGTCATTTGAGGCTGAAATTTGTCATATAAGCATGAAGTGAACTTAATTAAAGGCTGGTAACTTCAAAAGCTAAAAATTATTTCTAAATGGTAGAATTTACATTTTGGTCCCTAAATTATATCGTGGCCAATCGGATTTCGTTATGATGCCCGATTGAAGTCAATGCTCACCTTTGAACAGTATGATCATGTAGGATAACGTTAATGCATCTAGATAAGATAAAAGAAAAAAAGTCTGAGTTTTAGGTTTAATCTTTCTGGTTTACTCTAGTAAACCTAATGTAGCTTTCTCAATTCGGTCTTGCGACTAGAGCGGGTCGAGTGGGTTACATTTATTGGTATTAGTGCCATGTTTGCGAAAAGTTGGGATGTTGTTACTTGTTTAGCTAATATTGTTGAACTATATGGTGATTGTGTTTATGTTCGATGATTGTTTGATGTTTTGTTGGGGTTGGATTGGGGAGACATTGCCTATTACCGAGGATTTTAAATGTGTTTTAAAGTGAACTTGGATCTTTTGCCTGATGCTAGCCTAACTCTAATGTGTTTTGATGCTTTTGTTAGCATGGCTTGATGTGAGACACGGTTTATGGCTAATACTATCGGGGTTGGGTAGAATAATGAGACAGAGGAGAATCTCCCTCATGTTCTACCTCTTCCTCCTTCTCCCGTGGTTCCTCCAGCTCCCAAGTTCACCAAGTGCCAGTATATGGTGATTCGACTCCGTTAGTGCAGGCAATAACGAGAGCCTTTCAAGCAGCGATGGCTGGAGTGCAGGCGTACGCACCAGCACCTGATGTGGTGGCAAATCAAGGTTTATCATTGGAGCATTTGAGGAGCTTGGGAGGTGTAGAGTTTAAAGGTTTAAGCCCTGAGGCAGCCGAAGGTTGGCTGGAAAATACGGTCCGCATTATAGATCAGATGGGATGCAACGAGGAGCGCAAGCTGGGTTGCATTGTATCTCTACTGCAGAGAGATGCATACCATTGGTGGGTGACCACTATTGCTGGCGTTCCTAAGGCGGATGTTACTTGGGAGTTCTTTCGGAGAGCTTTCAAGAGGAAGTATCTTGGTGCTCAGTACTTGGATATGAAGAAGCGTGAGTTTATGTCGCTATCTCAGGGAAGCATGTCTGTTGCTGAATACGAGGTGAAGTTTGTTCGGTTGAGTTAGTATGCTCCAGAATTTGTTCCAGATAACCAGCAGAGATGTGGCAGTTCTGTTATGTACTTGTAAAGGGCATTAAGACGTACCTCCTGGTCGCAGATTACTCAGATTTTGATGTGTTGGTCAATCGGGCCAAGGATATCGAGCAGTCCTTAGGTGTACCAGTTCAGGCCGCAGGTGTGAACTTGGGTAAGAGAGTGGCGGACTCTAACTATTATGGGAGGTAGAATAGGAGGTTCAGAGACAAGAGGCACAATCCAGATCACAGACGTGGTGGTGATGTTGGTTAGGGTGCTCAGGGAGCTCGTGTTACACCAGAGTGTGACTGATGTGGTAGGCGCCATGTAGGTTTGTGCTGGGGTAATACTGGAACCTGTTGGTTTTGTAAATCATCTGATCACCTGAAGCTTGATTGTCCTTGAGCTGCGAAAGATGTACCAGCGCAAGTTGCTGTACCGGCTAGGGGCCAAGGCTGTGGCAGGGGTAATTTTCAGAGGTGAAAGGATTGTCAGAGGGGTATGGCTCATGCTGCAGCAGTGAGACCTGAAGGTGGTGGATCGGGTCGAGTCTTTGCTTACCGTAAGGGTCGTAATGACACGGATGTGATCGCAGGTACTTTTACTTTGCAATCCTTGTCATTGTTATCCTTAATTGATTCGGGATCTACGCATTCATATATCTTGAGTGAACATGCATCTTTGTTGAATGTTCTTGTTGAGATCTTAGATGCTGGCATGTTGGTCACAAGTTCTTTTGGGGAGACAATTACAACAAGAAGGTTGTATCGGCGATGTCCTTTGGTGGTGGTACAAGGTCATGAGTTTGTCGCAGATCTGATGGAATTGTCATTCCATGGTTTTGATGTCATTTTGAATATGGATTGGTTGAGTGAGCATAGAGCGGTTGTGGATTGTGAGTCCAAGAGGATTTTCTTGAGGTTAGCCGACAACTATGAGGTTGTGGTAGTTGGTGAGAATGTTAAGTTCTTGTCCAATGTGGTTTCGGCTGTTAGAGTAGAGAAAATGATGTTTAATGGATGCCAAGCTTATTTGGCCATTGTTATGAATCTGGAAGCCAAGGGTGTTCGAGTGCAGGACATTCGGACTGTTTGCGAATTTCCTGAGTTTTTTCCTGAGGAGTTACCGGGTTTGCCTCCGTATAGAGAGGTAGAGTTTCGTATTGAGACATACGAGGGTACAACACCGGTGTCCATTGCTCCTTATAGGATGGCACCAAAAGAATTGAAGGAGTTGAAGTCACATCTTCAGGAGTTGTTGGATCATGGGTTCATTCGACCAAGTATTTCTCTGTGGGGTGCGCCTGTTCTTTTCGTGAAAAAGAAAGATGGCACGATGCATATGTGCATTGATTATCGTCAGTTGAACAAGTTGATGGTAAAGAATAGGTATTCATTACTGTGAATTGATGATTTGTTCGATTAGTTTCGTGGAGCATCGGTGTTTTCCAAGATAAATTTAAGATCGGGGTATTATCAGTTGAAGTTTAAGGATATGGATGTTCATAAGACCGCATTCCATACGAGGTATGGGCATTATGAGTTTCTGGTCATTCCCTTCGGTTTGAAAAATGCCCCGACTGCGTTTATGGGCATGATGAATAGAGTGTTCTATGAGTATCTTGATTAGTTTGTGGTGGTGTTCATAGATGATATTCTCGTGTACTCCTGTACCGAGGAAGAGCATGTTCAGCATTTGCGGATTGTGTTGCAAGTGTTGAAGGATAATAGTTATACGCCAAGTTGAGCAAGTGCGAGTTTTGGCTAAAGGAAATGACATTCCTTGGGCATATGGTTTCCGTGGAGGGTATTCGCGTTAATCCACATAAGATTGAGGCTATTCTCAAATGGAAGCCACCTAAGTCAGTATCGGAGGTGCGAAGTTTTCTTGGGTTGGCTAGTTATTATCGCTGTTTTGTTGAGATGCTTTTGAGTATTGCAGCTCCGTTAGCCAAGTTGTTATAGAAGAATGTTTCGTATGTGTGGACGTAGAAGAAGCAACACAGTTTTGAGAAGTTGAAGGAAGTTCTGACACATGCTCCTGTGTTGATTTAGCCTGAATCTAGGAGGGAGTTTGTGGTTTATAGTGATGTGTCGTATGTTGGCTTGCGTTGTGTGCTGATTCAGGACGGGAAGGTAGTGGCCTTTGCATCAAGACAGTTAAAAGTTCATGAGCACAATTATCCAACTCCTGATTTGGAGCTTACGGCTGTGGTTTTTGCTTTGAAAATTTGGCGACATTACCTTTATGGTGAGAAGTGCGAGATCTTCACGGATCACAAGAGCTTGAAGTATTTGATGTCCCAGAAAGATTTGAATCTTAGGCAACGTAGATGGTTGGAGTTGCTTAAGGATTATGACTTAACCATTGAGTATCATCCTGGTAAAGCCAATGTAGTGGCAGATGCATTAAGTTGTAAGGTTGCGGTTGAGCTCCGAGCTATGTTTGCAAGATTGAGTGTGACGCGAGAAGGTGATTTGCTGGCGGAGTTGAAAGTCAAGCCTACGTTATCACAATTGATTAAAGCTAAGCAACTGTTTGATGATTCATTGGTTGAGCATGTTAAGAATATAGCAGATGGTAATCCGACGGATTTCTATTTTGATGGTGATGGAGTTTTGTGTTTCAAGGGTCGAATAGTGGTGCCGGATGATCCAGAGTTGAGGCACACTATCTTGATGGAGGCACATTCTAGTCCTTTTTCTATACATCCAGGTAGTGTTAAGATGTACCGTGATTTGAAAGAGGTATACTACTGGGTTGGGTTGAAAAAGGACGTGGCTGAGTTTGTGTCCAAGTGCATGGTATGTTAGTGGGTCAAGGCTGAGCATCAGTTTCCATCCGGGTTGTTGCAACCGCTGAAAATTTCAGAGTGGAAATGGGAGAGAATCGCCATGGATTTTGTACCAGGGTTGCCATTGATACCGGCTAAGAAGGATTCCGTTTGGGTAATTGTTGATCATTTCATGAAGTACGCACATTTCTTGCCATTGCATACAATGTATACCTTGACAAGTTGGTAGATTTGTATATAGCGGAGATTTTGCGCTTCCATGGTGTACCTAAATCCATCATTTTGGATAGGGATCTGAGGTTTGTGGCAAGGTTTTGGAGGAGTTTGCACCAAGCCTTGGGTTTTTGAGATTGAGTTTTAGTACCGCGTATCATCCCCAGTTGGATGGACAGTCTGAGCAGGTTATTCAGGTTTTGGAAGATATGCTGAGATGTTGCATTATTGAGTTCCAAGGAACCTGGGAGAAGCATTTGCCTTTAGTTGACTTTGCTTACAACAACAGTTATCAGACAAGTATACAGATGGCACCTTATGAGGCGTTATATGGCCGAAGATGTCGCATGCCCTTATGTTGGGATGAGGTAGGGGAAAAACATGTTACCCTATCGAATGTGATGAAAGACACAGATGTAAAAGTCAAGCTTGTATGTAACCGGTTGAAAGCGGCTGTTGATTGGTAGAAATCTTATACGGATTTGAAGCATAAGGAGGTTGAATATGTGGTGGGCGATCGCGTATTCTTGAAGGTGTCACCATGGAAAAAGGTGATGAGATTCGGACGTAAGGGTAAGCTTAGTTTGAGGTTCATTGGACCATACGAGGTTGTTGAGCGTGTGGGTCCTGTGGAATATCAGTTGAGGTTGCCTCCTGAGCTGGAGAAAATCTATAATGTGTTCCATGTTTCAATGTTGAGGAGATATCAGTCTGATCCATCACATATCATGTCAGTGGAGGATGTGGAGTTGAGATCGGATCTAACCTTTGATGAGGAACCAATAGAGATCCTCGTCACCAGTAAGAAGGTTCTTCGTGGTAAGACGATAGAGCTCGTGAAAGTCTTGTGGCAACACTACGGTGTTGAGGAAGCTACTTGGGAAAGTAAGGCGGATATGAAGGAACATTTTTTGTATCTGTTTCCTCCAGGTAATTTTGAGGATAAAATTTCTTAAGTGGGGGAGAGTTGTAACACCCTGGTTTTGGACTTAGCGGTTTTGAAGTTTGTTAGACGGTCTAATAGACTGGTTAGAGATTCGAGTCGGATTCATGACCGTATATTTTTCAGTAAGATAAAAATGGGGAAATAGTTAAAAATCATCTTTTATTATATAATGATTTTTGGTGGAATCAATTTTAGAAAAAGGAATTCGGAAATGTGACATTTTGGAATAGTGACCAAAATGCGATTTTTTGAAAACTATTTTTAAAGGTGACTAAAATGAAAAGGGCCAAATTCTTAGAATCTTTAAGGAGCTATTTTACCAAGGTTTTTTTACGATGATTTCTCCCTTAATTTAAGATGTTTTAACATGTGTTTTAAAGATAATTAAAAAGGGATTTTAGTTAAAAAAGTTAGTTAAGCTCATTAAAGAAAATTCACGTAACTTTTCTCTCCACTCTCTCCTCAGCCAAACACTCAAGTTTTCATCAAAATTCAGAGGTGATGAGTCTTTTAACTTGTTTTTATGATTGATAATGATTTGATTAACATTGTTTTTTGCAAAATCTCATTTAAATCTTGGGTTTTCTTCGCTTTTATCAACTCAATTGAGGGAGAAATCTCACAATAGGGGTAAGGTCCGTGATCTCCTCTATTGTATGGTTCTTTACTAAAATTCCCAAGTATTTGATCCTTGATTTATAGTTTGGAAACTGATTTTAATGTTATATCAATGATTAATTGAGTTATTTTTGGAATATTGATGAGATATTATAATTTTCGAAGTGGATCTATTTTTCCAGTGTTTGAGTTGGATTTAATATATGATTTGGATGTATTTTGATGTTGATAATTTGTTTTTATCAATAGAATCCCAAACTCTTGAATCTCTAATTAGATAGGTTGTTGGATTGGAGTTTTTGTGGTGATATTCGAGTTTAATCTTTGCTGGAGGTAAAAGGATGTTAGGAAAGGGTTTTTGGATGTTCTTTGATGTTAATAGAAGGCTTGAATTGTTGTTTTATGGCCGGTTAAGTTTTGGAAACGTTTGATGGTGTTTTCGGTATGTTTCAGATGGTTTTTGAGTGGGCATCTTGGGAGTTGCGGGAGATTGTTGTTAGGCATTGGTTTGAATGCATTTTCCCTTTGGTTTTATGTGTTTAAAATAGGGGATAGTCAAGGCGATGAAGCATGACGTGTTTGGTGGCTTGTCGAGAGCTTGTTTCGCGTTGGCAAGGAAGGCAAAGCGTATCAGTGAGTGGAAACTAGTTTTAAATGCTTTACAAAGGTTTGTAAAGGGTGTTGGGAGTTTAGGGTAAGCGTGAGACACTTACCTAAGCTTGGAAGTAAGTTTCCCTTATTTTGCTCTTGAATATCGGCTTGGATATGAGCATGTTGTTTGCATGTTTTGGTAATAAACATGGCATGTTTCACTTGCTGGAAAATGCATGATTTTGAGTACATGTGTAGGGAATTGAAAGTATATTAAATGCCATGGAGCATTGGTTTTCATTCCGGTTGGGAATAGCGTTATTGCATTGGCAATGAGATTTGCATGTGTTGTTTATGAGATGCATTGTAAAACAGTAAGTAAATGGTTTGTAAATGATAAATTGGCTATGTGACATGGTGAAAACAACCGGATATAGTTGGCATGCCATAGGATTAAAAGTGTACTATAAAATATGAACAAAATTGATCGTGGTCATGGGTCCTTGAGGTATGGCGGTTTAACTAGGCCACTCGGACTGTTGGGACATCATTTGGGGTATGCAGTTTAACTAGGCAACCCAAATTGATGGTGATCTTGTAGTTTAATTAGGCAAGGTCGGTACTCTTGAGGTATAACTTGGAAAGGGTGAAATCTCACGGTGTAACTAGGTGAGGGTGTCAAATCTTGCGGTTTAACTAGGCAAGGTTTGGGATATCATGCGGTTTACCTAGGCATGGTATGAGACATCCGTGTATCCGATATGTGCATAGGATAAAGGTAGTCTATCCCGGTCACTATATTTACCAATATATGAAAAAGATCATGTGTTGATTCTTATATTAAGTGCTTTGGGATTTAAGCATGGTTTGATTAAAATGCTTTGCGATTTAAGCATGAAATGTTTATGATGCTATGAATATCATTATATTTTGATTCGGTTAGAATCATGAGGAAGTGCTTTGTAAGTAAGCATGTTTTGGGAAAAGCAAGCATATGATTTTAAATGAATGTAAATGCATCGTTGTTTATGAGCATCCTCACTAAGCATGTGTGCTTACGCTCTCTTTTTCCTAATAATGCAGAGTATTGAAGTTCGGGTAGCAAAGGCAAGGTTTGCAAGGATCCAAGGGATAAACTACTTTGAGTATGAACTCGGTTTTCCATTTCCGATTAATAAGGCAATGTGTTCACCAAGGTTTTGGGGGTTGTAATCCTATTTTCCTATGGTTTTTGAATATGCTTTCTATGCTGGTTTTTGAGGATAGATGATGTTCCTAAGCTTGATGTCAATACTTGATAGTAGTTGTGGTTGAGTGGTGCCTTAGGTATGCATCTAAAGTTCCTTTGATGATTGCCTTGTTGTGATGATATGAGTAAGTTTAGTATGCTTGGTGGAGAGTGTTGTTATGTTGCTCTTGCTGGGAATGGCTTAAATGTGCATTTTGATATGCTTGGCAAGATGGTATAGGGAGTATGCCTCTAGAGTGGTCCTTTGGAAGCATGATGTTGTTATGGTTGTCTAATCCTGGCATAAAAGTTAGATTATGTATATTTTTGTGTTGTTATGTATGTTTGGAAGTTGATAGGGGTCAATCGCATCTAGAATTGGGTGAAAATCAGCTAATCTTGACATTACAGGCCCAGACGTACCGATACGCGAGGGACCGTATCGGTACGGCTAGGCAATTATGGTCGAGGCGTTTCGGTACAGGCAGAGGTGTTTCTGTAGAGACAGGCAATCAAATCCAGAGAGTATCGATACTGGCAAGGGTGTTTTGGTACGCTTTGTGATTATTGGAATTTTACTTTTTGAGGATGAGCCTGCGTACCGAAACACCAATAGACCATATTGCTACGGTATGAAATGGTTTCAAACTGTATTTTAAATTTGAGGTAGTGTACCGGTACGGGCCTCACCGTATCAAAACGATGAGTTCATAATCATATCGATGCAGGTCCCAGGCGGGTCCCAGCATATCGATATGGATGTCGTTAACTCTGTTAATGTCATGGAAGGTTAGTTCTGTTTTCTTTCATTTTAGTCCATGAATCTTTCTTTGTTAATTATTTAAGCTTGGGTGATCATTTGAGGTTGAAATTTGTCATATAAGCATGAAATGAACTTAATTAAAGGCTGGTAACTTTAAAAGCTGAAAAGTCTTTCCAAATGGTTGAATTTACATTTTGGTCCCTAAGTTGTGTCGTGGCCAATCAGATTTCGTTATGATGCCCGATTGAAGTGAGTGCTCACCTTTGAACAATATGATCATGTAGGATAACGTTAATGCATCTAGATAAGATAAAAGAAAAAAGGGGCAAAGTTTTGGGTTTAATCTTCTCGATTTACTACGGTAAACCTAATATAGCTTGCACGGTTCGGTCTTGCAACTAGGTGTCTAACATCTCTTTTTCCTCGCTCAGTGGTATGTTTATCTCGACCTTGCAGAAGGTGTCTAAGATCTTTTTTCCTCACTTTTCTTAAGTTTCACAAACCTTGCCGGGAATAGAGGTGGCACTCGTACGGTGATGGAACTGTTAGTTTTGGTTCATCTTCTTGTTTTGTGCGTCTAGACTCCACGTCTTTACTGGTCCCAGATTTAACAACAACTTTGCTTCGTAAGGTCATGGAGCACATTTTATGCTTATTTTACAATGCTTTTGCTTGCCTTTGAGTACATTTAGTTGCATTTAGATGTTAAAATCATGTATTTGCATAAGGAGTTAGGAGCTTTTCTGTTGCCAGTGAGAAAGGTTATTTTGTTGGATTTGATGCAGGACACAGGCATGCAGGCATGACAGAGAGGCGTTGGTAGAGAACGCAGGAAAGGAAGCAAGAGAATTGCCGAGTAACAGTTGGCATGGATGGATCAAACAATGTCAAGCTCGGCTGGCAAAGGATTGACGCCTGATGATCGATCAAGGTAGCCGTTGGACCTTGTACACGTCAACCCTAGGATTCAATTCGGGATAAGAGGATAACGCATCTTATCCCATTGAGCATTCAAAATTCAAACTCAAAAGCTTATCCTAGGGTTTCCATACAAGCCTATTTAAAGGAGCTCAAGCCACCACTTGAGGGGGATCGAAGAGAGGCTGCACCGTGGTGAACCGAGAGGTGACGTGGTTCGACCAGCTAAGATCGGAAGCTCTGGAGCATTCGAAGGGATGCATCGACAGATCTCCTTCTTGCCCATTCTCTTAGTTTTAATTTTATTCGAATGGTGATGTCAAGATACGATAATATTTTGTGGATGGACCCCTAACCAGGAACTAAGCTTTTACAGTTGGTTGGGGGATGTTTGCGATTAACACTGGTTTTATGTTTAGTTTTTAATAATCTAAATGTCTTCGCATTATTTTCTATCTGATAGTACTTATTTTTTTCAAATCCTTTGCCATACGACATTTGGCATAATGTGATTATTGCACCTTAATATCTTAGCAGACTTAAGGGGCAACGACCAGTTGCCAGATACTAAAGCGAGAAGCTTCGATAGAAGATGTTCAACTAGATAACTTACTTCGAAAGTGATTCTACCCTTTAGAAGTAAAGGTTGACACTTAATCGAGTTAATTAATGAAAAGCTTTGCCATAGACATATAGGGGTTTTTATCATGGTTAACTTAGGTATTGCCATCGATGGAGGCAATACTACCTTTAATCTTGCCGACAATAAAACCAAGGAAGAATATTAAAAAGGCTGGCATAAGTAGCGTGAAAGCCAGGCTTCCTTTGCCAACGCTCATTATTCATTTGAATACACTTTCGTTGCCAGATTGCTTCTATTTTCACTACTTTGTTTTCTCTATCTTTTCAATCAAAAATCCAAATCAATTCAAACATTTTATTTTCTTACAAACAAGTAAACATTAAGAAAATAAGTTCTTGGTCAATCATTGTGGATTCGATACTCAGCTTACTGTTGTATTACTTGCTGACCGTGTATACTTGCACGCATATGACTCACATTGGCATTGTTTTCTTGCACTTTTACACTAAATATTTAATTGTTTGCCAAGCATTAGCAATAGTCGACAAGTTTTTATCGCCGTTGCCGGGGATTGCGACAAAATTTATTGTTTGATTTTTTACTTGTTTAATTTCTTTTATTGTTATTTCATTTTATTTTAACTGGTGTATGACCAGAAACCGCCCTTTGGTAGAAGATTGGCCATACGACCCAAAAATTGAAAGAAACCTGCAGAGTTTAAAAAGAAAAGCTTGAGAGATGGCACATCAAGGCAATAGAAGAGCCGATGATAACCCAAACAATCGGGGAAATCCATCAATCCACAATGGGGCCGCACCTCCTGCCTTAGCCTTAAATGTAGAGGAAGAGAGACTTATCTGAAAACACTCGGCACTAAATATAGACCATTTGATGCCAAGACTAATTGGTCCATAGGTAAATACACCAAATTTTGAACTTAAACCGATGACGATACAAACGCTTTTGAACGTAGGGTAATTTGATGGAGAACCTACTAGAGACCCGAGGCAACACTTGAAGCAATTCATGGAAGTTTGCCGTTATTTCAACTGCCTAGAGTATCGAAAGATACAGTGAAGCTAAAATTGTTCACATTTTCCCTGAGAGATAGAGCAAAACGTGGCTTAGTTCTTTGCCACCTGGTTCTGTCACCACATAGGGAGATCTATACAATAAATTTTTGCTACGATTCCAGCCACCTAAACTCACTGCCAAGCTGAAGAGTGAGATTATTACGTTTAGGAGGCTGATGATGAGACCCTATATGACGCCTGAAAGAGATTCAAAGACCTATTGAGAAGGTGTCCCATGCATAGATTCCCAAATTAGACCCAGATGGAGACCTTCTACAATGGACTCAATGCTTATGCCAGGACTGTTGTTGATGCTTCGGCAAATGGTTCGCTGCTTGACAAGAACTATACAGAGGCAGTTGGCATCCTTGAGAGGATCTCAACTAATAATTTCGACTATCATACTACCAAACTAGGGTCCGGAACCAAAATTGGTAGGAAATTAGCGCTAGATGAACTAACATCCATCCACGCTGAGATTTCCAATCTTACTAGCATGGTGAGAATTTTGCAAAAGAATAAAGAATCCCAAGAGGTCAAGGCATTATGCAAAGTCAAACACTTGGAATGGCAAACAATGCAAGGATAAGATACATGTGAAGTAGCCAATTGATTTCCAAGAGAAAGAGAAGGAACCAAAAGGTGAACCAAAAGAAGCAGAGAAGAAAAAAGCAGACATAAGTGATGTCAGACCTCAGTCTAATGCCAGCAAACCCTTGGCAAGGATGACAGAGCCAACATTTGCTTACCCACCTCCACCATTTCCATAAAGACTTCAGAAGAACAAGCAGGATCAACAATTTAAGCGCTTCTTGAAAGTTCTTAAGTAGTTGCAGATCAACATACCATTAGTGGAAGCTCTTGAGCAAATGCCCAACTATGTTAAATGCATGAAGGACATTTTGTCCAAAAAGAGGAAATTGGGTGATTTCGAGACTGTAGCTCTCACTAAGGGATGCAATGTAATGATACTCAATCGATTACCATCGAAGCTAAAAAATATGTAGTGTTTTACTATTCCCTGTACCATTGGCAATAGATTCATGGGTAAGGCACTATATGAACTGGGAGCCACCATCAATTTGATTCCAATGTCTGTTTTCAACAGGCTTGGCATTGAAGCAAGGCCTACCACTGTAACACATCAGTTGGCAGACCGATCCTTTGCACATCCTAAGGGTAAGATTGAGGATGTGTTGGTAAAGGTAGACAAATTAAAATTTCAAGATGATTTTATTATTTTAGATTATGAGTTAGATATGAATGTCCTAATTATATTGGGCAGACCGTTCCTTGCCACAGGTAGAGCCCTAATTGATGTTCATAAATGTGAACATACTATGCGCATGAATGACCAACATGTTACATTTAATGTGTTTCAAGCTCTTAAATGCGCATATGAACCTGAGGAATGCCAAGCTGATGAGATGACAAAGTCTATTTTCACTATGGACATGGCACAACTGTGCTAAGAAGTAGATGATAATGCTAGAGAACTAGATGATGAAATTGAAACGAGTGAAGACACTGAAGGACCAACCTTGGAAAATAAAGTTGTTAATTACTTTGGACAGCAGAGCCATTGGAGTTGGCTGGCAGAGAAATCAAGGCACCTAAATCATCCATTAAGTAACCACCAAAATTGGAACTGAAATCATTGCTAGACCACCTCAAGTATCCCTACTTAGGTAAACACTCAACTTTGCCAGTGATCATTGCTGCCGATCTAAATAATGATCAGGAGGAAAGAGTGTTGGAAATTTTAAGCAATTATAAGCAAGCTCTGGGATAGACCTTTGTTGATATCCGAGGAATATGCCCAACTTTTTGCATGCACAAAATTATCTTGGAGGAATATCATGGCAAAACAATTGAGAGCCAGGGAAGATTGAACCCGAGCATGAAAGAGGTAGTTAAAAAAGAAATTATCAAGTGGCTGGATGCCGGGATAATCTATCCCATTTCTAATAGCTCGTGGGCCAGCCCGGTGCAATGTATGCCAAAGAAAGGTGGCATCTGTGGTTCAAAATAACAAAGATAAGTTGATTCCTTCTAGAACTATTATCGGTTAGAGAGTGTACATGGGCTATATGAAGCTGAATAATGCCACCAGGAAAGATCATTTCCCACTGCCCTTCATCGATCAGATGTTGGACAGATTGGCAGGTAAGGCATTCTATTGCTTCCTAGATGGCTATTCAGGGTATAATCCAGTTGCTATATCTCTGAAGGATCAAGAGAAGACCATATTCACCTGTCTATATGGGATATTCGCTTTTAGAACAATGACCTTTGGATTGTGTAATGCTCTAGCAACATTTCAACGTTGCATGATGTCTATTTTTTTGAACATGATTGAGAACAACTTAGAAGTTTTCATGGATGACTTCTCAGTGTTTGGAAAGACATTTGAGGAAAGCCTTCAGAGTCTAGAGCTTGTTTTGAGGAGATGTATTGAGGCTAACCTGGTCTTGAACTGGGAAAAATGCCACTTCATGGTGAAGGAAGGCATAGTTCTCAGTCATAAAGTATCCAAGAGAGGCTTGGAAGTAGACAAGGCGAAAGTGGAGGCAATCAAATAGTTGCCACCTCCTAAAGTGTAAAAGGTATCAGAATTTTTTTGGGACATGCAGGTTTTTGTTGCCGTTTCATTAAAGATTTCTCAAAAATTTCTAAATCTTTATGCTTGCTTTTAGAACAAAATGCCATTTTTGCGTTTGATGACTCTTAATCAAAAGCGTTTCAGGAAATTAAGGACAAACTGATTAATGCCCCCATAGTCATGGCACCAGATTGGAGTGAGCCTTTCGAGCTCATGTTTGATGCCAACGACTATGCCGTTTGTAACCCCCTAAACCCTACCATGAAGAAAAGGCCGAATTTAGGAAGTCACCATTGAAAACTTTACCCTCAAGAAACCAATTTTATTTATAATAAATCATAATAATTGTAAAATAATTAAATACTTAATAATTTGTCAAAACTCAATCTTTAAAATGATATCTAAAAATTGATAATATAAAATGATTAACATTTCCAAATAAACTATCTCAAAACATTATTAAAAATCCAACAATAATATTATAGTTTGAGAGATTAAATAAAACATCCGAATGTAAAAATTATGCATGTATATTGAAAATAACCTCAATTCCCAAATACACCAAAGTTTCCCCAATAATAATAAGCAAGTCTTAAAAATAAAACAATCTATACTGAAGATAAAATAAAATCGATAAAATAAAGAGATCCTCCGGGTACCAAGTCGCCTAGGGTCCAAGATATCTGTAAGAGAAAACTATTGGGGAGTAATCCATAAGGCTCAGTGTGTCTCTAAAGTGCAAGCAATCACAAATCAGTTTCACACAATTTTCACAAAATTATTTTTAAAGAACAAATCTTGTATAAACACAGTTTTATGAAAATCACAATGCAAAGCACCCATACTGCATAGTCACCAAAAAGAGTAGGTTCCCCAGAACCCCTTACTACATAGTCACCAACACAAGTGGTATAAAACCACTAAACTTCCTCCGTACAATCCCAACCCATGATAACACAGCAAAAATATGTCACAGTTTTCACAATCTCAACACAGCTCGATAATAAATCAGGGATCCACAACACATTTATTTTAAATCTCAATTTTATTCACAGTCTAAAAATATTATGCACGGATAACATAATTTAAAATGAAAACAATAAAAAAGCACTCAGGTGTAAAACACGCAAATAAAATCATTTATTTATAGCACCAGAAGAAACATACCTTAAATAAACAATAGCTCTAACATCGAGAACGACGTCTCTCACGTTCCGATCTAGCTAAACTGGAACCTATGATATAAAACTCTACGTCAAAATCTAACACTATGCCACCAAACTAAATATCACAAACAATAATCTTAATCTAAAAGAATACTCATGTGTAGTCCTTATAGTATGTGCACGGTTAGACCGAACAGGCAAAGGGGGTGATAATTCGTCTTCTTCAAAGTCGATGTCATCCACGAGATAGCGGAAAAATAACAGTTATGGTTGTGCGATGCTAGAGACTCGCCAGGGTTTGATCGAATAAAAAAATAAAAAATGGGAGATGCATGAAATACAAATCGAGAGAAGGTGAGGGGAAAGACCGACGCAAGCTTGGATAAAAAGAATGCCGCAGAGAGGGTGAAACCAAACTTATATATATAATTTTGGATAAATTACAAGGTAAGTCCTTGTTCTTTTCTAGGCTTCACAAAGTAGGTACCTAATATTAATTCCTTATAAAAAGGACACTAAATTAATTTTAAATTCAATTAATTCACAAATTTCTTAATTAAGGTTTCATATTTAAATTCCCAATTTCTAGGGTTTTGAATTTAGAGATTTCAAAATTAGGATTTTTGAATTGGGGATATTTTTGGGGTGTTACACTGTTGGAGCTGTGTTGGGACAGAGGCGTCGCAAGATTTTCATACCATTTACTCTGCCAACCAAACATTGAATGAAACTCAATTTAACTACACCACAACCGAGAAGGAATTTTTTGTGGTTGGATTTGCATTTGAAAAATTTAGATCTTACTTGGTAGGTAACGAAGTTGTGGTGTATACATACCACTCGGTATTGAAATACCTCTTGGGAATGAAGGATGCCAATCAAAGGCTAATATGATGGATGCTCTTGCTGGAAGAATTTGATCTCGAGATTCTAGACAAGAAGGGGAGTGAGAACTTGGTACTTGACCATTTATCACGATTAGAGCATCACCTTGAGGAAGGAAGAGCCACTACCATTAGAGATGAATTCCTCGATGAATACTTACTTGCAGTCGATTCTATGCCATGGTACGCTGACATAGTCAATTACTTGGTAAGCAATATTTTGCCACTAGATTTGGCGAGTAATGTTAGGAAACATTTTCTGTGAGATGTTCAGCAATATTATTGGGATGAGCCAACATTGTTCAAACAATATGCTGACCAAGTGATCTGCCGATGTGTGCCAGAAGAGGAGCAACACAATATTTTGCAGATATGCCATACAACACTATATGGAGGCCACTTTGTTGGAATGAAGACCGCTGCTAAGGTGTTGTAGTCCAGATTCTTTTGGCCTACTCTATTTAAAGATGCTCATTACTTTTCCAAGGCATGTGATCAATGCCAGCGGATGGGTAACATCTCTAGCAGACATCAATTACCACTCCCAAATATTATGCCAATGGAGCTATTTGACGTATAGGGAATAGACTTCATGAGTCCCTTTCCCCATCATTCGGGAACCTATATATCCTTGTGACTATTGACTACGTTTCAAAATGGGTAGAGGCGGTGGCTTTGCCAACAAACGATGCTAAGGTTATTTCCAAGTTCCTTCATAAGCATATCTTTACTAGTTTCGGTGCCCCTAAAGCCATCATTCATGATGAAGGTACACATTTTAAGTGCAATTTAATCTCTAGAGCTCTGTGCAGGTACGAAATCCAGCAACGTATTACCACAACTTATCATCCCCATTCAAATGGCCAAGAAAAGATCTAAAACAAAGAAATCAATAACATTCTAGAAAAAACTATGAATCCAACAAAGAGGGACTGGTCCTTGAGAATAGATAATTCCTTGTGGGCTTATAGAACATCCTTTAAGACTCCATTGGGAACTTCTTCTCATTGGCTTGTGTTTAGGAAGGCATGCCACTTGGGAGTCGAATTGGAACATAGAGCTTATTGGTCAATCAAAAAGCTCAATATAGAGTGGATAGCTACTAGTAAGAAATGCTTATTGGACATAAACGAACTAGAGGAATTTAGAACACAAGCTTACGAGAATGCTAGACTCTACAAGGAAAGAACAAAAAGATGGCATGACAACATGATATTGCCAAGGCAATTTGAGGCAGGCTAACGTGTCTTGTTATTTAACTCGAGGCTAAAGTTGTTTCCAGGGAAGCTCAAGTCGAGATGGTTGGGCCCCTTTGAAGTTATAAAGCCATATGCTTATGGACCAGTGGACATCAAGGATTTCAAGACGGGAATAATTTTTAAGGTAAATGGCCAAAGATTGAAACACTATTTGTAAGGCGCTCAAAAGCATGCCAAAGAGATTGTCCTCTTGGCAGAAGTTCTGTGATCATCATCAACATTGTTGGATTTGTGTATATAGTAGGTTAGATATTTTTATTTTTAGTATTTTTCATTTATTTATCTTTTATTTTTTATCATTCTTTTACTATATTGAAAGGGTTTTGTTGAGTGAATATAGGATTTTGTTGCCAAGTAGAATGCCCAGGCAGAGGACTGGCATGGGGCGATATAAAAAATAGACAAGGAGATTTACCCTAGCCACCCAAGGCATGATATAGATCGGCCCAAGAGAGAATGAAAATTTTCGCTAAGTGTTGAATTTTACCCTAGCCGCCCAAGGTGAAAAGTTGAAATTCAAATTTTAACATAGTCACCTTATCACTTCATCATTCACAGTGCCATCTTATCACTTTACCCCTTATCACATCATTGTTTATCCTCCCCAAACACGCTAAACCCTTATCATTATTCCTACTCAACCTACCAAATCAAAAACACCATTTAAAGCACTCAACCGTTTTACCCTTTTATCTACTTAAACTGTAACTGATTCTTAGCTAAAGAGTTTTCACTCTTCTTTCCATAGTCTTCATCAAGAAAGAAAAACAAGATTTACTTCTCTTTATTCACAAAAAAATGTTCGAGTTTTCAAGTGATTTTCATGGCATCTTCTTCAACACCCTTTAAGATCATTTTTAATGAAGAGATCCGCAAAAAATTATGAGGAGAATTTCGCATCAAGAACCTTCTACTATGAGAAATGTTTTGAGTTCAAGAACGATCAAAACTTGGGCTATTCCCCAGAGTTTGTCATAGTGACAAAGACACGGAAGTGGGAGAAATTATGCCAACCACCAGGGAAGCCCATGCCAATATCGTTCGAGAATTCTATGCTCATCTTATGACCAAAGACTCACCCTTCTTGATGGTGTGAGGTAAGTACGTTTCTTTTGATGAAGGTTATACAAATGATATGATTTCTTTGGATGGTGCAGAGGAGAAACACACCGAATTTGAGAATTCATTAGACGATGCCAGGAGGAAGATGTTGTTGAAGGTTTTGTGTGAGGCTGGCACTAAATGGAACGTGTCATCAAAAGACCATCAGACTGTGAAACGGTCAGCACTAAGTCTCAGCCACGGGGTTGAAATCACTTCTTGAAGGCAAAGCTTATGCCGACCACCCACAATGAGACAGTTTCAGAGGAAAGATTGGCACTGCTGCACTGTAACACCCTTAACTCGATTTAGAGGAAAACTGGAATTGAAGATGTCATTGCAAGATATTTTATGAAACACGTGATCAAAAACTAAAACTTTCAAAGTAATTCGAGACAGGTTAACAATTTTTTTCTTATAAACAAACTTTAACCATATAACTTAAACTGATACATACAAATCCAATCTTGTAAAGTTTCGGATACACTTAAATCTATTACCTCATTTAAAACTAAGCAGAATTGATGTTTCGGAAATCTTTATCATGGTTGATTTACTTACTCTTTATCATACTATTAAGAGCATTCATTTTGTTCAAATAATAAGTATCCACAATGATGCTACATATAAATCTCACATCGTGTAGACTCCAAGAATCAAGACATGCAAATGGACAAGACATCAAGGAAGCATGTGTGTGACCCAATAAACATTTCCAAACATTACATAGATTATTCAACAACAAACAAGGGTAGTCTTACATCAAAGAACAAGAGGAATCAAGACCATTCAAACAAGTGATTACACCTTTACATGGATAATTCGAAGCAAGCATATACACATATACATGATTACTCACTCAAAGCATATATATATATACATATATACATATATACATGGATACCCAACATAGCATTTTCATATATACATAAAACTGTTACAATATAGCTTATACATAACATACATGAGTATTTGATCAAGCATATCTATTCACACAATTAGTTTCTCAAAAATCAATAGAAAGATATTACTTTCTATGCAATACTTACAATGATGCATTAATTTGGTTTATAAACTTTCTTGGTTTCTCATTATCATAGAATTTCAATACATAAAATACTTGACACACAAGTCATCTAACTTGGCATATCATAATATGAGTTCCTTGCCAAATAAGGTATCAACATAGCATAGCATAATATGAATTACTTATCAAATAAGGCAACAAACTAATCGAACCAAACATATATATGTATATAACCCATCAATCGAACACACATATACTAAGGTATTAACAAAGCATATGTCTTCTTCCAAAAGATATTCAAGAAGTTCATTTGATACATCTTACTTGTCATACAATTTATTTTCAAGGAGACATATATAAGCATTCTATCAATGTAACCCCCTCGACCGGCCTAGTCGCAAGACCGAACCGAGCGAGCTACATTAGGTTTACCAAAGTAAACAGAGAAGATTTAACCCTAAACACGCCCATTTTCCCTTATCTTGTTTAGATACATTATTATTATCCTACATGTTCACACTGACCTCAGGTGAAAACCCAAATTAATCGGGCACCGAATTGACATCCAATTGATCACATTTGCGATTTAGGGACCAAATTGCAATTTTAGAAAACTGCAGGGCCTTAGCTCACTTTATATTACCAACCTTTAATTAAGAAGGTTTCATGCTCATATGTTAAAAATCAAGCCCAAAAGATCATCCAAACTCATTTAATTGCATCCACAACATTCAGGGACCAAAACGTAAGAAAATAGAACTTCAGAAGATTACAAATAACCAAATTAACTACCACCGTACCGGTATAGACAAGGGTGTTTCGATACACCTTCATTGTTTCAAATCCCCATAATTCCAGTAGCCAAAACTCGTTCTGATACGCCCCCGCGTATCGAAACGCCCTTCATGAAAACACTATTCCATATCAAAACACCTCCCCAAGTACCGAAACACTGGCCAAATTTGCCTAGACCCATACCGAAATAGTTGCCCGCGTACCGGTATGCTAAGCCTGGAATGGCTTACTCGTACCGAAACAAGAACACCCATACCGGTACGCCTGGACCTGAAATTTCAATTTTTGCTTTGCTGGTTTAACATGCTTTTGAACAATCCAAAACATCGTAACATGCCCCTAAAACACAAACAACATATTCAAGGATCAAACCACACCAGGACAACCTAATTTCAACATCAAATCATGGCATCATACTTCAATTCCAAATCTAGAGGCATGCTTCCTAGAAAACCAAATCAAGCAAAGCATGAAACTTCAAACCATCACCACAAACAATCAATAATGGCCATTTACAAACCAAGAGAAACAAAACAAACTTGCTCAAACAGGGAGTTTAACAAGACACCTCCCAAAACAACAACGAAACCCCCCATTGCCCTTATTACTTATAGTCTATACCAAAAACATACTTTGGTTATCAAGTCTTGTTGTGATCCCTTGCTCCCCGCTGCCTTCCAAGCTTTTAATTCTCTGCATTGATGGACAAAAAGAGCATAAGCACACTAGGCTTAGTGAGGAGTGCTCAAAACAACACACCATCAATGCATTAAAACCACTTTTCAACATTTCATTGAAATCTCATTTCAATCATCCTTTAAAACATTGTCATGCCTTGAAAACCATGCATTTAACATCTTTAATGTAATATCCCAAATTTTGGCCAATGACCAAATTGTAAATTTTGAAAGTTTTGGGGTTAAAAGTATAAACTTTGGAAAAGTTTAGGGACTAAAGTGTAAATTTTACCAATAAGTAATTTTATCCAGTATAAGAGTGAATCAGATCAAAATAAGTACCTTGATATCGGTTTTAAGAATTAAGATGTAGTAAAAGGTACTGAATTTGGATCGAATAAAATTGTTAAGCGTGCTCAGGCCAGGGAAATATTAGGATGAGTGACCTCCGGGAAGGTCCCATAAAAGTGTTTTTGATCGATATTTTGGACTCAGTAAGAGTAGAGAATATTCGTATGGATTATCGATAAAGGATTTATAAGAGAAATTTTATTCTATAAAGATTTTTGATAATTATTGGAATAATAGTTTGAGTTAGGAAAATTCAGTCTAAGTCCTTGGGAAAGGAAATTTTTATAAGATGGTAGTGTGGATTTCCCGAATATGGATATATAGAATTTTTGGAATAAATCCGATAGCTTGGAAAAGGTAAAATTGCAGTAGAAGTATTTAATGAATATCGGTATATCAAATCGAATGGAAAATAAGAAATGATCCAAAAGCCATGGAAAAGTCATAAAATACTATTTTATGAATATTTTATTATAGTAGGTTGGATTCCAACTAGATTTAGTTGAATTTTTACAAGAATGGCAAACTAGTAAATAAAAACTTGTTGGAGGGCAAATTGGTCATTTGGCTCCAACGACAATTTTGAAATATTTAAAAAGTTACAAGGGAATTTTTGGAAGATAGAAATGGGAGATTTAATCTTGGCCCTTGATTGATGATAAGATCAATCTCAACCATTAGATTAAAGGGCATTTTAGTAATTTCACTATTTAAATGAATTTAAAATTCATTTATATTTACAAGTGGCATAAGTGTAGAGATTATAAAGTTAAGTCCAAAAGATGAAGTCTTCTTCATCTTCTAAATTTCGAAAATTAGAGGAAAAAGGGGAGAAATTTTCCAAGCTCGATTCAAGCCCCGAAACTCGATTTTTAGCTTGGATCCGAATCAAAAGAAGGTTCGAGGTACAATGAAAGAAAGGATCGAATAGAGCTTAGTGAGGCAAGCTAATAAATGGCCCAGGTGAGTGCAATTACATGCATATCATAATACATTAATATTTATGTCATTGAGCATATGATGGATATAATATGAATATGTCAAGTTTTGGGAAATAAAATGCATTGATCATTTGATTATTTATATTGACAAGGTTGATATGCTTATGCATAATATTTCGGGTATGAACTGCCCAAGTTGAATTATGTTGATATATATATTGCCATGGATGAAATGATTATGGAATATGAAATACATGCTAAAGTAAGTTATTAAGGGACATGATATAGTTGGCATGCCATAGAGTCCAGCAGCACGCTGAATATACGATTTAGCACTATAGTGTATATAAAGGACACTTAGTGCGGATGGTTAGCACAACCTTATGTGTAGATGGTTAGCATAAACCTATGTGCAAATGGTTAGCACAACCTTATAAACATGCGGATGGTTCGCACAGCCTTATAAACGTTCGGATGGTTAGCACTGCCTTATAAATGTGCGGATGGTTAGCACGGTCTTACGTACGAATGGTGGGCACGAGCTTATGTGTCTATATGATATCGATACTCATGTTTCTATATGTTACCGGCACTTTATGTGTCTATATGTTTATCGTCACTTCAGTGACTAGTATTCTGGGAGTACCGATCTCGCATACTTAAGTTTCTCTCTCTATATAAAAGTTAATACACTAGCATATATCATGCTATATAAATGTAGCCATAAAGTTTAATAAGTTTAAATTATTATTAATTTTGTTTATTGCCTCACTATGTGAAAAATTAGCGTGTGTTTGATTTACACTTAGGTTAAGGTGGAGTACTTGAAGAGGAGTTAAGCATGCTGATCAAGCTTTAATCTGCAAAACATTAGTAAGATATTCTAGCTTATGATAATCTCTAGTGGGCATGTAATTATTTGATTACTAGTAGAGTATGATGCATGAAATTAAACTAAACATATAGAGAATTAATCAGTTTGATGATGAAACATATATAGATAAAGCAAGATAAGGCATTAGTAATGTGACATCTATGACTCGTATTCAGTACGGAAAAGGAGTGTTACATTTAATGGTATCAGAGCAAAGGTTTAGCCAGTTCTGGATGTTAAACCGAGTTTGCATATAAATTTGTCAGTAAACACATGCCCCTAGGATATCATATTACTGATGTACTGGTTGTATGACTTGATGTTGCTCCTCAGTAGTTTAGGATGGGATAAGACTAGAATAAGGAAAGTAAAACGATGATAAAATTCGTCAGTTGACAAATCTTGGAGGTTAAGAAAGGACTCATAGCCGATATGATATAGTAAAATAAGCATGAAAGTTAACTCCTATAGAAGATCTGAGATATATTAACACTGAAAGGTTAAAAGAGGTGATATTGATACAGAGGAAGTAGCTTGGAAAACTTCCTGGAAAAGTGTTGGAGATTGGATTTGATGATTAGTTTATAAGAAAATTATTTCATTGATTTCTGAATTCTAATAAGGTACTCGTATTGTTTATGAGAAGTAGTGTGAGATCAGTAGGTTAAGCCAGTATGTCAAGGGAATAATTTTGACTGGAAAATTCTAGTATGACTGCTAATAAATGATTTGCAGTATAGCACAAGAATTACAAGAAATTATAAGAACTGATTATTAGTAAAGTTGGGAACAAAGCTAGTAATCTGAGAATTTAAGACCAATTTTAGGATAAATTGGTTACCTATGACTAACATAGAAGTAAGATGAAAATGGAAGGTTGATCTTTAGTCAAGATATTATTAGTTAAAAGCTAAAGGAAGAGAAAAAAAGGAGAAATATACCACTTTGAGAAAAGATGATTTGTGCAAGTCAAAAAGGGAAAACTTGGTTTCAGAATTATTATAACTTAAGGAATCGTGAAAAAGTTGGACCAAGGGCATAATTAATGGATCTTATCTCCATAAGAGAGCAAAGTTTATAGTATATGTACTTATGTTTTGGAGACATTGATTAAATTAGTTACATGTTATGTTATCACTCATGTGGAAAAAGAACTGCAATTAGTCTTAATACAAGAAGAAGTGTTATTAGAAATAATGGTTTACGTAATTAAAGAATTAAGGAATAAGAAAAATTACATTGGTCAAGGCCCTAAAAAGAAATCACAAGGTCGAAGAAGCTACTTGAGAGTTTGAGAAGAAAATGAGGGAGCAATATCTGCAATTGTTTGAAACTGGAATTTGTTGAAAATTCGAGGACGGATTTTCTTAAAGGGGGAGGAATTGTAATATCCCAAATTTTGGCCAGTGACCAAATTGTAAATTTTGAAAGTTTTGGGGTTAAAAGTATAAACTTTGGAAAAATTTAGGGACTAATGTGTAAAATTTTCAAAAAAGTAATTTTATTTAGCATAAGAGTGAATCAGATCGAAATAAGTACCTTGATATCGGTTTTAAGAATTAAGATGCAGTAAAAGGTACTGAATTTGGATCAAATAAAATTGCTAAGCGTGCTCAGGCCAGGGAAATATTAGGATGAGTGACCTCCGGGAAGGTCCCATAAAAGTGTTTCTGATCGATATTTTGGACTCAGTAAGAGTAGAGAATATTCGTATGGATTATCGATAAAGGATTTCTAAGAGAAATTTTATTCTATAAAGATTTTCGATAATTATCAGAATAATAGATTTAGTTAGGAAAATTTAGTCTAAGTCCTTGGGAAAATAAATTTTTATAAGATGGTAGTGTGGATTTCCCGAATATGGAAATATAGAATTTTTGGAATAAATTCGATAGCTCAGAAAAGGTAAAATCGTAGTATAAGTATTTAATGAATATCGATATATCAAATCGAATGGAAAATAAGAGACTGATCCAAAAGCCATGGAAAAGTCTTAAAATACTATTTTATGAATATTTTATTATATTTGGTTGGATTCCAACTAGATTTAGTTAAATTTTTACAAGAATGGCAAACTAGTAAATAAAAACTAGTTGGAGGGCAAATTGCCAATGGAAATTTTGAAATATTTAAATTTTACAAGGGCATTTTTGGAATATAGAAATGGGAGATTTAATCTTGGCCCTTGATTGATGATAAGATCAATCTCAACCATTGGATTAAAAGGGCATTTTAGTAATTTCATTAGTTAAATGAATTTAAAATTCATTTATATTTACAAGTGGCATAATTGTAGAGATTAAAAAGTTAAAGGCCAAAAGATGAAGTCTTCTTCATCTTCTAAATTTCAAAAATTAGAGGAAAAAGGGGAGAAATTTTCCAAGCTCGATTCAAGCTCCGAAACTCGATTTTCAGTTTGGATCCGAATCAAAAGAAGGTTAGAGGTACTATGAAAGAAATGATCGAATAGAGCTTAGTGAGGCAAGCTAGTAAATGGCCCAGGTGAGTGAAATTGCATGTATATCATAATGCATTAATATTTATGTCATTTAGCATATGATTGATATAATATGAATATGTCAAGTTTTGGGAAATAAAATGCATTGATCATTTGATTATTTATATTGACAAGGTTGATATACTTATGCATAATATTGAGGGTATGAACTACCCAAGTTGAATTATGTTGATATATATTTTGCCATGGATGAAATGATTATGGAGTATGAAATACATGCCCAAGTAAGTTATTAAGGGATAGGATATAGTTGGCATGCCATTGAGTCCAGCAGCACGCTGAATATATGATTTAACACTATAGTGTATATAAAGGACACTTAGTGTGGATGGTTAGCACAACCTTATGTGCAGATGATTAGCACAGCCTTATGTGCAGATGGTTAGCACAACCTTATAAACGTGTTGATGGTTAGCACTGCCTTATAAACGTGCGGATGGTTAGCACTGCCTTATAAATGTACAGATGGTTAGCACGGTCTTACGTGCGGATGGTGGGCACGACCTTATGTGTCTATATGATATCGACACTCATGTGTCTATATGATACCGGCACTTATGTGTCTATTTGATATCGACACTCATGTGTCTATATGATGTCGACACTTATGTTTCTATATGTTACCGGCACTTTTTGTGTCTATATGTTTATCGTCACTTCGGTGACTAGTACTCTGGGAGTACCGATCTCGCATACTTAAGTTTCTCTCTCTATATAAAAGTCAATACACTGGCATATATCATGCTATATAAATGTAGCCATAAAGTTTAATAAGTTTAAATTATTTTTAATTTTTTTTATTGCCTCACTAAGTGAAAACTTAGCGTGTGTTTGATTCACACGTAGGCTAAGGTGGAGTACTTGAAGAGGATTTAAGCATGCTGATCAAGCTTGAATCTCCAAAACATCAATAAGATATTCTAGCTTATGATAATCTCTAGTGGGCATGTAATTATTTGATTACTAGTAGAGTATGATGCATGAAATTAAACTAAACATATAGAGAATTAATCAGTTTGATGATGAAACGTATATGGATAAAGTAAGACAAGGCATTAGTAACGTGACATCTCTGACTCGTATTTAGTATAGGAAAGGGGTGTTACATTTAAAAACCAGCATATTAACCCATATGCAACATGTATCATTAACCAACAACAAATCCCATTCTTGAACCTCAATTTAAGCATTCCCATGCATAACGACCATATGCAAAGCTTAAAGAGTAAACATGTATAAATTCCATTATACAACATAAATCATTTCAATGATACATCAACAATTATATTGGCTCGCAAGTGATCATTAACCAAGTTCCTTTACCAAAATAGTTCATCGAATACACGGATTCAACAAGTGTTCTCCCAACACTTCAAGCCATCTCAATCGGAATAGCTATACAATCACAATCGCGGTACCTAAACAACCGGGTACACTTTCAACCCACGAGGACACCAACCCCTTACCTCGGTTATATGCTTAATCCACTAACGGGAGTTTACGGTACTGTATAACCCCTCTACCGTTAGGGTACTTGGATGGAGTTTTTGGTACACAGATCTAAGCCCCTCGAAATCCAAGGCAACTTATTATAGTGCACTATCAATCTTATGGCCGACCAACTTATCCGATAACAATTTTAAAACCACATCACTTGCCAATATAATTAACCATTTACCTCATTGTTTTTAACAAGCATTAACCAAACCAATTTTCCAAAGCAACAACCATGCTTTAAAACACAAGTATAAACCATATGCTTACAAGGATCACTTACCATGCGCATCCTTCAGCATTTCATGCTTAAAAACAATATATCAAATACTCTAAATCATGCTTAAATAGTAGGTACGATTTAAATCAAAACAAGTTCATAAAAATCATTTTACACTAGCAGAACCGAGAGAGAAAACCACATTTTACTTACTTTCGAGTTTAAACCAGCATTTCAAGCTTAGTTTAAACTCCCATAAACCACCCTTAAAACATTCCAGAGCTTGAATCCACGATCTCACTCACCAATACACGAAACCTATATCCGCCAACGTGAAATCAAGTGTCTGAAGCCTCGAAAGCTTCACCGATCACTTCTGGATCAACCTCCCATGTTTTAACCATATTACAATAGAGGATTAATGCATCTCAATGCATTCAAAACACTATAACAACAAATCCTCACGGACTTCCACAATTCTCTCAAAATTACCCAACCACAACAACCGAAATGTAACACCCCAGTTTTGAGCTTAGATGTTTTAAAGGTTGGTTCGAAGGTCTGATGGACCGGTATTAGAGTTTCGGGATTAAATTGGTTTAAATATTTTTCAAGGTGATATAATTGTGGAAAACATTTTAAAATTATTATTAATTATATTAAGGATAATGGTGAAATCAATTTTGGAAAATAAGATTTGAAAATTAGACATTTTGGTTGGTGACCAAAATGCAATTTTTGAAAACTACTTTTAAAGTTGACTAAAATGAAAAGAGTCAAATTCTTAGAATCTTTAAGGAGCTATTTTACCAAGTTTCTTCTGATGATTTCTCCCTTAATTAAAGATATTTTAGCATGTGGTTTAAAGTTAATTAAAAAGGGGTTTTAGTTAAAAAGTTAGTTAAGCTTTTAAAGAAAAATTACGCAACTTTTCTCTCCATTCTCTCCTCAGCTAAACACTCAGGTTTTCATCAAATTCAGAGGTGAGAAGTCTTTTTAACTTGTATTTATGATTTGTAATTGATTAATTACATTATTTTTACAAAATCTCATTTATATATTGTGTTTTCTTAGCTTTTATCAAACCAATTGAGGGAGAAATCTCACAATAGGGGTAAGGTCCGTGATGTCCTCTATTGTATGGTTCTTTACTGAAATTCCCAAGTATTTGATCCTTGATTTATGAATTGTGAGCTGATTTTAATGTTTTATCTATGTTTGATTGAGTAAATTGGGTAAAATTGATGAAACAAGGTAATATTCGAAGTGGATCTGATTTCCAGTGTTTAAGATTGATTTAGTACATATTTTGGATGTATTATGATGTTGATAAGCTATTTTTATCAATAGAATCCTGAAACTCTCGGATCTCTAATTGCTTAGGTTGTTAGATTTGAGTTTTTGTGTTGATATTCGAGTTTAATCTTTGCTAGAAGTAAAAGTATGTTGGGAAAAGGTTTTTGGATGTTAATTGATGAAGTTTAGTGGTTTGAATCGTTATATTATGGCTGGGTTAAGTTTTGGAATTGTTTGGGGATTATTTCGGTATGTTTCAGATGGATGTTGAGTGGGCAACCTGAGAGTTGTGGGAGATTGCTATTAGGCAATGGTTTGAATGCATTTTAATGCACTTGGCCTCTGGTTTTATATTGTTAAAATAGGGGATAATCAAGGTGAGGAAGTTCGACAACGATTGTTGCTTGGTGGGAGCTTGTATCACGTTGATAAGGAAGGCGTAGCGTATTGGTGAGTGGAAACTGGTTTTAAATGCTTTACAAAGGTTTGTAAAGGTTTTGGGAGTTTAGGGTAAGCGTGAGACATTTTCCTAAGCTCATAAGTAAGTTTCCCTTATTTTGCTCTTGAATATCAGCTTGGATATGAGCATGTTGTTTCATGTTTTGGTGATAAACATGGCATGATTTACTTATTGGAAATGCATGATTTTGAGTAAAATGTAGGGGTTTAAAAGTATATTAAATGCTAATGAGCATTGGTTTTCATTCCGGTTGGGAATGGTGTTATTGCATTGGCAATGAGATTTGCATATGTGATGTTTTGTATAATGCATTGTAAAGTAGTAAGCAAATGGTATATTGACTATGTGACATGGTGAGAAAACAATCAGATATAGTTGGCATGCCATAGGATTAAAAGTGCACTATAAAATATGAACAAAATCGATCGCGGCCATGGGTCCTTGAGGTATGGCAATTTAACAAGGCCACTCGGACTGTTGGGGACCTCATTTGGGGTATGCAGTTTAACTAGGCAACCCAAATTGATGGTGATCTTGCGGATTAAATAGGCAAGGTCGGTACGCTTGCGGTTTAACTAAGCAAGGGTGGAATCTCGCAGTTTTAGTAGGCAAGGGTGAAAAATCTTGAGGTTTAACAAGGTAAGGTTTAGGATATCATGCGGTTTAACTAGGCATGGTATGACAGATCTGTGTATCTAATATATATAGGATAAAGGTAGTCTATCCGGGTCACTATAAAGGCAAATATATGAGAAAGTTCATGTGTTGAACCTATTTTTAATGCTTTAGGATTTAAGCATGATTTATGATCTAATGCCTTGGGATTTTGGCATGGAAAATGTATATGATGTTGTATAGAGGCTGTTATGCATTGATTCGATTGGAATCATAGAAAATGCTTTGGTTGTAAGCATGTTTATGAGCGATATGGTAGGCGCGACACGGGTATGTGCTGGGGAAATGGTGGAGTTTGTTGGATTTGTGGATCGTCATATCACTTGAAGCCTTATTGTCCTCGAGATGTAAGGAATGAACTGGCACAGGTTGCTGCACCTGCTAGGGGCCGAGGCCGTAGCAGGGGTAATTTTTAAACGCGCGAGGATGGTTAGAGGGTTTTGGCTCATGCTACAGCGGTGAGACCAGAGGATGGTGGATCAGGTCGGGTCTTTGCTCACCGTGAGGGTCATAATGACACAGATGTTATCGTAGGTACCTTTACTTTACAATCCTTGTCATTATTATCTTTGATTGATTCGGGGTCTACTCATTCATATATGTTGAGTGAACATGCATCATTGTTGAATGTTCCTATTGAGATCCTTGATGTTGGTATGTTAGTAACTAGTTCTTTTGGTGAGACAGTTGCTGCTAGAAAGTTGTATAGGCGGTGTCCTTTTGTTGCGCAAGGTCATGAGTTTGCCGCGGATCTAATAGAGTTGTCATTCCATCGTTTTGATATCATTTTGGGTATGGATTGGTTGAGTGAGCATAAGGTGGTTGTGGGTTGTAAATCCAAAAGGATTTCTTTGAGGTTAGCATATGATTATGAAGTTATGGTGGTTGGCGATAATGTATGGTTCTTTTCCAATTTTGTTTCGGCTACCCACGCAGAAATGATGATGCAAGGAGGTTGCCAAGCTTATTTGGCTATTGTGATGAATCCTGAAGTCAAGGGTGTTCGAGTGTAGGACATTCGAGCTATTTGTGATTTTTTGGTGGTTTTTCCTGAAGAGTTGCTGGGTTTATCGCTAGATAGAGAGGTAAAATTCGGTATTAAATTATTTGCGGGTATGGCACTGGTGTCCATTGCTCTTTATAGGATGGCACCGAAGGAATTAAAGGAGTTGAAGTCACAGCTTCAGAAGTTGTTGGATCATGGGTTTATTCGACCAAGTATTTCTCCTTGGGGTGCTCTTGTTCTCTTTGTGAAAAAAAGGATGGTATGATGCGTATGTCCATTGATTACCGGTAGTTGAATAAGCTAACGGTGAAGAACAAGTATCTGTTACTGCGAATTGATGACTTGTTCAATCAGTTTCATGGAACAGCGGTGTTTTCCAATATATATTTGAGATCAGGGTATTATTAGCTGAAGGTTAAGGGTGAGGATGTGCATAAGTCCACGTTTTGTACGAGGTATGGGCATTATGAGTTTCTGTTCTTGCCTTTTGGTTTGAAAAATACCCCAGCTACATTCATGGATATGATGAATAGGGTGTTCCACGAATATCTTGATCAGTTTGTCGTGGTGTTCATATATGATATTCTCGTGTACTCTCGTACCAAGGAAGAGCATGATCGGCATTTATGGATTGTGTTGTAAGTATTGAAGGATAATCAGTTGTATGCTAAGTTGAGCAAGTGCGAGTTTTGGCTTAAGGAAGTAATGTTCTTTGGACACGTAGTTTTCGCGGAGGGTATTTGTATTGATCCACAGAAAATTGAGGCTATTCTAAATTGGAAGCAACCTAAGTCTGTATCGGAGGTGTGTGGTTTTCTTGGGTTGGCTCGTTATTATCGCTATTTTGTTGAGGGGTTTTCGATTATTGTAGCAGCGTTGACAAGTTGTTGCAAAAGAATGTTCCTTATGTGTGGATGGAGAGGCAGCAACACAGTTTTGAGAAGTTGAAAGAGATTTTGACACATGCTCTTGTGTTGATTCAACTGAAATGGGGGAAGGAGTTTGTGGTTTATAGCGATGCGTCATATATTGGATTGAGTTGTGTGTTGATGCAAGATGGTAAGGTTGTGGCCTATGTATCGAGACAATTGAAGGTTCATGAGCGCAACTATCCAACTCATGATTTGGTGCTTGCAGCTGTGGTTTTTGCCTTGAAAATCTAGAGGCATTATCTTTAGGGCGAAAAGTGTGTGGTTTTTACGGATCACAAGAGTTTGAAGTATTTGATGTCTCAAAAGGATTTGAATCTTAGGCAACATAGATGGTTAGAGTTGCTTAAGGATTACAACTTGGTAATTGAGTATCATCCTGGTAAAGCCAATGTTGTTGTAGATGTATTGAGTCGTTAGGTTGCGGTTGGGCTTAGAGCAATTTTTGCAAAGTTTAGTGTGATGCAGGAAGGTGGGTTATTGGCGGAGTTGCAAGTTAAGCCTATTTTGTCACAGTTGATTAAAGCTAAACAAACATACGATGATTCTTTGGTTGAGCATGTTAAGGACATATCGGAGGGTAATCCGACGGATTTTCATTTTGATGATGATGGAGTTTTGTGTTTTAAGTGTCGAATAGTGGTGCCAAAGGATCCAGAGTTGAGACACGTTTTAGTCATTTTGCTATGCATCTCGGTAGTGTTAAGATGTATTGCGAGTTGAGGGAGGCTTACTACTAGGTTGGGTTGAAAAAAGATGTGGCTGAGTTTGTTTCCAAGTGTATGGTGTGTCAGTGGGTTAAGGTTGAACATCATTTTCCATCTAGGTTGTTGCAATCGCTAAAAAATCTAGAGTGGAAATGGGAGAGAATCACCATAGATTTTGTGACGGGGTTGCCTTTGACACCAGCTAAAAAAGGATTCCATTTGGGTGATTGTTGATTGGTTTACGAAGTGTGCACATTTCTTGCCAGTTCACACGACGAATACCTTGGACAAACTGGAAAATTTGTACATTGCTGAGATTGTGCGCTTGCTCGGGGTACCTAAGTCCATTGTGTCTAATAGAGATCTGAGGTTTACGGCAAGGTTTTGGAGAAGTTTACACTAGGATTTGGGTTCGAGGATGAGTTTCAGCATCGCGTATCACCCTCAGACGGATGGACAATCTAAGTGTGTTATCCAAGTTTTGGAGGATATGCTGAGGTGTTGTATTATAGAGTTTCAAGGAACCTAGGAGAAGCATTTACCTTTGGTTGAGTTTGCATATAACAAAAGCTATCAAATGAGTATACAGATGGCACCGTATGAGGCGTTGTATGGCCGAAGGTGTCGTACGCCCTTATATTGGGCTGAGGTAGGAGAAAAGCATGTTAGCTTACCGAATGTGTTGAAGGACACAGATGAAAAGGTAAAACTTGTATGTGATAGCTTGAAAGTGGCTGCGGATCGACATAATTCTTATGTAGATTTGAAATGTAGGGAAATTGAATATGCGATAGGCGATCGTGTATTCTTGAAAGTGTCACCATGGGAAAAATGATGAGGTTCAGACGTAAGGGTAAGCTTAGTTTGAGGTTTATTGGATCGTACAAGGTTATTGAGCATGTTGTTCTAGTGGCTTATCGGTTGAGGTTGCCTCCCGAGTCAGAGAAAATACATGACGTGTTCCGTGTATCTATGTTACGGAGGTATCGATCGGATCCTTTGTATGCTATGCCGGTGGAGCATATAGAGTTGAGGTCGGATTTATCCTACGATGAGGAACCGGTGGAAATCCTTGATTCTAACAGCAAACTTCTTCGTGGTAAGATGATTGAGCTTGCAAAGGTTGTAACACCCAAGTTTTGGGCCTAGCGGATTTGAGGTTTTTTAGACGGTCTGGTGGACTGGGTTAGAGATTCGAGTCAGATTCAGGACCGTATATTTTTCTGTAAGATAAAAATATGAAAAAATAGTTAAAATCATCTTTTAATATATATTGATTTTTGGTGGAATCAATTTTAGAAAAGAGAGTTAGGAAATATGAAATTTTGGGTTTGTGACCAAAATGTGATTTTTGAAAATTATTTTAAAGTGACTAAAATCAAAAGGGTCAAATCCTTAGAATCATTAAGGAGCTAATCTACCAAGTGTTTGCTGGTGGTTTTTCCCTTTAATTAAAACATTTTAAACATGTGTTTTAAAAGGGTGTTAATAAGGATTAAATCTCAGTACGTTTTAAAATCATTTTAAACAAGTGTTTGCTGTTGGTGGTTTTTCCCTTTAATCTACCAGCTAACCCAAGCGTACCGATACGCAGGGGACTGTATCGGTACGGCTAGGGAAATAAGGCCAGGGTGTTTCGTACAGGTAGGGGCATTTCAATACGCCAATTGGTTACTGGAATTTTACTTTTTGAGGAAGAGGTCGTGTACCGAAACACCAAGGGATCGTATCGGTACGGTGTGAGATGATTTTAGAACGTATTTTATACTCGAAGTGGTGTACCGGTACGGGTCTTGCCGTATCAAAACGATGAGTTCACAACTAAATTGATACAAGACTCAGCGTATCGATACAGGCATCGTTATTTATATTAATGTCCTGGAAAAACAGTTATTGTTTCTTTCGTTTTAGTCCCTGAATCTTGTTTTGCCAATTATTTGAGCATGGATGATTGTTTGAATTTGATTATTGACATATAAGCATGAAATGTACTTAATTAAAAGTTGGTAACTTAAAAATTAGAAAAGTCCTTTAATTGTGCTGAAATTATGTTTTGGTCCCTAATTCATGTTTCTGGTCAATTGGATATCGTTATGATACCCGATTGAGATGAGTGCTCACCTGTGAATATTATGATCAAGTAGGAAAGAATTAATGCATCTAGACAAGATAAAAGAAAAAAATGGACGTGTTTTAGGTTTGATCTTCCCGACTTACTTTGGTAAACCTAATGTAGCTTGCTCGGTTAAGTCTTGCGACTAGGCTTGGTCGAGGGAGTTACATTTGTTGGTATCAGAGCCAGGTTTGCGAAAACTTGGGATGTTGTTGTTTGATTTGCTGTTGTTGTTTAAGTTGCACGATGGTTGTGTATATGAATGGTGATTGTTTAATATCATGTTAGGTATGGTTTGGGAACATACTGCCTATTGTCGAGGTTTAGAAAAAGGTTTAATAAAGTTGTCTTGGATCCTTTGCCTAATGCTAGCCTAACTTTAACGTGTTTTGATGTTCATGTTTGTGTGGTTCGACGTAAGTTTCGTGTAATGGCTGGTAGTGCCAGAGTTGGGCAGAATAATGATGTGGAAGAGAATATCTCTGATGTTTTACCTCCTTCTCTAGTGGTTCCTCTTGTTGATGTTTGGGCAGTGGTGTACCACAAGCTCCTCCAATATCAGTCTTTGGTGATCTAACCCCGTTGGTCCAAGCGGTGATGAAAGCTTTTCGAGTAGCAGTGGCTGGAGTGTAAGTGCAAGCATCGTCACCTACTGTGGTGGTCGAACAAGGTTCATCCTTAGCTACTTCTGGGCAGGCAACGAGTATGAGCTCGAGTAAGAGAGCGACTGATTTTGGCTATTCTGGGAAGCAGAATAGGAGGTCTCGTGATAAGAGGTGTAAGTTGGGTCACAAGCGTGGTAACAATGTTTGTCAAGGTAAGCAGGTAGTTCGTGTTAGAGCTGAGTGTGAGCGTTGTGGTACACGTCACACAAGTGTTTGTTGGGGAAATACCATGAGTTGCTAGAAATGTGGATCTTCTAATCACCTAAAGCGTGACTTTCCTTGTGTTGCAATAGCTACTCCAGTTCAGGAGGTTGTTAGGCGACCAAAGAATGGTGGACCGGCACAGAGCTTTGTTCGTCAAAAAGGTTGCAATGACATGGATGTGATTGATGGTACTTTCGCTTTGCAATCCTTGTCATTGTTATCTTAGGTTAATTTGTGGTCTACATTTTCATATATGTCAAGTGAGCATGTGTTTGATGAATTCTCCTGAAGTGTTGGTAGGAGTTGGCATGTAAATTGACATGGATGAGGTGAGGGTTGTTTGCCTAAGAGTTCTTTTTTGAGGTTCTAGCATGATTAGAGCTAGTTGGGTTTTAGACCACTAGCTGTTACAGCTATTTGTAAGGGTGTCAAATGTGCCAATGACATTCGAGATGATGTCGTGTTGGGTATTCTCTAAATACCTACTTTTGGATAGTAGTCTGAGTAGTGGTGTTCTCGTGTACTGTGGTACCGGGGGTGTTGTAAGTGAGTGTGGACGTTGATCATGCACAGTGCAAAAATACTTATATGCATATATTTAAATATGTCAGTACATGCATACATCTTTGGGCATGATATTAGAGGTATTGCATCCCTATGCATAGGCATCTAGGATGACATGTAAGTAATCATGCTTACATATGTCCACACTTAAGGATAACATTTTGGAGGCAGAAGTAGTGATAGTAGCTAGTTTTTCTGGTGTGTTGGTTACGAGTTGCCTCAGAGATAATGGAGTTGCCATTCCATGGTTTTAATGTGTTTTGGGTATGGGATGGTTGAGTGAGCACAAGACGGTTGTGGATGTGTATCAAAAAAGGGGTTTCTTTGAGATTAGTTGGTGAGTATGAAGTTGTGGTAATTGGGAAGAATATGGAATTCTTGTCCAATGTTGTGGCGGCTGCTCAAGCAGAAAGGATGTCGCAAGGAGGTTGCAAGCTTATTTAGCTATTGTGGTGAGTCTTGTGTTTAAGGGTGGTCCATGAATATCTTGATCAGTTTGTGGTGGTCTTTATAGATGACATTCTTGTGTGCTCTAGTATCGAGGAAGAACATGAACGACAATTACGGGTTGTGTGCAAGTGTTGAAGGGTAATTAGTTTGTATGTCGAGTTGAGCAAGTGCTAGTTTTGTCTTAAGGAAGTGACATTCCTTGGTCATGTGGTTTCTGCGGAGGGTATTCGTGTTAATCCATAGAAGATTGAGGCTATTCTCAATTGGAAGCCACCTAAGTCTGTATCGGAGGTGTGTAGTTTTCTTGGGTTGGCTGGTTATTATTGCCGTTTCGTTGAAGGGTTCTCGAGTATTGTTGCATCATTGACTAAGTTGTTATAGTAGAATGTTCCTTCTGTGAACGGAGAAGCAGCAACATAGTTTTGAGAACCTGAAGGATGTTTTGACGCATGCTCTTGTGTTAATTCAGCCTGAATCTGGGAAGGAGTTTGTGCTTTATAGTGATGCGTCATATGTTGGCTTGGGTTGTATGCTGATGTAGGATGGGAAGGTTGTGGCCTTTGTATCGAGGCAGTTGAAAGTTCATGAGCACAATTATCCAACTCATGATTTGGAGCTTGCAGTTGTGGTTTTTGTTTTGAGAATTTGGCGACATTACCTCCATGGTGAGAAGTGTGTGATCTTTACAGATTGCAAGAGCTTGAAGTATTTGATGCCCCATAAAGATTTGAATCTTAGGCAACGTAGATGGTTGGAGTTGCTTAAGGATTACGCTTGACAATTGAGTATCATCCTAGTAAAGCCAATGTAGTGGCAAATGCATTAACTCGTAAGGTTGCGGTTGACCTTTGATCTATGTTTGTAAGGTTGAGCGAGACACGGGAGGGCGGTTTGCTGGCTGAATTGCAAGTCAAGCCTATGTTATCATAGTTGTTTAAAGTTAATCAACCGTACGATGATTTATTTGTTGAGCATGTTAATGACATAGCGGATGGTAATCCGATAGAATTTCATTTTGATGATGATGGAGTTTTGTGTTTCAAGGGTCAAATAATGGTGCCGAATGATCCGGAGTTGAGGCACACTATCTTGACGGAGGCACACTCTAGTCCTTTTGCTATGCATCCTGGTAGTGTTAAGATGTATCGTGATTTGAAAGAGGCATACTACTGGGTTGGGTTGAAAAGGGTGTGGCTGAATTTGTTTCTAAGTGCATGGTATGTCAGTGGGTCAAGGCTGAACATCAATTTCCATACGGGTTGTTGCAACCGCTAAAAATTCTGGAGTGGAAATGTGAGAGAATCACCATAGATTTTGTAACAGGTTTGCCGTTGACACCATCTAAGAAAGATTCCGTTTGGGTGATTGTTGACCGGTTCACAAAGTGTGCACATTTCCCGCCAGTGCATACAACGTACACCTTGGACAAATTAGCAGATTTATATATAGATGAGAAGTCACATAACAGGGGTAAGGTCTGTGATCTCCTATGTTAAATGGTTATTTATTAATATTCCCAAGTATCTGATCCTTGATTTATAAGTTGTAATGTGATTTTTCTAACACCCAAGTTTTAGGGCTTCGCGGTTTAGAGGGTTTATTAGACTGTTCGGTGGACCAGAGTAGAGATTCGAGTCAGTTTTGGGATTGTATATTTTTGTGTTGGAAAAATTAGGGAAAATGCTTAAAAATCACTATTAATTATGTATTTAATAATGGTGGAATCAATTTTGAAAAATGAGATTTGGAAGATGGACATTTTGGTTAGTGACCAAAATGAAAGTTTTGAAAACTGTGATTTTCTAGTGACTAAAATGAAAAGGGTCAAATACTTAGAACCTTTAAGGAGCTATTTTACCAATTGGTTTCTGATGATTTCTCCCTTGGTTTAACTTATTTTAACATGTTGTTTAATTAGTAATTAAAGAGGATTTTGTTAAAAAGTTAGTTATCTTTTCCAAAACAAAAATCACGTCATTTTCTCTCAAGTTTTTCCATCCATTCTCTCCTCAGCCAAACAACCACGTTTTCATCAAATTTCCATAGGTGATGTGATTTCTAACTTGATTTTAAATCTTTCAAATTGTTTTATAAAGATTGTTTATGCAAAATCTCATTGAAATCTTGTGTTTTCTTAGCTTTTCACAAATCAATTGAGGGAGAAACTTCACAATAAGGGTACGGTCCGAGATCTCCTATATTGTATGGTTCTTTATTGAAATTCCCAAGCATTTGATCCTTTTTTGTGTTTCTAATATGATTTTGATGATTTTCCAATGTTTAATTGAGTTATTTGTGGAAATTGAGTTGATTCACGAATTGGATCTGATTTCCAGTAAGTAAGGTTGCTTTGATTTATATTTTGGATGTTTAATAATGTTGACAAGTGATTTTTATTAATGGAATCCTGAAACTCAAGAATCTCTATTTGCTTAGGTTGTTAGTTTTGAGGTTTTGTGGTGTTTATATGGATGAAAGGTTGTTGGAGGTGGTAGGTTGTTTTCAATATGTTTTTAGATGTGTTTTGGTGTTGAAAGTGATGTTAGATTGATAGATGTTGGCTTGGTTGTGAATCGAAGTGTTTTAGTTATGTTTTCAGTTGTTGATGAGGGTTAATTGTGAAGATGTTGTGGATATCCGAGAAGGTTTGTAGTTGTTGTGTTTAGAATGCATTACAATGCATTAATCCTCTGTTGTTTTGTGGTAAAAACATGGGAGGTTGATCCGGAAATGATTGGAGGAGCGTTGGAGGCTTTAGATTCTTGATTTCACGTTGGCAAATCGAGGTTTCGCGTATCGGTGAGTGAAAACGTGGTTTAAAGCATTTTGATGTTTTTAGAACAGAGTTTTGGGAGATAAGGTAGAGCTTGAAACGCTCACCTAGACTCGAAAGTAAGTATAAAGAGGTTTTCTCTCTCAGTCGTACTAGTTTGAAATGGTTTTATGAACTTGTTTTGATTTACATATTACCTACTGTTTAAACATGTTTTAAAGTATTTGATATACTGGTTTTAAGCATGAAATGTTGAAGGATGCACATGGTAAGTGACCATAGTAAGTATGGTTTATACTTGTATTTTAAAGCATGGTAGTTGCTTTGGAAAAGGCATGTTTAATGCATGTTAAAAACAGTGAGGTAAATGTTATTGGTTAATTATATTGGCAAGTGATGTGGTTTTAAAATTGTTATCGGATATAGTTGGCCGGCCATAGGATTGAGTGCACTGTAAATAAGTCACCTTGGATGTTGAGGGGTTTATACGACGTACCGAATACTCCATCCAAGTACCCTAATGGTAGAGGGGTTAAACAGTATCGAATACTTCTATTAGTGGATTAAGCGTCTAACCGGTGATTGGGGTGGGTGTCCCCATGGGTTGTTATTGTACCCGGTTGTTATTGTACCGCGATTTTGATTGTATCGCTATTCCGGTTGAGATGGCTTGAACTGTTGGGATTAACACTTGCTGAATCCGTGTATCCGATGAACTCTTTTGTTAATGGACTTGTCTAATGATCACTTGAAAGCCAAAATAATTGGTAGTGTATCACTGAAATGTTTATGTTGTATAATGTGGTTTATACATGTTTCTCCTTAAGCTTTGCATTTGGTAGTAATTCATGGGAAGGCTTAAGTGGAGGGTTAGCAATGTGACTTGCTGTTGAATGATGATACATGTATCATATGGTTTGATATGCTAGTTTAAATGATATAAAGTGCATGTTTAAAAAGGGGCATGATGATTTTTTAAAGAATGATGTTAAGTAAATGATTTTAAATGCATTGATGGTGTTTGTTTTAGAGCTTTAATCCTGAAATCCTTGGTATTTGCAATTTGGTCCCTAGATTGCAAACATTATCAATTTGATGTCAAGTTGATGCCCGATTGAGTTGGGGTTGCACATGATGTCTGCATGAACATGTAGGGTTAATAATTGGCACCTAGATAAGATAAAAAGAAAAAAATGGACTAGGTTGGTTGTATCTCTTCGGTTTGCTACGGCAAACCTAATGTAACCTTCTTGGTTCGGTTGGGCGTCTAGGCCGGGTCAAGGGGGTTACAATTTTAATGTTTTATCAATGTTTAATTGAGTTATTTTGAAAATATTGATGAAACATGGTAATTTTCGAAGTGGATCTAATTCCAGTGTCTGAGATTGATTTAATATATGTTTTGGATGTGTTCTAATGTTAATAAGTTGTTTTTATCAATAGAATCCCGAAACTATTGAATCTCTAATTGTTTAGGTTGCTAGTCTTGAGTTGTTATGGAGATAGTTGAGTTTAATCTTTGCTGGAGGTGAAAGGATGTTAGGAAAGGGTTTTTGGATGTTATTAGATGTTGGTTGATGGGTTGAATTGTTGTTTTATGGCTGGGTTAAGTTTCGGAAACGTTTGGTGATGATTTCAGTATGTTTCGGATGGTTTTCAAGTGGGCAACTTGGGAGTTGCAGGAGATTTTTGTTAGGCAATGGCTTGAATGCATTTTAATGCATTTATCCTCTGGTTTTATGTGTTAAAAACAGGGGACAATCAAGGCGACGAGGCTTGACATTGTTTTGTTGCTTGTCGAGAGCTTATTTCGCGTTGGCAAGGAAGACGAGGTGTATCGATGAGTGGAAATTGGTTTTTAATGCTTTACAAAGGTTTGTAATGGTTTTTGGGAGTTTAGGGTAAGCGTGAGATGCTTACATAAGCTTGGAAGTAAGTTTCCCTTATTTTTCTCTTGAATATCGGCTTGGATATGCGCATGTTGTTTGCATGTTTTGGTGATAAACATGGTATGATTTACTTACTGGTAATGTATGATTTTGAGTACATATGTAGGGGTTTGAAAGTATTTTAAATGCCATTGAGCATTGGTTTTCATTTCGTTTGGGAATGGTGTTATTGCATTGGCAATGAGATTTGCATAAGTGATGTGTTGTCGAATGCTTTGTAAAACGGTAAGTAAATGGTAGTTAATAGTTTTGTGAATGATATATTGGCTATGTGACAAGGTGAGAAAACAATCAGATATAGTTAGCATGCCATAGGATTAAAAGTGCACTATAAAATATGAACAAAATCGATTGTGGCCATGGGTCCTTGAGGAATGGCGGTTTAACAAGGCCACTCGGAATGTTGGGACATTATTTGGGGCATGCGGGTTAACTAGGCAACCCAAATTGATGGTAATCTTGCGGTTTAACTTGGCTAGGAAGTACAACTCGTAGTTTAACTAGGCGAAGAAATAACATCTTGCGGTTTAACTACGCAAGGAAGTAAAACTCGCGGTTTAACTAGGCGAGGAAATAACATCTCACAGTTTAACTAGGCGAGGATTGTCAAATCTTGCGGTTTAGCAAGGTAAAGATGGAAAACCTGCGGTGTAACTAGGCAAGGGTCTTAAGCTCGCGGTATAACTAGGCGAGGGTGTCAGATCTTGCAGTCTAACTAGCCAAGGTTTGGGATATCATGCGGTTTAGCTAGGCATGGGACGAGAGATCTGTGTATCCGATATGTGTATGGGATAGAGGTAGTCTATCCGGGTCACTATAAATGCCAATATATGTGAAAAGTTCATGTGTTGAACATTGTTTATAATGCTTTAGGATTTAAGAATGGTTTCTTTATAATGCTTTGGGATTTAAGCATGGCTTGTTTATAATGCTTTGGGATTTAAACATCGTTTGTTTATAATGCTTTGGGATTCAAGCATGGTTTGTTTAAAATGCTTTGGGATTTAAGCATGGATTGTATATAAAGTTATATAATGGTTATTATGTTTTGATTCGGTTGGAACCATGGAAAAATGCTTAGGTTGTAAGCATGTTTTGGGGAAAGCAAGCATGTGGTTTTCAATTGGTTTTTAATGCATCATTGTTTTATGAGCATCCTCACTAAGCATGTGTGCTTACGCTCTCTTTTTCCTAATGATGCAGAGCATTAAAGTTCGAGGCAGCAAAGACAAGGTTTGCAAAGATCCAAGAGATAAACTACTTTTGAGTATGAACTCGGTTTATGTTTCCGGTTAATAAGGCAATGTGTTCGCCATGGTTTTTGGGAGTTGTAAATTTGTTGCAATGTATAGGATAGAGGTAGTCTATACGGGTCACTATAAATGCCAATATATGAGAAAGTTCATGTGTTGAACCTATTTTTAATGCTTTGGGATTTAAGCATGATTTATGACATAATGCCTTGGGGATTTTGTCATGGAAAATGTATATGATCTTGCATAGAGGTTGTTATGCATTGATTCAGTTGGAATCATAGAAAATGCATTGGTTGTAAGCATGTTTTTGGAAGACAAGCATGTGGTTTCCAAATGGTTATAATGCATCATTGTTTTATGAGCATCCTCACTAAGCAAGTGTGCTTACGCTCTCTTTTTCCTAATGATGTAGAACATTAAGGTTTGGGGGCAGCAAGATGCAAGGCTAAGTGATCCAAGGACATTTACAAATTTGAGTATTATCTCAGTTTATATTTCGGTTAATAAGGCAACGTGTTCGCCATGGTTTTTGGGAGTTGTAATTTTGTTTCCTTATGGGTTTTAAGTATGTTTCTATGCTAGTTCTTGAGGATGGTTTGATGTTGCTAAGCTTGATGTTAATCCTTGCCTAGTGTTGTGGATGAATGGTTGCTTAGGTATGCATCTAGAGCTTCCTTGTATTTTGCCATGTTGTGATGGCTTGTGCAAGTGTATTATGCTGAGTTGGATGTGTTGGCATGATACTTATGATGAGAATGGTCTATTTGTGCATTTTGGTATGTTTGGTAAAGTGGAATAGGAAGCATGCCTTTAGAGTGATCCTTTGGGTAGCATGAGATTGATTTGGATGTTTAACATTGGTATAAATGTGAGCATAGGTATTTATGGTTGTTTGTATGCAGGTTGCTAGGACTCAAATGTATTTAGATTCGAGTGAAAAACTAGCTAAATTTGACATTACAGGCCCAGGCGTACTGATACGCGGGGGACCGTATCGGTACGGCTAGGCAGTTTTGGGCAGGGTGTTTCGATACGGGTGTAGGTGTTTCGATAAGGTTCTTTGCTACTGGAATTTCACTTTTTGGAACGAGCTCGCGTACTGAAATACTAGATGACCATATCGGTACGATGTTTAAGAAATTAAATGGAATTTTTGTATTCGAAGTGGCGTACTAGTACGGTGCTTGGCGAACCGAAACAAGGTTGCAATACCGAATCGATACAGGGAGGCAATTAATTCTATTAATGTCATGGAAGGGCTGCATTGTTTTCTTTCGTTTTAGTCCCTGATTGTTCCGGTTCCAATTGGGTGAGTTCGGGTAATGATTTTGAGTTGATTTTTGACATGTAGGCATGAAATCTGTTAAATTAATGGCTGGTAACTTTAAAATGGGTTAAGTCTTCATAAATCTCAGAAATTGCAATTTCGTCCCTAAATTACAATTGTGTCCAATTGGATATCTTTTCGACCCCCGATTGTGATGGCTTTCCATCCGCTACAAGTATGTTCACTTAGGGTTGTAAATACGCATCTAGAAAAGATAAAAGAGAAAAAAATGGACCGATTTTTTGAAATCTTTAATGGTTTTCTTCAGCAAACCTAATGTAGTTCTCTTGGTTCGATCGGGCGTCTAGGTTGGCTCAAGGGGGATTACATTTGGTGGTATCAGAGCCAGGTTTGCAAAAAGTTGGGATGTTGTTGTATGATTAGTTGATGTTGTTTGAGTTGCACGGTGATTGTGTATGTATACGGTGATTGCTTAATATCATGCTGGGGTATGAATTGGGGACACATTACCTATTACCGAGGTTTTAAAATGCATTTTGAAGTTGGCTTGGATCCTTGCCTATTGCTAGCCTAACTTGAATGTGTTTTGATGCTTTTGATAGTATGGATCGACGTGAGACGCGATCGATGGCTAATACTGCTAGGGTAGGGAAAAATAACGGGACAGAAGAGAATCTCCCTAATGTTCTACCTCCCCCTCCTTCGATGGTTCCTCCAGTTGATGTTGAGGAGGGTGAAGTACCCCAGGTTCACCAGGTGCTTGTATATGGTGATTTGACTCTGTTAGTTCAAGTAATAATGGGAGCTTTCCAAGCAGCGATGGCTGGAGTGCAGGCACAAGAACCGCACCTGCTGTGGTGGCAAATCAAGGGTTACCCTTAGAGCGTTTAAGGAGTTTGTGAGGTGAGGAATTTTAGGGTTTGAGCCATGAGGTAGCCGAGGGTTGGCTATAAAAGATGATTCACATCTTGAATTAGATGACATGCAATGAGGATCACAAGTTGGGTTGCACCGTGTCGCTATTGCAGGGTGATGGATATCGTTGGTGGGTGACTACAATTGTTGGCGTTTTGGAGGCAGATGTTACTTGGGAGTTCTTTCAAAGAGATTTCAAGAGGAAGTATCTTGGTACACAGTATTTGGATATGAAGAAGAGCGAGTTCATGACGCTGACAAAAGGTGGCAAGTCTGTTGCTGAATACGAAGTGAAGTTTGCCCGTCTGAGTCAATATGCCCTGAAGTTGGTTCCAAATGATCAGTAGAGATGTGATAGGTTTTGTTATGGTCTTGTTAAGGACATTAAGATGTGTCTTCTGGCTGCAGATTACACGGATTTTGATGTGTTGGTCAACCAAGCCAAGGATATCGAGCAGTCCTGAGGAGCACCAGTTCAGGCCATGGGTACGAGCTTGGTTAAGAGATTGGCTAATTCTAGCTATTCTGGGAGGTATAATAGAATGTTCAGGGATAAGAGACATAGGCCAGATCATAGACGTGGTGGCGGAGTTGGCCAAGGTTCCCAGGGAGCTCGTGCTGTAGCGGAGTGTGAGCGATGTGGTATGCGCCACAGGGGTATGTGATGGAGTTTGTTGGATTTATGGATTGTCGGATCACTTGAAGCGTGATTGTCCTCGAGCTGTGAGGGATGCACCGGCACAGGTTGCGACGCCTGCTAGGGCCGAGGCTGTGGTGGGGGTAATTTTAAGAGGTGTGAGGATGGTCAGATGGTTTTGGCTCATGCCGCAACGGTGAGACCGAAAGGTGGTGGACCAGCTCGAGTCTTTGCTCACCATGGGGGTCGTAATAACACGTATGTGATCGTAGGTACCTTTACTTTGCAATCCTTGTCGTTGTTATCTTTTGTAACCCCTCGACCCGGCCTAGACGCCCGACCGAACCGAGAGTTCTACATTAGGTTTGCCGAAGCAAATCAGAGAAAGGTTACAAAAAATTGGTCTTTTTTTTTCTTTTATCTTGTCTAAATGCAAATTAATATTCCTACATATTCATACTCGTAGCAGGTAAGTTCTCGAATGAAACGAGTCACAAAAGACAATCAATTGCATCATATTCAAAATTGGGGACTAAAATGCAAATAATTTAAATTACAAGACCAAAAAAGAATTTAAGGTTACCAATCCTCAATTAGTCCATTTACATGCCAACATGATGAATTCCAGGTCAATTTAATCATCCCAGTTCATACAATTGCATTACGAAGACTCAAGGACCAAAATGAAAGAACCAGAAACCTTCAAGATTCCAAAATAACCAATTTAACGACACTCGTACCGGTACGCGTACTAGTGTTTCGATACGCCCTCATATTTTCAAAAACTCAGAATCCAGTAGCTAAAACTCGTACCAAAACACTTGATCGCGTATCGAAACGCCTAGCAAAAATGCCTATGACTGTACCGAAACACTTGCTCGAGTATCAAAACATTAAGCCTGGAAAGGCAAGCCCTATCGAAACACCCTCTAGCGTATCGAAACGCTATGCCTGAAATGGCTTAGCCGTACCGGTACGGGAACACCTATTTCGATGCCTAGACCTGTAATGACATTTTTAGCTAGTTTTTAACACAAAACTAGATGCATTTAGGTCTTAGCAACTTGCACACATACATATAAGCAACCAACATCACATTTAACAGAACTTACACCCAGGTTTAACTACAACACAAGATTACGCCACCCAAAAGATTGGTCTAGAGGCATGCTCCCTATAACTTACCAAGATGCTCAATTAAGCATTTACCAGCAAGAACACCATACCAACAACACATCAATACCATATTCAACAGGATTAGCTCATCAAAGCATGTCATCCAAACAAAACCATCTAGATGCATACCTAGGTAACCATATAACATCAACCATAGGTAACGATGCACAATATGCGAAAAATCAACAATCAAGCTCCAAAATCATAGCATTATACATGCTCAAAACCAGGGAAAACTGAATTACAAAACCCAAAAATCCATGGCGAACACATTGCCTTATTAACCGAAAACTAAAACTGAGTTCGTACTCAAATAGTCTTGTCTTTGGATCACTTAATCCTTGCCCTTGCTGCCTCTAAGCTTTAATGTTCTACATTATTAGAGAAAATAGAGCGTAAGCACACTTGCTTAGTTTCAAATCAAAACATGCATATCAACCATATGCAAAACAATATTTATATTCCACATGCTTAATCCCAAAGCATTATATACAAAACCATGCTTAAAACCCAAAGAATTATATACAAAACCATGCTTAAAATCCAAAGCACTAGAAATAGATTCAATGTTAGAATTCTCATATATTGGCATTTATAGTGAGCCCGGATAGTCGACCACTATCCTTGATTAGCCGACTGCTAACCTTTAGTTAACCGGCCGTTAACTTTACACATCGGATACACGAATCTCCCTTAATGACCAACCATCATCAAGACTACCCCATGCCGACTGCATGAATTTACAACCTTTCCTACTGCAAGCTTTACATCAACAAGGGGAACCGACCGCTCAACCCAAGTAATAACAACATAATCTGTGTAGCCGACCGCTATACCTCAAGGACTCTTAACCCATGATCGATTTTTAACCATATTATAGTGCACTTTATCCTATGGCATGCCAACTATATCCAAAAGTTTTCTCACCTTGTCACATAGCCAATATATCATTTACAAAACCATTTACTCATTGTTTTACAATGCATTGCACAAAATCCCCAGAGATGCAAATCACATTGCCATAGTAACATCGCATTCCCGACCGTAATAAAAATCAATGCTCACTAGTATTTAATACACTTTTAAGCCACTGTATATGTACACAAAATCATGCATTTATAGTAAGTAAAAACAAACCATGTTTACGACCAAAACATGAATTATACATGCTCATATTCGAACCGATATTAAAGAGCAAAATAGGGAAACTTACTTCCGAGCTTAGGTAAGTGTTTCAAACTTATCCTAAACTCCCAAAACCACTTTCAAACCTTTGAAAGACTTTTAAGACCGTTTCCACTCACCGATTTCACTTCGCCTTGCTTGCTACCGCGAAACAAGCTCCTGGTAAGTCTGGAACCACCTCAAGATGCTACGCTTTGACTATCCCCTGTTTCGGCCACACAAAACCAAAGGAAACATGCATTAAAATGCATCCAACACTCTGTTACAACTCAAAATCCCGTAGCTCTCAAGATGCCCACTCAAAACTCATCCGAAACTTACCGAAATCAACCTCAAAACTACTCAATCTTAAACCATCCATATTATAACAATTCAAAGCATCAAGCTTCATCAATTGATATCTAAAAACTCATTCACAACACCCTTTTACTTCCAACAATGAATAAGCACCTTAAACAACCCAAAAACCCTTAACTAACAACCTAAACAATTAAAGATTAAACCAATTTCGGGATTCCATTATTAAAAACAACTTATCCACATTATAATACATCCAAAATAAGATTGAAATCAATCCACAACACTGGAAAAATAGATCCAAATGGAAAATCACAAGATCCTTCAATTAAGCTAAAATCCATAATTAATTACTTAAAACCTATTGGAAATCATATTTAAAGAGCCAAGAACTTGGGAATTTCAGTAATGAACCTTTCATTAGAGGAGAAGAACGAAACTTACCTCCAATGAATGAGTTTCCCCTTAATTGGATGGTTTTTGCTCGTGAAAAACAAAGAAATTCAATAAGATTTTTGGAAAACAAATTGAGAAATCGTTTAGCAAATCAATGAGTTAAGAAAATGAAGATCATTACCTTAAATCTCTGATGGAAAAAGAGTTTTGGTTGAGAGTGTTTTGAGAGAAAATGTGAGAGAAGAAAAGTTACGTCAAATTGTGTTTTAGAACGATAACTACCTTTTTAACTAAATTCCATTTAATTCTTTTAATTAAAACCTTTTTAAAATAATCTTAATTAAGGGAATACTCAGATTAGACAAAATGTTAAATAGCTCCTTAAATATTCTAAGTTTTGACTCTTTACAAAATTGTCACCTTTTAAAATAGTTTTCAAAAATTGCATTTTGGCCACTAGCCAAAATGTCATCCTTCCAAAGCTTGTTTTCCAAAATTGCTTTCACCAATATTTTTAATATAATAAAATATGATTTTTAAACATTTGCCATATTTTTATCTTTCAAAAAAAATACTCGCTCCTGAATTTGACTCGAATCTCTAACCTGGTCCACTAGACCGTCTAACCAGCCCCAAAATCGTTAGGCCCAAAACTGGGGCGTTACAACTCTCCCCCTCTTAAGAAATTTTGCCCTTGAAATTTACCTAGAGGAAAAAGATGCAAAAATTGTAACCCCCTTTGGATGGATCACCCAAAATCTCACCACCTTTGACATAGTTGTACTCTCTTGGGTAGCTCACTTCCTTTTCCTCCAGGCTCATGTCCTTCAAGGCTTCTAGAGGTGGATCTTGTGTTTCTTCTTCTTTGGTTGGAACTTCATTCACCTTTGATGATTGACCACCATCATTGGCTTCAAAAATCCCTACATCATCATCATCACAAGAATCCTTCCTCGGAATGAGGTTATCATAAAAAATCACATGTATCAACTCTTCAACAACTAAGGTTCTTTTATTAAATACTCGATAGGCTTTAGAGTTTAAAGAATACCCTAAGAAAATGGTTTCATCACTTTTAGTGTCAAATTTGCCTAAGTTGTCTTTTCCATTGTTTAAAACAAAACATTTACAACCAAATGGATGAAAATAACTAATGTTAGGCTTTTTGGATTTTGAAATCTCATAAGGTATTTTCTTTAAAATAGGCCTAATCATTACTCTATTTATGATATAGCAAGCCGTATTAGTGGCTTCCGCCCAAAAATATTTTGGCAAATTTTTTCACAAAGCATGGTTCTAGCCATTTCCTTTAAAGTTCTATTTTTCCATTCAACAACCCCATTTTGTTGTGGTGTTCTACGAGCTGAAAAATCATGGCTAATACCATTTGAGTTACAAAAATCCTCAAAACCTAAAATTTGAAATTCGGTGCCATGGTCACTTCGAATGTGAGAAATATTTTGACCAAGGTCATTTTGAGTAATTTTTGAGAAAGTGATGAATTTTTCCAAAGCCTCATCTTTGGTACTTAAGAATAAAACCCAAGTGTATCTAGAGTAATCATCAACTAAAACATATGCATATGATTTTCCGCCCAAGCTAGTAGTTCTAATATGACCAAAAAGATCCATGTGGATCAATTGTAAAACTCTACTAGTTGAAACATCATTAATAGGTTTGAAAGTAACTCTTTTATGTTTGCCTTTTGCACAAGCATCACAAATTTTATCAAGAGAAAACTTAATTTTAGGCAAACCTCTTACTAGATCTTTTGAAACCAATTTTTCTAAAACACCCAAGCTTGCATGCCCTAATTTCCTATGCCATAACCATGAATCATCCTCATTATTTGCAACAAAACATGCATGAGAAATGCGTATGTCATATAGATGCACCATGTATATGTTTTTCTATACGATGACCAAAAAGCACAATTTTATTTGTTTAAATGTTTACAATTTTGCAACCATTAGAATCAAAAACAACATTGAAACCTTTGTCACATAATTGCCTAATACTTAAAAGATTATGTTTTAGACCGTTGACATATAAAACATTATCAATGAGAATGGATGAGTGATTACCAATGGAACCAATTCCTTCAATGTGGCCTTTGGAGTTGTCACCAAATGTTACTACTCCTCCACTCTTTGGATTTAGTTCCAAGAATCCACTCTTATATTAGGTCATGTGTCTTAAGCATCCACTATCAAGGTACCATGAATTTGCACTTGTAGGCTTGGCCTTGTAGCAATGCTCCATCTACGCACATGGAATCAAACTTTGACTTTTGGTACTCTAATCTTTTTGGGTCCACGAACATTAGTTTTCAAGAGCTTGGTTCCCTTAGGAATCCAAGAAGCAATAGCATTAATATTGTTAGAAACAATGACATCCTTAGGAATCCATACACTTCTAACTTTCTTACCATAATAGGGCCTTGAATACCCTCCATGTTTGTACCCACCAAAGTTCCTTTTGACATGGTTGGGTTTTGAAGATTGCCTTTTTTCAAAATTTGGTTTCTCAACCTTGTTTAAGGAAGCTTTGAGATCATTTACCTCATTGAGTTAATGATCCTTTAGCTCAGAAAGACAGTTATTTAAATCAACATTTTCTTGTTCAAAATACTTTTGATTATCTTTTAAATCACTAACCTTGTTTTCAAGATCCAAATTGGTCTTGATCAAAGAATCATTTTGATTTTCAAAGCATAAATTATTTTCTTGTTTTTCAAAAGTGATTCTTTATATTTAAAGACTAATTCATCTTAGGCCTCTTGCAACTCATTATAATCCTCAAATAATTCATCATATGCATGATTATTTAATGATTTAGAGGTTACCTTTGGATCTTCCTCAAAGGCCATGAGACAAAGATTGGAAACTTTGTGCTACTCATCACTTGAAGACTCTTCACCGCTCTAAGTGGATACATGGGCCTTGTGCTTCTTTTCCTTCTAGAAACCCTTCTTCTTGAGTTGAGGACAATTGATTTTGATGTGCCCTGGCTTTTTACATTCGTAGCACACAGTTGGATCCTTTTCTTCTTCCTTGCTCTTGTTCTTGAGATCCCTTTCTTAGATTGAACTTCCTTCTTCAGTTGGATCTCATGAGCCAAGTGAATCATTTGGCTATCATAGCCAACTCTTCGTCTTCCTCCTCACTTGAATCACTCTCTTCTTGTGAAGCTTTAAGAGTGACTCCCATCTTCTTCTTCTCTACTTCCTTCTTTTCGATCCTCAATTCCTCTTTCTTCTTTTCTTCCTCTATTCCTTTCTTCATTATCTCATGGGTGAGAAGAGACCCCATAAGAGCATCGAGCTTTCGCGTCTTGAGATCCTTTGCATATATAATGGCCGTTATTTTACCATTCCAAGAATGAGGAAGTGAGTAGAAAAGTTTCCGAACTAGCTTCTTCTTCAGAATGACTTCTCCAAGACCCTTGAGGCCTATTCAACCATTTTAGAGATGTATTTATCCGGCTCCATCTTGAAATTTTCGTAGTTTAAATTAAGAAGCCCAATCTTGGTCTCCTTAACTTCATTAGTGCCTTCGTATGTGATCTCTATCTTATCCCAAATTTCCTTGGCACTTGAGCAAGATGACATATTGGAGTACTAATATGGTCCAATTGAGCAAAATAGCATGTGCATTGCTTTGTCGTTGATTTGGAGCTTCTTCCGATCTTCATCGGTCATCTCGTGCTTGGACTTCGGTAGTAACCGATCACCTTCTCTCTTCATCGAAATTATTGGTCCATCTTCCACTACATCCCATAGGAGGTAGTCATGGGATTTGATGAAGAACTTCATACATTTTTCCAATAGGGATAGTTATCTCTATTGAAGTATGGAGGTTTGGTGATGGATTGGGACTCATACAAGTTGTTGCCGGAGGTGGATGCCATGGCTTTGACTTTGATTGATTGAATCACCTTCTAGGATCGCCTTAAAGGTTATTAGGCCTTCGATTGAGTGTGGCTCTGATACCAATTGTTAGGACGATCAATCAATGTAGATGGTGGCCAAGAGGGGTGAATTGGCAATTTTAAAGTTTTGGAAGCAAGTTAAAAAAGATAGACAATGAGACAAAATGATTTATAGTGGTTCAACCTTCTAACAAGCTCTACATCCACTACCTTAGATTTCTACTAAGATTTTCAACCAATTTTACTATGAAATTCTTCCCCTTTTATAGACTAAGGAGGCAACCGCTACAACCGATCAAAGCTTTCTACCCAAAGCTTGATCAAGAATCACTCTGTTACAAGAAAGAAGTTTGGCAAATGAAATATCTTCACAAGATACAAATTTTGCCCAATAAAGATTTCTCTCAACCCTAAACTTGAAACAAAGATATACAAAGGGATTACACAAGTTAGGTGTACAAGGATTTGACAATAAAAGCTTTAAGGGTTGGAATTTGGTTGAGTGTTGATCAAAGTAGGTTCATTAGTTGTTGCAGCAGCTTTGGAGTCTTGTATTTATACCCTCTCATTGATTTCTAGACGTTTGGGTGGTTGGAGTATTGAATATAGCCGTTGGAGGGCTTCTTTCCCGCAATAAATGTTGTATGCTAACCATCCATATCGGTACACGTATGACCGTATCGATACCTATTACAAGAAAAATATAGTCATTGTGTATAGGCGTATCGATACGCGGGAGGCCGTATCGAAACGATCATAGTGTAAAAATAGGGGTGTATCAAAACGGCAAGGCCGTATCGGTACAAGTTTTGCTCAGTGGAATCATGATTAAAAATTGCATAGGTACGCCCAGGGGCGTATCGGTACGGGTAACAAAAAAATTAAAAGTTCGTTGATTCCAATAACTGACAAGGAAACGGTCGAAAACATTTAATGCAAACCGTATTGAAACATTTGGGACCGTATTGGTACGGATAAAAATGCCTTAAACCCAGATTTCAAATGGTATCAAAACGGACAAGGCCGTATCAAAACGCGAAGCATAAAACATTTGCCCTGATGAATTTTGTATCAAAATGGGTGAGACCGTATTGATACGCATCGTTTAAAATGTAGGCTAAGATAAAGGCCGCATCAAAACGAGATAAGCTGTATCGATATGCTTTAAAAAACCAAATTCCAGTAGCCAATTTCTATATCGAAACACCAAGGGGTGTATCGATACGCTTGAGCGTATTTGTGTATTTTGGCTTGAAAACACTTAGAATTTTTTTGGGTTTAAGTCTTTAACTTTAGAAAGTTTGTCCTTGTCATTTTGTGAGACTTTTGAGTACTTAAAAATTTATTTCCTTTTACAATTTAGGCCTCAAACACTTTGTTATATCAAAATCAATCATAGGTTTTACACCATTATTGAAAACAACTTATCCACATTATAATACATCCAAAATAAGATTGAAACCAATCCACAACACTGGAAAATAGATCCAAATGGAAAATCACAAGATCCTTCAATTAAACCTCAATTAAGTTGAAATCCATAATTAATTACTCGAAACCTATTGAAAATCATATGTAAAGATCCAAGAACTTGGGAATTTTAGTAAATAACCTTTCATTAGAGGAGAAGAACGAAACTTACCTCCAATGAATGAGTTTCCCCTTAATTGGATGGTTTATGCTCTTGAAAAACAAAGAAATTCAATAAGATTTTTGGAAAACAAATTGAGAAATCATTTAACAAATCAATGAGTTAAGAAATTAAGATCATTACCTTAAATCTCTGATGGAAAAAGAGTGTTTGGCTGAGAATGTTTTGAGAGAAAATGTGAGAGAAGAAAAGTTACGTCAAATTGTGTTTTAGAAAGATAGCTACCTTTTAACTAAATTCCATTTAATTCTTTTAATTAAAACATTTTTAAAATAATCATAATTAAGGGAATACTCAGATTAGACCAAATGGTAAAATAGCTCCTTAAAGATTCTAAGTTTTGACTCTTTACAAAACAGTCACCTTTTAAAATAGTTTTCAAAAATTACATTTTGGTCACTAGCCAAAATGTCACCCTTCCAAAGCTTGTTTTCCAAAATAGCTTTCACCAATATTTTTAATATAATAAAATATGATTTTTAAACATTTTTCCATATGTTTATCTTTCAAAAAAATACTCACTCCTAAATCCAACTCAAATCTCTAACCATATCCACTAGACCGTCTAACCAGCCCCAAAATTGCTAGGCCAAAAATTGAGGCATTACATATTTGATTGATTTGGGATCTACTCATTCATATATCTTGAGTGAACATGCATCATTGTTGAATGTTCCTGTTGAGATCCTTGATGTTGGTATGTTAGTAACTAGTTCTTTTGGTGAGACGGTTAATACTAGAAAGCTGTATATGCGGTGTCCTTTGGTTGTGCAAGGTCATGAGTTTGCCGTAGATCTAATGGAGTTGCCATTCCATGGTTTTGATATCATTTTGGGTATGGATTGGTTCAGTGAGCACAAGGCGGTTGTGGATTGTAAATCCAAAAAGATTTCTTTGAGGTTAGCTGACGGTTATGAAGTTGTGGTGGTTGGCGAGAATGTAAGGTTCTTGTCCAATGTTGTTTCAGCTACCCAGGCAGAAAGGATGATGCAAGGAGGTTGCCAACCTTATTTGGCTACTGTGATGAATCCTTAAGTCAAGGGTGTTCGAGTGCAGGACATTCGAGCTATTTGTGATTTTCTAGAGGTTTTTCCTGAAGAGTTGTCGGGTTTACCGACAGATAGAGAGGTCGAATTCCATATTGAATTGTTTGCGGGTATGGTACCAGTGTCTATTTTTCCTTATAGGATGGCACCGAAGGAATTGAAGGAGTTAAAGTCACTGCTTCAGGAGTTGTTGGATCATGGTTCATTCGACCTAGTGTTTCTCCTTGGGGTGCTCATGTTCTCTTTGTGAAAAAGAAGGATGGTATAATGCGTATGTGCATTGATTACTGTTAGTTGAATAAGCTAACGGTGAAAAACGAGTATCTATTACCGCAAATTGATTACTTGTTCGATCAGTTTCGTGGAGCAGCGGTGTTTTCCAAGATATATTTGAGATCAGGGTATTATCAGTTGAAGGTTAAGGATGAGGATGTGCATAAGACCGCGTTCTGTACGAGGTATGGGCACTATGAGTTTCTGGTCATGCCATTTGGTTTGACAAAGGCTCCGACTGCGTTCATGGATATGATGAATAGGGTGTTCCGTGAATATCTTGATTGGTATTTGCGGATTTTGTTGCAAGTGTTGAAGGATAATCAGTTGTATGTTAAGCTGAGTAAGTGCGAGTTTTGGCTTAAGGAAGTAATGTTTCTTGGACATGTGGTTTTCGCGGAGGGTATTCGTGTTGATCCATAGAAAATTGAGGCTATTCTAAATTGGAAGCAACCTAAGTCTGTATCGGAGGTGCGTAGTTTTCTTGGGTTGGCTGGTTATTATCGTCGTTTTGTTGAGGGGGTTCTGAGTATTGCAGCACCATTGACAAAGTTGTTGCAAAAGAATGTTCCTTATGTGCGGACATAGATGCAATAACATAGTTTTGAGAAGTTGAATGAGGTTTTAACACATACTCCTATGTTGATTCAACTGGAATCGGGGAAGGAGTTTGTGGTTTAAAGCGATCGTCATATATTGGATTGGGTTGTGTGTTGATGCAAGATGGTAAGGTTGTGGCCTATGCATCGAGACAGTTGAAGGTTCATGAGCGCAACTATCCAACTCATGATTTGGAGCTTGTAGCTATGGTTTCTGCCTTGAAAATCTGGAGGCATTATATTTATACCGGAAAGTGTATGATTTTAAGGATCACAATAGTTTGAAGTATTTGATGTCTCAAAAGGATTTGAATGTTAGGCAACGTAGATGGTTGGAGTTGTTTAAGGATTACAACTTGGCAATTGAGTATCATCCTGGTAAAGCCAATGTGGTTGCGGATGCATTGAGTCATAAGGTTGTGGTTGAGCTTAAAGCTATGTTTGCAAAGTTGAGTGTGACGCAGGAAGGTGGGTTGTTGGCCTATGTTGTCGCAGTTGATTAAAGCTAAACAACCGTACGATGATTCTTTGGTTGAGCATGTTAGGGACATATCAGAGGGTAATCCAACATATTTTCATTTTGATGATGAGGGAGTTTTATGTTTCAAGGGTCGAATAGTGGTGTCAGAGTATCCGGAGTTGAGGCACACTATTTTGACAGAGGAACATTTTTGTTATTTTGTTATGCATCCCGGTAGTGTTAAGATGAATCACGGGTTGAAAGAGGCATACTACTGGGTTGGGTTAAAAAATGATGTGGCTGAGTTTGTTTTCAAGTGTATGGTGTGTCAGCGGGTTAAGGCTAAACATCAGTTTCCATCCGGGTTGTTGCAGTTGCTGAAAATTTCAAAGTGGAAATGGGAGAGAATCACCATTGATTTTTTGACGGGGCTGCCTTTGACACCAGCCAATGTATATGATGTTGCATAGAGGGTGTTGTGCATTGATTCGGTTGGAATCATAGAAAATGCTTTGCTTGTAAGCATGTTTTTGGAAAACAAGCATGTGGTTTCCAAATGGTTATAATGCATCATTGTTTTATGAGCATCCTCACTAAGCACGTGTGCTTACGCTCTTTTTTTCCTAATAATGCAGAACATTAAGGTTTGGGGGCAGCAAGAGGCAAGGCTAAGTGATCCAAGAAAATTTACAAGTTTTAGTATGAACTTGGTTTATATTTTAGTTAATAAGGCAATGTGTTCACCATGGTTTTTGGGAGCTGTAATTCTGCTTCCTTATGGGTTTTAATTATGTTTCTATGCTGGTTATTGAGGATGGTTTGATGTTGCTAAGCTTGATGTTAATCCTTGCATATAGTTGTGGATGAATGGTTGCTTAGGTATGCATCTAGAGCTTCCTTGTAGTTTGTCACGTTGTGATGGTTTGTGCAAGTGTATTACGCTGTGTTGGATGTGTTGGCATGAAACTTTTGTTGAGAATGGTCTATTTGTACATTTTGGTATGTTTGGTAAAGTGGAATAGGAAGCATGCCTTTAGAGTGATCCTTTGGGTAGCATGAGATTGATTTGAATGCTTATCCTTGGTATAAATGTAAGCTTAGGCATTTATGGTTGTTTGTATGCATGTTTGCAAGTTGCTAGGACTCAAATGCAACTAGATTCGAGTAAAAAACCAGCTAAATTTGACATTATAGGTCCAGGCGTACCGATACGCTGGGGACCGTATCGGTACAGGTAGGCAATTTTGGGCAGGGTGTTTCAATATGGGTAAAGGTGTTTCGCTATGGTTCTTATCTGCTATAATTTCACTTTTTGGAATGAGCCCGCGTACTAAAACACTAGATGATCGTATCAGTACGATGTTTAAGAAATTAAATGGAATTTTTGTATTCGAAGTGGTGTACCAGTAGGCGTACCGAAACGAGGTTGCAATACCCTATCGATATAGAGGCAGATAATTCTGTTAATGTCATGGAAGCCCTGCTTTGTTTTCTTTCATTTTAGTCCCTGATTGTTCCGGTTCCAATTGGGTGAGTTTGGGTAATGCTTTTAAGTTATTTTTGACATGTAGGCATGAAATTTGCTAAATTAAAGGGTGTTAACTTTAAAATGGGTTAAGTCTTCATAAATCTCAAAAATTGCAATTGTGTCCAATTGGATGTCGTTTCGACGCCCGATTGTGTTAGCTTTCCAACCGCTGCAAGTATGTTCACTTAGGGTTGTAAATATTCATCTAGACAATATAAAAGAGAAAAAAATGGACCGGTGTTCGAAATCTTTACCCGGTTTGCTTCGGCAAACCCAATGTAGTTCTCTTGGTTCGGTCGGGTGTTGAAACGAGGATTAATGCATCTCAATGCATTCAAAACAATACAACAACAAATCCTCACAGACTTCCACAATCCTCTCAAAATTACCCAACCACAACAACTGAAATCATCATCTAATCTTTTCCAAACACAACCCAGCCACAATCTAACAACTAGGAATTAAAGATTTTCGGGATTCCATTGTTAAAAACAACTTATCAACATAGTAATACATCCAAAATATGATTAAAATCAATCTTCAACACTGGAAAACATATCCAATACAAATCTTTCACTATTTCATCAAAATCACCCAGTTAAATCAATTAATTCGATATAAAAACACAAAATCAGATTATAAACCATAAATCAAGGATCAAACACTTGGGAATATCAATAAAGAACCATTCAATAGAGGAGATCGCGTACCTTACCCCTATTGTGTGATTTCTCCCTCAACTGGCTTGTTTAAAGCTAAGAAAACATAAAATTTCAATGAGGTTTTGTAAATCAAAGTTAAATAATCAATTGCAGATCAATAATCTGAATAAAATGATCTCTCACCTCTGGTTTTTAATGAAAACTTGAGTGTTTGGCAGAAAAGAAGTGGAGAGAAAAAGTTGAGAGAAAAGTTAGTCAATTTTCTTTAAAGTGATAACTAACTTTTAATAACCAAATTCCCTTTTAATTAACTTTTAAAACACATGTTAAAAAGACTTAATTGATAGGAGAAATCACCAGCAAAAACATGCTAAAACAGCTCCTTAAGGATTCTAAGAATTTGATCATTTTCATTTTAGTCACCTTTAAAAACTAGTTTTCAAAAATTGCATTTTGGTCACTAATAGGAAAAACAGTCATCCGTATCGAAACGTGTAAGCCCGTACCGATACGGTTTGAAACACACTGTTTCGGTACACCTAACTGAAAAACTAAAGTTTTGAAATATTTAAAACCGTACCGATACAGTTCCTTAGGTGTTTCGATACGCGGGTTCGAGTTACAGAAGTGAATTCCAGAAACTAAAACTCATATCGAAACGCCCATCCCCGTACCGGTACGCAAGGCCAAATTTGCTAGGCGTATCGAAATGCACCAGACCCATACCGATCCCACAAGTTTGAAATTGCCCAGCCGTACCGATACGGCCCTCTGCGTATCGGTACGCCTTGGCCTGTAGTGTTACATTTGGCTGATTTTTCATCCTAAAAGCATACTCAAACCACTCCAATATGCTTTAAACACAATACTAACATGTTAAACATATCTCATGCCAACTATAATCACCTATCTCACAACACAACGAGGACTTATGCGACAAAGAGGAAATCTATAGGCATGCTTCCTATATACATCCAACCAACATATCAGAAAGGTAAACCACATCAAAAACAATCCTTAAATGCCATTTACAACCCAAGAGAAATTAAAGAAACATGCTCAAATAGGGAGTTTCACAAAACATCTCCCAAAACACAACAAGTACCCCATTGCCATTATTCATTATAGTCTAAACCAAAACATACTTTGGTAACAAGTCTTGCCAAGATCCCCTTGCTTCTAGCTGCCTTCCAAGACCTCAATTATCTGCATTGATGGACAACGTGAGCGTAAGCACACAAGGCTTAGTGAGGAGTGCTAAAAAAAACACCATCAATGCTTTTAAAACCATTTACATAACATCATTCTTTAAAACATGATCATGCCCTTTTAAAACATGCACTTTTCACAATTAAAATCAGCATATTTAACCATATGCAACATGTATCATTATTCAACAGCAAGTCACATTGCTAACCCTCCACTTAAGCCTTCCCAAAGCTTAAGGAGAAACATGTATAAACCACATTATACAACATATTCATTCCAATAATATATTAACAATTATATTGGCTTTCAAGTGATCGTTAACAAGTTCAATAACAAAAGAGTTCATCGGATACACGAATTCAACAAGTGTTAACCCAACACTTCAAGCCATCTCAACCGGAATAGCGATACAATCACAATCACAGTACATTAACAACTGGTACAATAACAATCGTGTACCATAACAACCCACGGGGACACCCACCCCAATCATTGGTTAGACGCTTAATCCACTAACGGGAGTATTCGGTACGGTTTAACCCCTTTACCGTTACGGTACTTGGATGGAGTATTCGGTACGCCGTATAAACCCCTCAACATCCAAGGCGACTTATTTATAGTGCACTTAATCCTATGGCCAGCCAACTATATCCGATAATAATTTTTAAACCACATCACTTGCCAATATAATTAATCAAATAACATTTACCTCACTGTTTTTAACAAGCATTAAACCAGGCCATTTCCAAAGCAACTACCATGCTTTAAAACACAAGTATAAACCATACTTACAAGGATCACTTACCATATGCATCATTCAGCAAAGCATGCTTAAAAACAATATATCCAATACTTCAAAACATGCTTAAACACTAGGTAACATGTAAATCAAAACAAGTGCATAAAACCATTTCAAACTAGCACGACGGAGAGAGTAAAACCACTTTATACTTACTTTCGATTCTAGGTAAGCATTTCAAGCTCTACCTTAACTATCAAAACTCTATTTTGAAACATCAAAATGCTTTAAACCACGTTTTCACTCACCGATACACGAAACATCGATTCGCCGACAGGAAATCAAGAATCTGAAGCCTCCAATGCTTCTCCAATCACTTCTGGATCAACCTTCCATGTTTTTACCACAAAACAACAGAGGATTAATGCATCATAATGCATTCTAAACACAGTAGCTACAATCCTTCTCGGATTCCCACAAAACCTTCACAATTAACCCTCCTCAACAACCGAAAACATAACCAAAACACTTCGATTCGAAACCCAGCCAACATCTATCAATCTAACATCACTTTCATCATCAAAACACATCTAAAAACAGATTCAAAACGACCTACTACCTCCAGCAACCTTACAACCATATAAACACCACAAAACCTCAAAACTAACAACCTAAACAAATCCAAAATATGAATCAACATTATTAAACATCCAAAATATGAATCAAAGCAACCTCACTTATTGGAAATCAGATCCAATTCGCGAATCAACTCATTTTCCCCAAATAACTCAATTGAACATTGGAAAATCATCAAAACCAGATTAGAAACACAAAAACAAGGATCAAATGCTTGAGAATTTCAATAAAGAACCATATAATTGAGGAGATCTCGTACCTTACCCCTATTGTGAAGTTTCTCCCTCAATTAGTTTGTGAAAAGCTAAGAAAACTCAAGATTATTGTAAGATTTTGTATAAACAATCTTTATAAAACAATTTGATTTAATAAAATCAAGTTAGAAACCACCTCACCTCTGGAAATTTGATGAAAACTGAGTGTTTCGCTGAGGAGAGAATGGAGAGAAAAAGTTGAGAGAAAATGACGTGATTTTTGTTTTGGAAAAGATAACTAACTTTTTAACAAGATCCTCTTTAATTATTAATTAAACCACATGTTAAAATAAGTCAAATCAAGGGAGAAATCATCAGAAACCAAATGGTAAAATAGCTCCTTAAAGATTCTAAGTATTTGACCCTTTTCATTTTAGTCACTAGAAAATCACAATTTTCAAAACTTTCATTTTGGTCATTAACCAAAATGTCCATCTTCCAAAATCCATTTTTGAAAATTGATTCCACCATTATTAAATATATAATTAATAATGATTTTTAAGAATTTTTCCATAAATTTTCCAACACCAAAAACATACGATCCCTAAACTGACTCGAATCTCTACTCTGGTCCACCAGACCGTCTAATAATCCACCAAACCGCTAAGCCCTAAAATTGGGGCGTTGCACAACCAACATATTCAAGGATCAAACCACACCAAGACAACCTAATTTCAACATCAAATCATGGCATCATACTTCAATTGCAAATCTAGAGGCATGCTTCCTAGAAAACTAAATCAAGCAAAGAATGAAACTTCAAACCATTACCACAAACAATAAATAATGGCCATTTACAAACCAAGAGCAACAAAACAAACTTGCTCAAACAGGGAATTTAACAAGACACCTCCCAAAACAGCAACGGAACCCCTCATTGCCCTTATTACTTATAGTCTATACCAAAAAACATACTTTGGTTATCAAGTCTTGTTGTGATCCCTTGCTCCCCGCTGCCTTCCGAGCTTTTAATTCTCTGCATTGATGGACAAAGAGAGCGTAAGCACACTAGGCTTAGTGAAGAGTGCTCAAAACAACAGACCATCAATCCATTAAAACCACTTTTCAACATTTCATTAAAATCTTATTTCAATCATCCTTTAAAACATTATCATGCCTTGAAAACCATGCACTTAACATCTTTAAAAACCAGCATATTAACCCACATGAAACATGTATCATTAACCAACAGCAATTCCTATTGCTAAAACTCAATTTAACCTTCCCATGCATAACGACCATATGCAAAGCTTAAAGAGTAAACATGTATAAATTCCATTACACAACATAAATCATTTTAATGATACATTAACAATTATATTGGCTCACAAGTGATCATTAACCAAGTTCCTTTACCAAAATAGTTCATCGGATACATGGATTCAACAAGTGATCTCCCAACACTTCAAGCCATCTCAACCGGAATAGCGATACAATCATAATCGTGGTACCTAAACAACTGGGTACACTTTCAACCAACGGGGACACCAACCCCTTACCTCGGTTCAATGATTAATCCACTAACAGGAGTTTACGATACTATATAACCCTACTACCACTAGGGTACTTGGATAGAGTTTTCGATACACGGATCTAAACCCATCAACATCCAAGGCGACTTATTATAGTGCACTATCAATCCTATGGCCGACCAACTATATCCGATAACAATTTTAAAACCACATCACTTGCCAATATAATTAACCATTTACCTCATTGTTTTTAACATTCATTAACCAAACCAATTTTCCAAAGCAACAACCACAATTTAAAACACAAGTATAAACCATATACTTACAAGGATCACTTACCATGTGCATCCTTCAGCATTTCATGCTTAAAAAAAGTATCTCAAATACTCTAAATCATGTTTAAACAGTAGGTACGATGTAAATCAAAACAAGTGCATAAAAATCATTTTACACTATCACGACCGAGAGAGAAAACCATATTTTACTTACTTCCGAGTTTAAATCGGCATTTTAAGCTCAGATTAAGCTCCCATAAACCACCTTTAAATATTCCAAAGCTATAATCCACGTTCTCACTCACAGATACGTGAAACCTCGATTTGTCGATACGAAATCAAGTGTCCCAAGCCTCTAAAGCTTCACCGATCACTTCCAGATCAACCTCCCTTCTTTTAATCACATTACAATAGAGGATAAATGCATCTCAATGTATTCAAAACTCTGCAACAACAAATCCTCACAGACTTCCACAATCCTCTCAAAATTATACAACCACAACAACAACCGAAATCATCATCTAATCCTTTCCAAATACAACCCAGCCACAATCTAACAATCTAGCTCTTCCATAATCATCAATTAATGCTTAAAAACATGATTAATTCATCCAAATACTTCTAGCAACTACACAACCACCACAACTCCACAAAAACACAAATTTAACAACCTAAACAACTAGGGATTCAAGAGTTCCGGGATTCCATTGTTAAAAACAATTATCAACATAATAATACATCTAAAATATGATTAAAATCAATCTTCAACACTAGAAAATAGATCCAATACAAATCTTTCACTATTTCATCAAATTCACCCAATTAAATCAATTAATTCAATATAAAAACACAAAATCAGATTATAAACCATAAATCAAGGATCAAACACTTGGGAATATCAATAAAGAACCGTTAAATAGAGGAGATCATGGACCTTACCCCTACAGTGTATTTCTCCCTCAATTGGCTTGTTTAAAGCTAAGAAAACACAAGATTTCAATGAGGTTTTGTAAATCAAAGTTAAAGAATCAATTACAAATCAATAATCTGAATAAAATGATCTCTCACCTCTGGTTTTTAATGAAAACTTGAGTGTTTGGCAGAAGAGAAGTGGAGAGAAAAAGTTGAGAGAAAAGTTACTTCAATTTTGTTTAAAGTGATAACTAACTTTTAATAACCAAATTCCCTTTTAATTAACTTTTAAAACACATGTTAAAAAGACTTAATTGATAGGAGAAATCACCAGAAAAAATATGCTAAAACAACTCCTTAAGGATTCTAAGAATTTGATCATTTTCATTTTAGTTGCCTTTAAAAACCAATTTTCAAAAATTGCATTTTGGTGACTAACCAAAATGTCACACTTCCAAACCCATTTTCCAAAATTGTTTTCACCAGTATTAATCATATATTAAAATATTATTTTAAACTATTTGTCCATATTTTTATCTTACTGAAAAATATTTACTCGCGAATCTGACTCGAATCCCTAACTTAGTCCACCAAACCGTCTAACAAGCCACAAAACCACTAGGCCAAAAATCAGGGCGTTACAATCAAGCATACAATTGATCAATCCCAAAATCAAACAAGCTTTTAAGCCCATACATAAGTTTCATACAAAACATCTAGTTATCACATTTATACATATTAGTCTCATTTGAACCATTTAGTTAGTTCATACACACTTCTATGATATTCACTCAATAATTAATCAAAGTGGTTGATAAGTATTCAAAAGTACTATTTTTCTTACCCTTTTTACTCATATTATTGTTAGACTTAGGCTCATATTAGTTACATAATTAGTCATTCATGCATTAATCCATGTTTCCTTCCATCGTTGAGCTTGATTGCATAACTTGGTTGTTTTTGTGGGAAAAGATGCTGCTTTGGTGTGTTTTGTGTGTATGTGCAGGATCACTTGCCAAAGCAAGGCTAGAGCTAGTTGCCAGGACAATGCATGAAGGAGATGCTGAGCTAGTTGCCAGGGCAATGCATGAAGGAGACGTCGAGCCAGTTGCCAAGGCAATTGTTGACAAAGAATAAGGTGATATGGTAGTCGAAATTGATGACTAGACAAGCCCAAGATGACGTGGGGCAAAGCTAAATCCCAAAGGAGTTTGATTTCCATGAAGAGGTTAAAGAAGAATTAAATTCCAATAAGATAGGAGAAGTTCTAGAAGGAATATAATTATAATAAAGAATTATATTCTTTAAAGATAATTTAGTTCCAACTTAACTTCTTCCTCAAAGGAGGACTTTGACCTAGCCCTATAAATAGATCACCAAGCCGTCAACTCCAAGGGGGAGAGAAGAGAGAATTTTCGACAACATCAAGGGCAATGAGGATTTCGACAAAGCTCCATCCATTCTTCATCTTTTTCTTTCTTGTTCAATTAGGTTCATGCCAGGGATTCTTTATCTTGTGTTTCTTTGGAAGCTAGCCATGAACTAAATCTATTTGGCTAAGGTTATTGTGTCTTGTGGTTGTTTGAAACTATTGGATTTTGTTTAGGTAATAAGAGTTTGCACTTTTCTATTCAAGGTTTATTCATTCTTGGTTCTTATTCTTGTTTGCGAGTGAATTGGGAAAGGATCTCGTAACTTCATCTATTTATCTAATATCGGGAGAGTTAGATTCAAGAAACGAATGAATATGATCTTTATTCAATATATTGATGGTGAAGATTAATCCGGCTTAGGAATAAGTTAAGGATTTCAACGGCTAAGAATAGCGCAAGATTGGTTGTTGTTCACCCTTGATTCACGCAGGGATGCATTATCAAGGCATGCACAAGTAGCTAGAGTTTCGACTTAGGGATAAGAAGAAACCATTGAAGAACGCTCTGCTAAACCTTGAAGGTTGCTGCCCAGACGCCCAAGTAGTTTCCCAACTAGTCGCCCAGGCAACCATCGATTAGTTGCCAAGGCAACCCCGTTGTGCAAGTTGCCACGACAACTGAGTTGCCCTTGCACTCTTTTACCAAGATGATCCAATCGGCTATCACACCTCAACTCACGATAACCTGGCCTATCTCTCTTACTTGATCTTTTCTATTCTCTTACTTTATTGCTTTCTAGTTTAGTTATTAGTTAAACTCCTATAATCTTCTATTTGTGCTTTTACTTTTTGCAGTGCAAGAGATTAGATTCTTGAAGTGGCACCAATCCCTGTGGAGAATATAGCTTTTATACTATAACTTGCGACGTGTATACTTGCACAATTGCGTAGCACTTATTACGCGCAACAAGTTTTTGGCACGGCTGCCGGGGATTGGCAATAGCGACTTTGTTTTTATTTTCTTTCACTTTTTATTTTTCTTGTTTAAAATTCAAAGGGCTAACAAACTTTGGTTTTGCATTGGTATATGACCAGGGCGTGACCGATTACACCAGAATATCCCTTTGATCCAGAAATCGAACGAACCTTACAAAGACTTAGACGAAGGTTAAGAGTAGCAATGGCTAATCAAGGCGACAATATGAATTAATATCTTCCAGCAGGAGGATGAGTGATTCTTGCACGAAACAGAACTATTCGAGACTATCTTGAAGAAGATCTTTATGGACTTAATCCAGGAGTTGTCGCACCTGAAATTGAAGCTGACCACTTTCAGTTGAAACTGGTGATGTTTAATATGATCAACACAATTGGTCAATTTGGCGGCTCAGCAGCTGAAGATGCACAACAACATCTTAAATCTTTCCTCGAGATTTGTAACTCATTCAAAATACACGGAGTCACCCCCTATGTTTTACGATTAAGATTATTCCCCTATTCACTGAGGGATAGGGCGAAAGCATGGTTAAATAGCTTTCCTGCCGGATCAATAGGATCTTGGACCGATCTTTGTCGTGATTTTCTTGCTTGGTTTAATCCTACAAATTTAACTAATAAGCTTCGTAACGACATTATTTCTTTTCGGTAGGCAGATGATGAATCCATGTACGAGGCTTGGGAGCGATATAGAGAACTTCTACACAAATGCCCCCTACACGGATTCCCAGTGTGGACATTGATAAGTGTTCAAAAGTACTATTTTTCTTACCCTTTTTACTCATATTATTGTTAGACTTAGGCTCATATTAGTTGCATAATTAGCCATTCATGCATTAATTCATGTTTCCTTCCATCGTTGAGCTTGATTACATAACTTGGTAGTTTTGTGGGAAATGATGCTGCTTTGGTGTGTTTTGTGTGTATGTGCAAGATCACTTGCCAAAGCAAGGCTAGAGCTAGTTGCCAGGGCAATGCATGAAGGATATGCCGAGCTAGTTGCCAGGGTAATACATGAAGGAGACGCCGAGCCAGTTACCATGGCAATTGTCGACAAGAGCAAAGGTGATATAGTAGTCGAAATTGATGACTAGACAAGCCCAAGATGACGTGGAGCAAAGCCCAAACCCAAAAGAATTTGATTGCCATGCAGAGATTAAAGAAGAATTAAATTCCAAGAAGATAGGAGAAGTTCTAGTAGGAATACAATTATAATAAAGAATTATATTCTTTAAAGATAACTTAATTCCAACTTAACTTCCTCCTCAAAGAAGGACTTTGGCCTAGCCCTATAAATAGGAAGGAGATTTCGACAATCAAGAGAGAGCAAGGGAGGGGAATTTCGACAAGTCCAAGGAGGGCGAGAGGAGAGAATTTTCGACAAGCATCTAGGGCAAGGAGGATTTCGACAAGCCTCCTTCTTCATCCTTTCCTTTCTTGTTCGATTGGGTTCATGCTAGGGATTATTTATCTTATGTTTCTTTGGAACCTAGCCATGAACTAAATCTATTTGGCTATGGTTATTGTGTTTTGTGGTTGTGAGAAACTATTGGTTTTTGTTTAGGTAATAAGAGTTTGCACTTTTCTATTCAAGGTTTATTCATTCTTGGTTCTTATTCTTGTTGCGAGTGAATTGGGAGAGGATCTCGTGATTTCATCTATTTATCTAATATCGGGAGAGTTAGATTCAAGAAATGAATGAATATGATCTTTATTCAATCTATTGATGGTGAAGATTAATCCGGCTTAGGAATAAGTTAAGGATTTCAACGGCTAAGAGGATCGCAAGATTGGTTGTTGTTCACCCTTGATTCACGCAGGGATGTATTATCAAGGCATGCACAAGTAGCTAGAGTTTCGACTTAGGGATAAGAAGAAACCATTGAAAAATGCTGTGTCGAACCTTGAAGGTTGTTGCTCAGACCGCCAAGTAGTTGCCCAAGTAGTTGCCCAGGCAACCATCGATTAGTTGCCAAGGCAACCCCATTGTGCAAGTTGCCACGACAACTGAGTTGCCCATGCACTCTTTTACCAAGACGATCCAATCGGCTATCACACCTCAACTCACGATAACCTGGCCTATCTCTCTCATTTGATCTCATATTTTCTTTTACTTTATTGCTTTCTAGTTTAGTTATTAGTTAAACTCCTATAATCATTTATTTGTGTTTTTACTTTTCACAGTGCAAGAGACTAGATTCTTGAAGTGGCACCAATCCCTGTGGAGACGATATCTTTTATACTATATCTTGCAACGTGTATACTTGCACAATTGCGTAGCACTTATTACGCGCAACAGACACAAGTAACAATGTTTTACAACGCCGTGAATACACCAACAAAGATGATGCTAGATGCCTCGGCAAACGGCATACTTCTAGATAAGTCGCCGGAGGAAGCAATGCAAATTCTAAACAGGCTTGCCAAGAATGACTATCAATTCCCCTCTACTAGAAGATGAGGAGTTAGACGCCAAGCCACAATACATGAACTAGGATCATCAGACTCAATTTCGGCACAATTGGCCACTTTAACCAAGATGGTCCAGAACATGCAGAAACCAAACAACACACATGAGGTCAAGGTAATGGATTCTTTTTGTGAGTTATGTGGTGGTAACCATGATTCTTCTGAATGTATGCAAAATCCAAAATCCAGCTTCTATGTGGGGTATTACAACCGGAACAACAATGTGATGTCCAATACATACAATCCAGCTTGGAAGAAGCACCCGAATTTTTCATGGAGTAATCCCAAGAATGCTCTAAACCTGAATATTCAGAATACACAAACCTTGGGATTCTAGTAGAATATGCCACGACAACAGTTGCCGCAGCAACAACCGGCAACATCTAGTTCTTTGGAAAATTCTCTAAATGCTTTTATGATGAAAACTGAATCTTATATGGCTGAGAATAGTAACTTCATAAAAAGAAGTGATGTTTTTATTAACAGGACCGAGATGAGATTGCAAAACCAAGAGGCAGCAATCAAATCATTGGAAAATCAAGTCGGACAATTTGCTCAAAACCTGAATACTAGACCGCAATGAGGTTTACCTAGCGATACTGAAGTCGCAAGAGGAACTGGCCATGAGAAATGTAAGGCGATCACCACTAGAAGTGGCCAACAACTTAAAGACGCTCAAGCCCGCTCATCAAACAAAACTCCACAAAAAGATCAAGACGAACCTAGCGGCAAAGCCTCAGATTCTAAACCAGGAATTGCCACGGCAACCAGCAATAAGCATGCCTCGGCAACTGACGATAAGGATGCCTCGGAAACTTGCGATAAGCATGCCTCGGCAACCCTAGTTGATAATGCCTCGGCAACTCCAATTGTCCCGGCAAAGCCGTCAATCAGGTTCTAAACCAATGAAAGGATCGAAGATATTCGACTTCCACCGCCATTCCCACAAAGGTTGAAGCGGCAAAAGCAAGAATATCAATTCAAAAAGTTTCTTGATATCTTAAAGCAAGTCCACACCAACTTGCCATTGGTGGAAGCAATTGAACAAATGCCAAACTATGCCAAGTTTCTTAAAGACATTGTGTCCAAGAGAACAAGGCTAGGAGAGTTTGAAATAGTTGCCGCAACAGAGGGATGCATGGCCATGTTGCACAATCGTATGCCACCTAAGTTGAAGGATCCAGAAGTTTCGCAATACCCTGTTCCATTGGAAACCACTATGTCGGGAAAGCATTATATGACCTTGGGGATAGCATAAACTTGATGCCTAAATCAGTTTTCCAGAAACTAGGAATCAGGAAGGCAAGACCTACAACAGTTATCCTACAGCTAGCCGACATATCCTATGTGCATCCAGAGGGAAAAATTGAAGACATACTGGTAAAAGTTGATAAATTTATTTTTCCCGCTGACTTTATTATTTTGGATTGTGAAGTAGATGAGCATGCACCTATCATTCTCGGGAGACCATTCCTAGCAACAGGGAGAACCTTGATCGATGTTGAAAATGGAGAACTCACAATGAGGGTGAATGACCAGCAACTTAAACTAAATGTGTTCAAAACACTAAGTCACGCCGATGATCCAGAAGAATGCCAACTTCTTCATGCCACAACAGAGTTTAACTTCGACGAGGAATTTAGTTGCCTCGGCAACTACATATTCAATCAAGAGGAACCTGAGGAGTATGAATAACTGATCGATGAGGAACAACAAGAAGAGGCAAATTGGCTAGTCAATCGACCAGGTACATACTTTGAACCACTGGATTACTCAGGTAAGGAAGGTAAGCTCGAAAAGCCCTCTATTGAACAACCACCGATTCTTGAGTTGAAACAGTTGCCAGAGCAACTAAAATATGCATACTTAGGAACTGATAATACATTGCCTGTAATTATTTCTTCTAAGTTACAGCCTGAGCAGGAAAAGAAGCTGATCAAAATGTTGATGCTACACAAGAAGGCAATAGGGTGGACAATTGCCGACTTGAAGGTAATTAGCCCGGCAGTGTGCATGCACAAGATTTTGTTGGAAGCTGATCACAAACCTTCAATTGAGGCCCAGAGGAGAGTGAATCATGCCATGAAAGGGGTCGTAATGAAAGAAATCATCAAGTGGCTTGATGTCGGCATTATATACCCTATCTTTGATAGTACATGGGTAAGTCCGGTAAAATGTGTACCAAAAAAGGAGGTATAATGGTGGTAAGTAATGAAAACAATGAACTCATTCCAACCAGGACTGTGACCGGTTGGAGGGTTTGTATGGATTATCGAAAGCTAAACAAAGCCTCTAGGAAAGATCACTTCCCATTACCCTTTATTGATCAAATGCTTGACTGTCTTGCAGGTAAACCCTTTTATTGTTTTCTTGATGGTTATTCAGGTTACAATCAAATTGCCATAGCACCAGAAGATCAAGAAAAGACAACCTTCACATGCCCATACGGTACTTATGCTTTCCGAAGGATGCCGTTTGGATTGTGTAACGCCCCAGCAACCTTCCAAAGATGCATGATGGCACTATTTTGACAAAGCTCCATCCATTCTTCATCTTTTTCTTTCTTGTTCAATTAGGTTCATGCTAGGGATTCTTTATCTTGTGTTTCTTTGGAACCTAGCCATGAACTAAATCTATTTGGCTAAGGTTATTGTGTCTTGTGGTTGTGAGAAACTATTGGATTTTGTTTAGGTAATGAAAGTTTGCACTTTTCTATTCAAGGTTTATTCACTCTTGGTTCTTATTCTTGTTTGCGAGTGAATTGGGAGAGGATCTCGTAACTTCATCTATTTATCTAATATCAGGAGAGTTAGATTCAAGAAACGAATGAATATGATCTTTATTCAATCTATTGATGGTGAAGATTAATTTGGCTTAGGAATAAGTTAAGGGTTTCAACAGCTAAGAAGAGCTCAAGATTGGTTGTTGTTCACCCTTGATTCACGCAGGGATGTTTTATCAAGGCATGCACAAGTAGCTAGAGTTTCGACTTAGGGATAAGAAGAAACCATTGAAGAACGCTCTGCCGAACCTTGAAGGTTGTTGCCCAGACCGCCAAGTAGTTGCCCAACTAGTTGCCCAGGCAACCATCGATTAGTTGCCAAGGCAACCCCGTTGTGCAAGTTGCCACGGCAACTGAGTTGCCCGTGCACTCTTTTACCAAGATGATCCAATCGGCTATCACACCTCAACTCACGATAACCTGGCCTATCTCTCTCATTTGATCTCATATTTTCTTTTACATTATTTCTTTCTAGTTTAATTATTAATTAAACTCCTACAATCCTTTATTTGTGTTTTTACTTTTCATAGTGCAAGAGACTAGATTCTTGAAGTGGCACCAATCCCTGTGGAGACGATATCTTTTATACTATAACTTGCAACGTGTATACTTGCACAATTGCGTAGCACTTATTACGCGCAACAAGTTTTTGGCGCCGTTGCCGGGGATTGGCAATAGCGACTTTGTTTTTATTTTCTTGACTTTCTTTCTACTTTTCTTGTTTAAGAATCAAAGGGCTAACAAACTTTAGTTTTGCATTGGTATATGACCAGGGCGAGACCAACTTCACCAGAATATCCCTTTGATCCATAAATCGAACGAACCTTACAAAGACTTAGACGAAGGATAAGATAAGTAATGGCAAATCAAGACGGCAATATGAATCAAGATGTTTGAGCAGGAGGAGGAGTGATTCTTGCACGAAACAGAACTATTCGAGACTATATTGAAGAAGATCTTGATGTACTTAACCCAGGAGTTGTCGCACCTGAAATTGAAGCCGACCACTTTGAGTTGAAACCGGATCCATAGCATCTTGGACTGATCTTTGTCGTGATTTCCTTGCTAGATTTAATCCTACAAATTTGACTGATAAGCTTCGTAACGACATTACTTCTTTTCGGTAGGCAGATGATGAATCCATGTACGAGGCTTGAGAGCGATATAGAGAACTTCTACACAAATGCCCCCTACACGGATTCCCGATGGGGACTCAAGTAACAATGTTTTACAACGCCGTGAATACACCAACAAGGATGATGCTAGATGCCTCGGCAAACGGCATACTCCTAGATAAGTCGCCGGAGGAAGCAATGCAAATTTTAAACAGGCTGGCAAAGAATGATTATCAATTCCCATCTACTAGAAGAGGAGGAGTTAGACGCCAAGCCACAATACATGAACTACGATCATCAGATTCAATTTTGGCACAATTGGCCACTTTAACCAAGATGGTCCAGAACATGCAAAAACCAAACAACACACATGAAGTCAAGGTAATGGATTCTTTTTGTGAGTTATGTGGTGATAACCATAATTCTTCTGAATGTATGCAGAATCCGGAATCCAGCTTCTATGTGGGGAATTACAATCGAAACAACAACGTGATGTCCAATACATACAATCCATCTTGGAAAAAGCACCCAATTTTTTCATGGAGTAATCCCAACAATGCTCTAAACCAGAACAATCAGAATGGACAAGCATCGGGATTCCAGTAGAATATGCCACGGCAACAGTTGCCTCAGCAACAACCGACAACATCTAGTTCTTTGGAAAATTCTCTAAATGCTTTTATGATGAAAACTGAATCTTATATGGCTAAGAATAGTAAATTCATAAAAAGAACTGATGCTTTTATTAACAGGACCGAGATGAGATTGCAAAACCAAGAGGCGACAATCAAATCATTGGAAAATCAAGTCGGACAGTTTGCTCAAAATCTGAATGCTAGACCGCAAGGAGGTTTACCTAGCGGTACTAAAGTCGCAAGAGGAACTGGCCATGAGCAATGTAAGGCAACCACCACTAGAAGTGGCCAACAACTTAGAGAGGTTCAAACCTGCTCGTCAAACAAAACTCCACAAAAAGATCAAGACGAACCTAGCGGCAAAACCTCATATGCTGACCCAGGAATTGCCGCAGCAACCGGCAATAAGCATGCCTCGGCAACCGACGATAAAGATGCCTCGGCAACTGGCGATGAGCATGCCTCGACAACCCCAGTTGATAATGCCTCGGCAACTCCAGTTGTCCCGGCAATGCCGTCAATCAGGTTCCAAACCAATGAAAGGATCGAAGATATCCGACTTCCACCACCATTCCCACAAAGGTTGAAGCGACAAAAGCAAGGGTATCAATTCAAGAAGTTTCTTGATATCCTAAAGCAAGTCTACATCAACTTGCCATTGGTGGAAGCAATTGAACAAATGCCAAACTATGCCAAGTTTCTTAAAGACATTGTGTCCAAGAGAACAAGGCTAGGAGAGTTTGAAACAGTTGCCGCAACAGAGGGATGCATGGCAATGTTGCACAATCGTATGCCACCTAAGTTGAAGGATCCCGGATGTTTCACAATACCCTGTTATATTGGAAATCACTATGTTGGGAAAGCACTATGCGACCTTGGGGCTAGCATAAACTTGATGCCTAAATCGGTTTTCCAGAAACTAGGAATCGGGAAGGCAAGACCTACAACAGTTATGATACAGCTAGCCGACAGATCCTATGTGCATCTAGAGGGAAAAATTGAGGACATACTGGTAAAAGTTGATAAATTTATTTTTCCCGCTGACTTTATTATTTTGGATTGTGAAGCAGATGAGCATGCACCCATCATTCTTGGGAGACCATTCCTAGCAACAGGGAGAACCTTGATCGATGTCGAAAAGGGAGAACTCACAATGAGGGTAAATGACCAGCAAGTTAAACTAAATGTGTTCCAAACACTTAGGCATGCCGATAATCCAGAAGAATGCCAACTTCTTCATGCCACGACGAAGTTTAACTTCGACGAGGAATTTAGTTACCTCGGCAACTACATTGCCAATCAAGAGGAACCTGAGGAGTATGAAGAACCGGTCGATGAGGAACAACAAGAAGAGGCAAATTGGCTAGTCAATCGACCAGGTACATACTTTGAACCACTGGATTACTCAGGAAAGGAAGGTAAGCTCGAAAAACTCTCTATTGAACAACCACTGATTCTTGAGTTGAAACAATTTCCAGAGCAACTAAAATATGCATACTTAGGAATCGATAATACATTGCCTGTAATTATTTCTTCTAACTTACAGCCTGAGCAGGAAAAGAAGCTGATCAAGATGTTGAAGCTACGCAAAAAGGCAATAGGGTGGATAATTGCCGACTTGAAGGGAATTAGCCCGGCAATGTGCATGCACAAGATTTTGTTGGAAGATGATCACAAACCTTCAATTGAGGCCCAGAGGAGACTGAATCATGCCATGAAAGGGGTTGTAATGAAAGAAATCATCAAGTGGCTTGACGCCGGCATTATATACCCTATCTCTGATAGTACGTGGGTAAGTCCGGTACAATGTGTACCGAAAATTGAGGTATAACAGCGGTAAGTAATGAAGATAATGAACTCATTCCAACCAGGACTGTGACCGGTTGGAGGGTTTGTATGGATTATCGAAAGCTAAACAAAGCCACCAGGAAAGATCACTTCCCATTACCCTTTATTAATCAAATGCTTGACCGTCTTGCAGGTAAACCCTTTTATTGTTTTCTTGATGGTTATTCAGGTTACAATCAAACTGCAATAGCACCAAAAGATCAAGAAAAGACAACCTTCACATGCCCATACGGTACTTATGCCTTCCGAAGGATGCCGTTCAGATTGTGTAATGCCCCGGCAACCTTCCAAAGATGCATGATGGCACTCTTTTCAGACATGGTCGAAGACTTCCTTGAGATCTTCATGGATGATTTTTCTATTTTTGGCAATGACTTTGACAGTTGTCTCAGAAATTTAGAGAAGGTGTTGGCAAGATGTGAAGAAACTGATTTAGTCCTCAATTGGGAGAAATGCCATTTTATGGTAGATGAAGGAATAGTGCTCGGCCACAAGATTTCGTCCAAGGGAATTGAGGTAGACAAAGCCAAGGTGGACGTGATCGAGCGATTACCCCCACCAAGTTCGGTTAAAGGAATTCGAAGCTTTCTTGGACATGCAGGTTTTTACAGGAGGTTCATTCATAATTTTTCTAAAATCACTAAACCCTTGTGTAATCTGCTTGAACAGGATAAAGTCTTCGATTTTGATGATTCTTTCACCCAAGCATTCGAAACCCTAAAGAAAAATCTTGCCTCAGCACCCATTGTCGTTCTACCAGATTGGATGCTACCTTTTGAGCTCATGTGTGATGCAAGTGATTTCGCGGTAGGAGCAGTCCTAGGCCAACGCACAAGTAAGACCTTCCATGTGATATACTACGCTAGTAAAACTCTTAATAGTGCTCAAGTGAATTACACAACAACAGAGAAAGAGTTACTAGCTATAGTTTTCGCATTTGACAAATTTTGATCCTATTTGATTGGTACAAAGGTAATTGTTCATACGGACCATTCGGCAATCAAATACCTATTTGCTAAAAAGGATGCTAAACCTCGTTTGATTCGTTGGATATTACTTTTACAAGAATTTGATATTGAAATTAAGGACAGGAAAGGAACAGAAAATCAAGTGGCCGATCACTCATCACGTTTGGAACGCAATAGGGAGGAGGACGCGGAACTAGAGATATGCGATGCATTCCCAGATGAACAAATTTTAGTTGCCTCGGAAACCATGGACGCACATGCCTCGGCAACCCTTGACGCATCGGCAACCATGGATGCGCACGCCTCGACAACCCTCGATGCCGCAGCATCCTTTGACGCGCACGCCTCGGTAATTCTAGGAGCAGTCACCACGGCAGCACATGCCTCGGCAATACCCTGGTACGCAGATTTAGTTAATTTCCTTGTTTGTGGTATTTTTCCTTATGGCATTACTCACCAAGGGAAGAAGCGGTTCCGCCATGATGCTAAGCATTACTTTTGGGACGATCCTCTTTTGTTTAAACAATGTGCAGATCAGGTTATACGCCGATGTGCCCCTGAAGAAGAGCAACAGAATGTACTCCGGCAATGCCATTCTTCACCCTATGGAGGAAATTTTGGAGGAACTCGTACCGCGGCCAAAGTGTTGCAATCTGGTTTGTATTGGCCAACATTATACAAAGATGCCCAAGACTTTTACAAGCAATGTGATCGTTGCCAGAGGACAGGCAATATCTCTAGACGACATGAGATGCCACTCCAGAACATCATCGAGGTGGAATTGTTCGATGTGTGGGGGATCGATTTTATGGGACCTTTCCCATCTTCATTCGGCAACCTCTACATTCTACTTTCCGTCGACTACGTGTTTAAATGGGTTGAGGCAGCTGCAGTTCCCAACAACGATTCCAAGACCGTGCAACTATTCTTGTAGAAAAACATATTTACACGGTTTGGGATGCCAAGAGCAATTATCAGTGACGAAGGCAAGCATTTTGACAACAGACTAATTGCCAATATGTTGCAACGCTTCGGCATATCACACAAGATCGCCACGGCATATCACCCACAAACCAACGGGCAAGCAAAACTTTCCAACCGGGAATTGAAGGGTATACTCGATAAGGTTGTAAATCCCTCTAGGAAGGATAGGTCATTAAGACTAGATGACGCACTTTGGGCATATCGCACTGCATTCAAAACACCCTTAGGTATGTCCCCCTTCCGACTTGTCTATGGCAAGACATGCCATCTACCGGTGGAAATCGAGCACAAGGCATACTGGGCAATTAAGACCGTGAATATGGATTGGGAAAGTGCCGGATAAAAGTGTTTGTTGGACCTCAATGAGATAGAAGAATTCCGTGCACTCGCCTATAACAATGCACGAATCTACAAGGAGAAAACAAAGCGATGGCACGACAAGAAACTATTGCCACGGCAATTCACGCCAGGGCAACTAGTTCTCCTATTCAATTCTCGGCTAAAACTTTTCCTGGGAAAGCTGAAATCAAGATGGTCAGGACCATTTGAAGTTGTCAAACCATTCTCCCATGGTGCTGTGATAATCAAGTCCATCTCTGACAACCATGAATTCAAAGTTAATGGACAAAGATTGAAGCACTACAATGGTGCCCATGTGGAACGTAACAAGGAAGTGGTCAACTTAGGAGATGCATGAGCATGCTCTCCCTTTTGATATTAGTAGTTTTATTTTATTTATTTATTTTTATTTTCGATTAAGTATTTATTTTATTTTATTTCGATTTTTTTTTATTTTTTATTTTTTTACTATTTCTGATTATTATATATATATATTTTTTAGGATAGATTTTTTTTTAGAATCCCTTTATACATCTTTATTTATTTATTTTTATTAATTTAATTCTAATCCTTATTTGATTTGTCTTTGAATTGTAGGAAAAAAAGTTCAAGATAAAGAGGAATTCTAATCCAAGTTGGAAAACATCTTCAACAAGGAAACTAATGGGCTGAATCTAAGGCTTATATAAAGCCTCCAATTCACCCTAACCACAACCCCTTGTCGTCAACTTCTCCCTTACCCTAAACCCTTTTTCATTTTCCCCTAATCCCACCCACCTATCTTTTCTATAAAACCCATCACCCTTAACCTATTTCTACTTTCTATCTTGCAACTTTTTAGTTTCTTTTCTTTTCTTTTCTTTGTTTTTACTCACAACCAAGATCATCCATGGCATCCAAGAATAAACTTTTAGTTCATCCAGGTTCCTCCAAAGAACCAAGATACAAGAAGTTTGCTACACCGGTGGTTCAAGAAAGATTTCAATCCAAGTTTGAAAGCCAGAAGATTCATGAAGAACAAGGCTTTGAATACTCCAACTCTCATCAAGATTTCGGCCTTGAACCATTCATCTTTGAGAGGATTGCACATCAAAAGTGGCAAATCTTTTGCCATCAACCGAAACCGGGTAACATCTCATGGGTAAGAGAATTCTATGCTCACTCACCTAACCCGGATAATCCTTATGTTTTTGTTCCTGACAAGGTCATACTCATAAGTCCCGAAAATGTCAACACCTTTTACGGGCTTTACATTGAGAAGGACGAGCATCAAGCCTTCGTTGATCAAATCACTCCCAAGCAACTCGACAAGGTGCTTCAAGAACTCACTCAACCGGGAACTCATTGGAACGACGGTAAATACAAGGCCACGGTAAATCGCCTTCGGCTTAAACCCGAGGCAAAACTATGGAATAAGTTTGTTAAAACTTCTTTAATGCCCACCACACACAATACTACCGTTGATATACCACGTCTTTTGCTCATACATTCTATTTTGCACAATCGCATCATTAACATTGGAAAAATTATTTGTGATGAGATTTTTGTATGCAGCTCAAAAGATAAGGGTTCTCTTTTCTTCCCTTGCTTAATTTCTAATCTTTGCAAGGAGATGCATGTCCCAAGTGAGTCCACCGATGAAAAGGCCCTACCCAAGTCTGGTTGGAATCAAGCACTAATCCGAAAGCTAATGGGAGAGGCACCGGGAGATTCTTCAAGGCCTCCAATTGCCACGGCAACTCCTGCCGCCACGGCAATCCCTAATGCCCAAGCACCTAACGCCCGGGCAACTCGGCCAACAACACCGAGACACTTTGAAGCACTCTTGCACCCATTGGCAAGCCACATAAGGCAAATTGAAGATCGGCAACTAATGTTCATGCGGTACATGAAGGAGCACAACAATGCCATCACCCAAGTGATCTTAGAAAAGTACCCGGACAATCGTGTGCCGTTCCCAATCTTTCCTGCCGAGATCCTTGCCCCCGGCAACCAATGAAGCAGTCGCCATGGCAACCTACATCATGCACGCACAAGATGATGCCACGAAAACCAACCCTGAAGATGCCACGGCAACCAAAGCTAAAGATATCCCGGCAACCACTACAAAAGCCAAAGGTAAAGCACCTATGCCCGAATCAACTCCTACGGAATCATTTTCTGATTTTTCAGATTGAACGAGTCCTCCATTGAACCAATAAAGACCGCACCAATTGAATCCTCTAAGCGAAAAGCCAATGACATTGATGAAGAGGACAATGAGGACAACCCCGTACGAGGATCGATTCCACCACCGGCAAGAAGAAAACAACCATCGCGTTCAAGCAAGAGAATCAAGACACCGACCAAAAGGAAACTAATCATCTACGATGACGAACTCTCATAGTAAGTCCTCGTTTACATTTTATTTTTCATTAGTTTTAATGCACGCATTGAGGACAATGCCTCACTCGAGTTTGGGTGGGATTGTTATTAGTAGTTACCATGTTTAGTTACATTCATCTTAAGTATTACATTTAGGATACATAAATTGCTTGCCATGCCTTTAATTGGAACAAGAATTTCTTAGATTTGATGAATATCCGATGATGACTTTGCCAATGCACTTAATTGATAGAATTTTTATTCTAGGATAACCATGGAAAAACTTAGAATTTTACTATCTTTGCTAAATTTGATGAAACACTGTTGTTGTTTGATTGATTTAAGGAATTCTAGTGAACTTAGGTTGATAATTAACAAATTGAGGGGATTAGATTAAAATTGGATGAATGCTAGAGGTGCCCGAAATTGGCTCTAGCATGTGCTAAAAATTTATCACTAGAGGTGCACAAAACTGGCTCTAGTATATGTTAAAAAAATTGATTTCTAGAGGTGCCCGAAATCGGCTCTAGTCGAATAAATTAACTTAAGAAAACTAAACACTAGAGGTGCCCAAAACTGGCTCTAGTTAAAACATGTTAAAAAGAACCCAATGAAGTAATTTGAAAACCTATTGTTTGCTTAGAATCCGAAAAATCAACTTGCAAACAACTCCGCACACACTCACAAGCATTATAGTTTGATTCCGAGTAACTCCTAAGTTTTTCGAAAAATAAAAAGCCAATCATACTTTGTGTCCCGGTTCAGAGAATTGAAATCAAGTTCAAAGCTAAGTTTGTGAAAATTGAAGTCTTGGCAGGTAATTGTTTGTTTGCATTGCTTGAGGACAAGCAATAGTTCGAGTTTGGGGGCGTGATAAGTGTTCAAAAGTAATATTTTTCTTACCCTTTTACTCTCATATTATTGTTAGACTTAGGCTCATATTAGTTGCATAATTAGCCATTCATGCATTAATTCATGTTTCCTTCCATTGTTGAGCTTGATTACATAACTTGGTAGTTTTTGTGGGAAAAGATGCTGCTTTGGTGTGTTTTGTGTGTATGTGCAGGATCAATTGCCAAAGCAAGGCTAGAGCTAGTTGCCATGGCAATGCATGAAGGATATCCCGAGCTAGTTGCGGGGCAATACATGAAGGACGCAGCAAGGCAGTTGCCATGGCAATTGTCGACAAGAGCAAAGGTGATATGGTAGTCGAAATTGATGACTAGACAAGCCCAAGATGACGTGGAGCAAAGCCCAAACCCAAAATAATTTGATTTCCATGCAGAGATTAAAGAAGAATTAAATTCCAAGAAGATAGGAGAAGTTCTAGTAGGAATACAATTATAATAAAGAATTATATTCTTTAAAGATAATTTAATTCCAACTTAACTTCCTCCTCAAAGAAGGACTTTGGCATAGCCCTATAAATAGGAAGGAGATTTCGACAATCAAGAGAGAGCAAGGGAGGAGAATTTCGACAAGTCCAAGGAGGGCAAGAGGAGAGAATTTTAGACAAACATCTAGGGCAAGGAGGATTTACACAAGCCTCCTTCTTCATCCTTTTTCTTTCTTGTTCGATTGGGTTCATGCTAGGGATTATTTATCTTATGTTTCTTTGGAACCTAGCCATGAACTAAATCTATTTGGCTATGGTTATTGTGTTTTGTGGTTGTGAGAAACTATTGGTTTTTGTTTAGGTAATAAGAGTTTGCACTTTTCTATTCAAGGTTTATTCATTCTTTGTTCTTATTTTTGTTGTGAGTGAATTAGGAGAGGATCTCGTGATTTCATCTATTTATCCAATATCGGGAGAGTTAGATTCAAGAAATGAATGAATATGATCTTTATTCAATCTATTGATGGTGAAGATTAATCCGGCTTAGGAATAAGTTAAGGATTTCAACGGCTAAGAGGAGCGCAAGATTGGTTGTTGTTCACCCTTGATTCACGCAGGGATGTATTATCAAGGCATGCACAAGTAGCTAGAGTTTCAAATTAGGGATAAGAAGAAACCATTGAAGAACGCTCTGCCAAACCTTGAAGGTTGTTGCCCAGACCGCCAAGTAGTTGCCCAACTAGTTGCCCAGGCAACCATCGATTAGTTGCCAAGGCAACCCCGTTGTGCAAGTTGCCACGACAACTGAGTTGCCCATGCACTCTTTTACCAAGATGATCCAATCGGCTATCACACCTCAACTCACGATAACCTAGCCTATCTCTCTCATTTGATCTCATCTTTTCTTTTACTTTATTGCTTTCTAGTTTAGTTATTAGTTAAACTCCTATAATCATTTATTTGTGTTTTTACTTTTCACAGTGCAAGAGACTAGATTCTTGAAGTGGCACCAATCTCTGTGGAGACGATATCTTTTATACTATATCTTGCAACGTGTATACTTGCACAATTGCGTACTTATTATGCGCAACAGACACAAGTAACAATGTTTTACAACACCGTGAATACACCAACAAAGATGATGCTAGATGCCTCGGTAAACGACATACATCTAGATAAGTCACCGGAGGAAGCAATGCAAATTCTAAACAGGCTTGCCAAGAATGACTATCAATTCCCCTCTACTAGAAGAGGAGGAGTTAGACGCCAAGCCACAATACATGAACTAGGATCATCAGACTCAATTTGGCACAATTGGCCACTTTAACCAAGATGGTCGAACACATGCAAAACCAAACAACACACATAAGGTCAAGGTAATGGATTCTTTTTGTGAGTTATGTCGTGGTAACCATGATTCTTACGAATGTATGCAAAATCCGAAATCCAGCTTCTATGTGGGGTATTACAACCGAAACAACAATGTGATGTCCAATACATACAATCCAGCTTGGAAGAAGCACCCGAATTTTTCATGGAGTAATCCCAACAATGCTCTAAACCTAAATATTCAGAATGCAAAAACATTGGGATTCTAGCAGAATATGCCACGGCAACAGTTGCCGCAGCAACAACCGGCAACATCTAGTTCTTTGGAAAATTCTCTAAATGCTTTTATGATGAAAACTGAATCTTATATGGCTGAGAATAGTAACTTCATAAAAAGAACTGATGTTTTTATTAACAGGACCGAGATGAGATTGCAAAACCAAGAGGCAGCAATCAAATCATTGGAAAATCAAGTTGGATAATTTGCTCAAAACCTAAATACTAGACCGCAAGGAGGTTTACCTAAGCGATCTTGAAGTCGCAAGAGGAACTGGCCATGAGAAATGTAAAGCGATCACCACTAGAAGTGGCCAACAACAAAAAGAGGCTCAAGCCCGCTCATTAAACAAAACTCCACAAAAATATCAAGACAAACCTAGCGGCAATGCCTCGGGATGCTAAACCAGGAAGTGCCACGGAAACCGGCAATAAGCATGCCTCGGCAACTGACGATAAGGATGCCTCAGAAACTTGCGATAAGCATGCCTCGGCAACCCTAGTTGATAATGCCTTGGCAACTCCAATTGTCCCAGCAAAGTCGTCAATTAGGTTCTAAACCAATGAAAGGATCGAAGATATCCGGCTTCCACCAACATTCCCACAAAGGTTGAAGCGACAAAAGCAAGAATATCAATTCAAGAAGTTTCTTGATATCTTAAAGCAAGTCCACATCAACTTGCCATTGGTGGAAGCAATTGAACAAATGCCAAACTATGCCAAGTTTCTTAAAGACATCGTGTCCCAGAGAACAAGGCTTGGAGAGTTTGAAATAGTTGCCGCAACAGAGGGATGCATGGCCATGTTGCACAATCGTATGCCACCTAAGTTGAAGGATCCCTGAAGTTTCGCTATACCCTGTTCCATTGGAAACCACTATGTCGGGAAAGCATTATATGACCTTGGGATAGCATAAACTTGATGCCTAAATCAGTTTTCGAAACTAGGAATCAGGAAGGCAAGACCTACAACATTATGCTACTGACTAGCCCGACAGATCCTATGTGCATCCGAGAGGAAAAATTGAAGACATATTGGTAAAAGTTGATAAATTTATTTTTCCCAGCTGACTTTATTATTTTGGATTGTGAAGTAGATGAGCATGCACCTATCATTCTCGGGAGACCATTCCTAGCAATAGGGAGAACCTTGATCGATGTTGAAAATAGAGAACTCACAATGAGGGTGAATGACCAGCAACTTAAACTAAATGTGTTCAAAACACTAAGGCATGCCGATGATCCAGAAGAATGCCAACTTCTTCATGCCACAACAGAGTTTAACTTTAACGAGGAATTTAGTTGCCTCGGCAATTACATTGCCAATCAAGAGGAACCTGAGGAGTATGAAGAATTGATCGATGAGGAACAACAAGAAGAGGCAAATTGGTTAGTCAATCGACCAGGTACATACTTTGAACCACTGGATTACTCAGGTAAGGAAGGTAAGCTCGAAAAGCCCTCTATTGAACAACCACCGATTCTTGAGTTGAAATAGTTGCCTGAGCAACTAAAATATGCATACTTAGGAACCAATAATACATTGCCTGTAATTATTTCTTCTAAGTTACAACCTGAGCAGGAAAAGAAGCTGATCAAAATGTTGATGCTACACAAGAAGGCAATAGGGTGGACAATTGCCGACTTGAAGGGAATTAGCCCGGCAGTGTGAATGCACAAGATTTTATTGGAAGCTAATCACAAACCTTCAATTGAGGCCCAGAGGAGAGTGAATCATGCCATGAAAGGGGTTGTAATGAAAGAAATCATCAAGTGGCTTGATGTCGGCATTATATACCCTATCTTTGATAGTACATGGGTAAGTCCGGTAAAATGTGTACCAAAAAAAGGAGGTATAACGGTGGTAAGTAATGAAAACAATGAACTCATTCCAACCAGGACTCTGACCGGTTGGAGGGTTTGTATGGATTATCGAAAGCTAAACAAAGCCACTAGGAAAGATCACTTCCCATTACCCTTTATTGATCAAATGCTTGACCGTCTTGCAGGTAAACCCTTTTATTATTTTCTTGATGGTTATTCAGGTTACAATCAAATTGCTATAGCACCAGAAGATCAAGAAAAGACAACCTTCACATGCCCATACGATACTTATGCTTTTCGAAGGATGCCGTTTGGATTGTGTAACGCCCCGGCAACCTTCCAAAGATGCATGATGGCACTATTTTTAGACGTGGTCGAAGACTTTCTTGAGATCTTCATGGATGATTTTTCTATTTTTGGTAATGACTTGACAAATTTGCCTCGACAATTTAGAAAGGTGTTGGGAAGATGTGAAGAAACTGATTTAGTCCTCAATTGGGAGAAGTGTCATTTTATGGTAGATGAAGGAATAGTACTCAGCCACAAGATTTCATCCAAGGGAATTGAAGTATACAAAGCCAAGGTGGACGTGATCGAGAGATTACCCCCACCAAGTTCGGTTAAAGGAATTCGAAGCTTTCTTGGACATGCAGGTTTTTATAGGAGGTTCATTCATAATTTTTCTAAAATCACTAAACCCTTGTGCAATTTGCTTGAACATGATAAAGTCTTCGATTTTGAAGATTCTTGCACCCCAAGCATTTGAAACCCTAAAGGAAAAGCTTACCTCGGCACACATTGTCATTCCACAGTTGGGCGCTACCTTTTGAGCTCATGTGTGATGCAAGTGCTTTTGCGTAGGAGCAGACCTAGGCCAACGCACAGGTAAGACCTTCCATGTCATATACTACGCTAGTAAAACTCTTAATAGTTCTCAAGTGAATTACACAACAACGGAGAAAGAGTTACTAGCTGTAGTTTTCGCATTTGACAAGTTCAGATCCTATTTGATTGATACAAAGGTAATTGTTCATACGGACCATTTGGCAATCAAATATCTATTTGCTAAAAAGGATGCCAAACCTCATTTGATTCGTTGGATATTACTTTTACAAGAATTTGATATTGAAATTAAGGACAGAAAAGGAACAAAAAATCAAGTGGCTGATCATTTATCACGTTTAGAACGCAATAGGGAGGAGGACGCGGATCTAGAGATATGCGATGCATTCCCAGATGAGCAACTTTTAGTTTCCTCGGTTACCCTCGACGCCTTGGTAGCCCTTGACGCGCACGCCTCGGCAACCATGGATGCGCATGCCTCGGCAACCCTCGACGCCGCCTTGACCCTTGACGCGCATGCCTCGGCAATTTTGGGAGCGATCGCCATGGCGGCACATGCCTCGGCAATACCCCGCGTGGATTTAGTTAATTTCCTTGTTTGTGGTATTTTACCTTATGGTCTTACTCACCAAAGGAAGAAGCGGTTCTGCCACGATGCTAAGCATTACTTTTGGGACGAGCCTCTTTTGTTTAAACAATGTGCATATCTGGTTATACGCCGATGTGTCCCTGAAGAAGAGCAGCATAATGTACTCTGGCAATGCCATTCTTCACCCTATGGAGGACATTTTGGAGGAACTCGTACATGGCCAAAGTTTTGCAATCCGGTTTGTATTGGCCAACATTGTACAAAGATGCCCAAGACTTTTACAAGCAATGTGATCGTTGCGAGAGGACGGGCAATATCTCTAGACGACATGAGATGCCGCTCGAAAACATCATCGAGGTGGAATTGTTCGATGTATGGGGGATCGATTTTATGGGACCTTTCCCATCTTTATTCGGCAACCTCTACATTCTACTTGCCATCGACTACGTGTCTAAATGGGTTGAGGCAGCTGCAGTTCCCAACAACGATTCCAAGACCGTACAATGATTCTTGCAGGAAAACATATTTACACGGGTGGGATGCGAGAGCAATTATCGATGTGAAGGCAAGCATTTTGACAACAGACTTATTGCCAAGATGTTGCAACACATTGGCGTATCACACAAGATTGCCACGACATATCACCCACAAACCAACGGGCAAGCAGAAATTTCCAACCGGGAATTGAACGGTATACTCGAGAAAGTTGTAAATCCCTCTAGGAAGGATTGGTCATTAAGACTAGATGACGCACTTTGGGCATATCGCACTACATTCAAAACACCCTTAGGTATGTCCCCCTTCCGACTTGTCTATGGCAAAACATGCCATCTACCGGTGGAAATCGAACACAAGGCATATTGGGCAATCAAGACCGTGAATATAGATTGAGAGAGTGCCGAACAAAAAGCGTTTGTTGGACCTCAATGAGATAGAAGAATTCCGTGCACTCGCCTATAACAATGCACGAATCTACAAGGAGAAAACAAAGCAATGGCATGATAAGAAACTATTG